>CM068825.1:99970950-100570950 GCA_028554795.2 Sinohyriopsis cumingii
CAGCTGAGTTTATGATGTATGGACGATTCGATAGATATATTCAGTGGACGGGTGGGGAGAATACATTGATTCATCCATTAACCTTTGTTTCCTCCATCGGCAGATTTTACATGAAAAAATAAACACAAGAAAGTAAGGAAAATATATTTTACGATGAGTAAAACAGTGCGTGAAGATTATTTTGTCGTCTTGACGGGTTAAACACTATTCTGCACGACTGATGGATTGAGTGTACTGTTATAATCAGAAAAACCACGAATTGGTTTGTAATCTTGCTTATGGAATACACCAGTGGTTCCCAACCCCCAGGTCGCGACCCAAATCACATATTGCATAAACGGAAATTAAGAAGCGAAGCTGATCGTGTATAGCGTGTAATCAATTTTCCAACTAATGACTTCACGAAGCCTGTAAAATATGGTCTTCATTGCTTGTAGGTACAAATAGTTTATAATAATATCAAATCTAGAGACATAACCAACATAAATATATAATTCATTTGTTATTAGAATGTTGCCATTTCAAAAGCACGTAGCAAATCTTTCCTCATTTACCTCCCTGCTCCTGATTAATTTAAATAATACTTTTAAAACTCTATTCCTCTGTAAATATTGGAACTTTGTATTTATTTTACCTACTTTCATTTTATATGCAATAAGTGTCACAATGAATGATCGCTAATACCATACCATTTGTATCTGATATCAATAGATGTTACATATAAAGTTTGTATCTTTGTCATAATGCAAATAATAACTCTGCATTTTGCTTGCCTTAAAATTTCAATATACATCTGCAATGATTCGAGAGAATTGAATTAATTGAATTTCAAGTATGTATGAAGGCAATATATTCAGTCTAAACCTTGCAGGAATAGTTCGTATTGAAAGATAAGAGAAGTTTTAAAAAGACCATTAACATTTTAATTATTGCACGTTATCAGATCTTAATGACGTTTTTAAAGTTACAAACCTCTAATAAATTGAGGTCTGTTGATGAATAATGCCATCAAAGTGGCTGTTACGTTTGACATCATAAAATGTTTTCATTAACGGAAGTGTTCCTTTGATCCGGGTATGATTACACCCTTTACAGATACAGAACTTCTGTGCTTGCGTTTACAATGAAATTGAGGACGATTAATGTGTCGCGAAAGATTGAGAAACCTATTGTTATAATCCTGTGCTCTTAAAATAAGTAACAGAAAAGAGTTAAAGACAAGAAGCTTTGTAGAATTCAACAAATAATTTGTTTCCCTAGAATAAAAGGTGAAAATGAGAAGAAAAAAACAACTTACGGTATTGCTAATTAAATCCTAAAGTAATCATAGAATTACAGACACAAATCCTAGTTGTTTAAAGCCTTGAATAAAATTCAGTAAAACTCCAGAAATAAATCCCCAAACTGAAGTCGATGACGTGTCTGTGGCAGCTATTAAAGTGTTGATGTGTCAACGGTGTTTTATTGAAACACAGAAATATAATTCCAGGTTTGAATATACTATTCAAACGGCATTTATAGTAAGGGGGAACATGTGGTCCTCTTCTGCTTGAGTGATTGCCTTGTGACTTGATTTGAATAAGAATAACATCAGACGGCATTTATATTAATATTAAGGGGGAAACATGTCGTCCGGTTCTGCTGGAGAGATTACCTTGTGGAGCATAATACAATTAAACTCTCACAATATTTAACATGTTTTGAGAAGGAAATTGATTTCGAAATTATCGCACTATTCCTCCTCAGCGCATTGATACAAGTTGTGCTTGGTGTGCTAGTGTTGCTCTTCATTTACCCGACTTATCAACTGATGAATCCTATTCAGGACAATGTATGTATGTCTACAGTTAATTTGCATGATGACTTGTTGACCAGAACTTACAATTTTTCCTCAGATTAAACATTTCCTAATGGAACCTCTTAACTTTTTTCTTCAGAAACGTTTTCTATGGGCAGGTTCTAGTTTCATTCGATTTTAACCATTTTAAGGGAGAGTTTGAACGTTTGTCTTAAAATTTATCTTATTCTAAGGGACAGGCCTAAGTTGTTTCTTGTTCTTTTACATTTAACATAATTTTTTCTAAGGGATACTCCTGGGTTTGTCTTCAAAGGGAAGCTCGCATGTCCTTATTTTCTCCAATGTCACTGTTTCCGGGGAAGTTAAAACTTTTTACCTCAGATTTGTTATTTATTTAATAAGGGATGATGTTTGTTCAGGTTTAGCATTTCCTAAGAAGATCAGACATTATTTTTCTTAAAATTTAATTTTCCATAGGGACGATCCTAAGTTTATTTTTGAAACAAATTTTTTTTTCTCTGAAGCGAAGCTATAATATTTTTGTACAGACTATCGTTTGTAAGGGACGTTCCCTTGTTTCCTTCAACTTTAATTTTCCTTAAGGGAAGCTTATAAGTTTGTATTCAGAGTTAACATTCTTTAACGGAAGCCCCTAAATTGTTCTTCAGATTTAACATTTCCAAAGGATTTTGTTCATATTTAACGTTTCCTAACGGAAACCACTTTGATAATGTTCAAATTTAACCTTTCCTAAGGGAAACCACTACGATTTTTTTTCCGATTTAACCTTTGCTAAGGGAAACCACTGAGATTATGTTCCGATTTAACCCTTACTAAGGGAAAAACCACTGAGATTTCGCTCAAATGTAACCTTTCATAAAGGCATTATTTCACATTTGCTTGGCGATGCTTCATTATTATAACAACAAAAATCGTTTTGTGCAGAGCTTGCTACCTTGTAGAAGAAATTTGACCATCTAAGAAATGCAAATAAGAGGACATTCTCTTGTCTACAAAAGCAAAGCATTTATTTTCGTTTTTTCTTTTCTTTTTTCTTTTTTGTCTGCATTTAATGTGATATAGGTTAATGATGGCACCTATCTGCAGAGTAGCTGCAAAATTAAGTAAGAGACAGGGAGAAACCTAACACACAGGATGAGAATGAAAACTAAACGTCATTGTGAAGCGGCGAGAAATTTTGAAAGGTAAGCGTCACGACATGAAACAGAATGTTCATAAAGATTGCAAATTTCCAGCTCAAATAATTTAGTTAATGTGTTATTCCTGGTCAGTTTACAGGTCTAGACATCGCATTACAGGCTGTCAGATTAGTTTCTATTTAGATGAACACACACATAACTGAGTCACCGAAGAGTTACTTCCCATATGTAAACCTAGACGAGAAGGACACTCGGTACTAATTTAGCTGTCTTGGTAAACCTGTACAAATACAATGACATTTAAAAAAATCAATAACTTTAAATTTCTGAATGCTCTTGATCAGACCTGTATTAATCCGTATAGACACGTCCTTGATGAGAACTTCTGTGTAGAGTAAACCATATGAGCTGCGGCATTTTCTGGATCTACATGTGTTTGAATGTGCTTTCAATTCCACACCAAAGAGTCACGTGCTAATTTCAGTAATGAGTTTTCTAAATTCAAGGCTGTAAAAGAACTGAAATTCCATCAATAAAACAATATCTCTTGTTTTCAACTTCAACTAGGATAAGCTTTCAAAAGATTCCTTTTACTAAAATCTTAGTTTCATTATCAGCCATTCCTAGGCAACCAAAGCTACACACACACACACACACACACACACACACACACACACACACACACATATATATATACTCTCTTTATCTTCACCTCCAGTCTTCTAAATCATTTGTACATCGAACCAGAAAACACCTCAAAACTTCAAGAAACAAAATCATTGCTCGAGGAGAGGGTAATAAATTATTAATTATATTTTGTTTCTTTCCAGCCAGAGGAATGGAGAAGAACTATTTCCAGTGACACCTACACTGTACTAAATCCATGTCAGGTTTTCATTCATGTTGTCTACACTGTACTAAATCCATGTCAAGTTTTCATTCATGTTGTCTACACTGTACTAAATCCATTTCACGTTTTCATTCATGTTGTCTACACTGTACTAAACCCATGTCAAGTTTTCATTCATGTCGTCTACACTGTATTAAACCCATGTCAAGTTTTCATTCATATTGTCTACACTGTACTAAACCCATGTCAAATTTTCATTCATGTTGTCAACACTGTACTAAAATCTCTTACCTGTTTATATATTTGTATTTTCCTTATAGCCAAGTTCAGCTTCATTAAACATATATTCTCACGGATTAGAATATTTCGAAACAGTTTCTAGTCAATTTAACCTTGGTTGAAGCTGTTTAATAATTTACTGCAATCTACCAAAAATAGAAGTAGGTATTGATAAACCACTTGGGGTTGTTTTCCTATGAATAGTCATTCCTATCCTGACATTTGAAGATTATTTGAAATATGAATAATTTATATACATTTGCAGTGGAATAATGCTTTGTGCGCGGCAACACAAAAGACAACAGTAAGCATGTGACATTACTATAGATGTATTAAATACTTTAGATAGTCAACTCCTTAGAGCATATAATAATAAATAAAAATTTGTTTTTTTGAGTGACTAAAGAATATTTTTAATCTCGTCGGTGGAAAACTCTATTATTTTCACCAACCCCCTGCACTATATCTGTCATTCTATATTAAATTCATAACCTTTCTAACCTTTCCAGCCAGTTCCTCCTCTCTGTGCCTCAATAAACAGTATCAGGTCATATTACCTACAGTTTTTAATAAATTAATGCAAATTACCCACAATTAGACTTGACAACCAATCCGCATGCCTTTTTTGTTTAGTCATTACTAATGAATTCGGACTAGGTAACTCATTAACTTTTAACTGTCCTTATTTTAGAATGGTAACTCGTTTTAGTATGTGATATACGACTGAATTCTGACTCGTATGTAACTATTCAGAATTTGGACACAATTGTTTGGAGAAAAAGTTGTTCGTGCTTTTTAATATTTCTCAAATATAAAACGTTTATTTCTCTAATAGGGCGCAATATAAATCGTCAGCGAACACAACATAGCATGTACATTCATACTTGCAAAGCCTGGTCTGCTGCATTCTTTATGCCGACAATGTTTTCACTTGGAATCATATCAGGAGTAAGGTTATTCAGTAGAAAAGGACACAATATAAACGTAATCCACATGACATAGGTGTCGGACAGTATTTGAATTTATCCACATGACATAGGTGACGGACAGTATTTAAATTTATCCACATGACATATGTGTCGGACAGAATTTGAATTTATCCACATGACATAGGTGTCGGACAGTATTTGAATTTATCCACATGACATAGGTGTCGGACAGTATTTGAATTTATCCACATGACATAGGTGTCGGACAGTATTTGAATTTATCCACATGACATAGGTGTCGGACAGTATTTGAATTTATCCACATGACATAGGTGTCGGACAGTATTTAAATTTATCCACATGACATATGTGTCGGACAGAATTTGAATTTATCCACATGTCATAGGTGTTGGACACTTTAAATAAATTTATTTCACATCACATGTATGCTAGATACTTGATACAAATTTATTCCACGTGACGATGGTGTTGGGCATAGTTTAGCGTTTCTATTAAAAATAATGTCAAAATGGGCAAAATTAAATTTTCATCCCCACATCAGTATACGTTTTATAAAGATGAACGATTCTTCAGAAGCAAGCTGTAGTCGTCCTGAAAAGATATGGGAAAACGTACTTGAATGGAGTTTAGTTAGATACATTGAGACATGTAATCGTGATCAACCAGATATGTTCGGGAGACGGTCAATATTATATGCAAAATGATTGGTAGTTTCATTGACAGCTTTCGTTAAAAAAAAGCTGAATGCTCCTCTATGCACATAGTTAAATTATCTAAACAGTTTAATAAATTGTAATAGTTCCCACTACATCACAAGACGCACCATATATATTTTACATGTGATATCGGCTTAATTATCTATTTTCAGTGGGTTTTAAAAAAATCTTTTCAATAATAACATTTCAATGTTCATTTGACTTCATGTTCGGTTCATTTACGACGCTCATTTTTAGTTGCAATTCGTTTTAATTTTAGGTTCAGTTTAATTAATCTCTAGCGTTCTTCAGTTTTACTCTAATTTCTGTTAATTGTCTGTAATCGTGTACGTTCTACCTGAGCCATACCCTTTTGGAGCCCTCCACCACCATATGACATAATTATCTTGCCGAGAAAGTAGTAAACAGTCAAGATTGAAGCTCCATGGAGCTTACCAAAGTAAACCCAACGAAAAGTGGTAAATATGGTGTTAATTTCGGAATCTTTGTTAACACTAATCATAACGCATCATTGGTGTTATAAAAAATCTATATTTAACAACTGAGTCCATCGTTTCCAGTGCGCATGATTTCGGCTGCAGTTCGTTCAATTTATGTTCGATCATTTTTCTTAACTATTTCATCTTCATTAATTAGAAATATACAACTCAGCACACTTTTGAGGAGCCGCCATTATCTTTTATTTATTTTTAGAAAATAGTCATTAAGAGTGCAAAAGACTAATATATAAGGGGTCAACACAAATTGTGTTCAGTTATAATTATTGGTCTGCCTTATTGTATCATGACTGAATGATTGAAGAATACAAATAACCTCGTGTCTCAAGAATATATAAAAGCATTCCAACTGTATCAGAGAAACTATGCTAACATTTCTGCAGCGATTTGAAAAATATCTAAGTAACACGAATAACATTGGCGTTTGAGAAAATACCAGGACCCAAGAGTATTAGCATGTTAAAAATCTGCATGTTTGCTCTAACATCAGATTTTACAATTTCATCATGTTTCAATACTAAACTAGCCAAGCTTCTAATTTAAAAAAGACAACAACATGGTTTATCAACCAAATATTATAGACCAAGATATTCGCACTGTACTTTCACTAATGAAATGCTTATTTCAGCAGTATTAAAGAAACGTTTCAGGTTCGTTATAATACTGTGTAACATCTACTCTTATTTATTTGATAACCTTTAAAATGAAATATGCCCGGCAAACCCGTCATCACGTATCTAAACTCATGAACAAACTCTATGTTTGACATGAATAACTTCATCGATCCCTCTTTTTAACCTCGACAGCTTCCATTATTTACAAGAATTTTCATTTAAGACAATATATATTGTTATTTCTTAAACGGAACGTACGTCAACATAAACATTGGAACCACTGTCTGGACAATATCTATCCATTACGAATAATTTTGAGATTATATATGAACTAGAATTATATATTGATATATTTATAATTGTATTTGGTCACTTCTGTTGTTATTAATGTGAGGCAGAAACACAATTTCGATATCTGGCTTGATTAGGTTTGACCCAGTTTAAAATATAATTAGATAATAATATAGGATTTGGATTTATTTGACTTATCTTGGTCTCAATCTTTCACCCCATTCCTTTGTCGTCATAACACGTCTACGCGAGTGTTACCTATGATACCTCTGCTAGAGGAAAATCGTGTTGGGTAGAAGATTTCAATATAGATCAGAAATCATAAGAACCGTTATTATTATACTACTTCGTACACTGCCCATAAACACCCCAAAAACCAAAAAGTCCACTGCCAACGACCACGACAAGTACTTACACGATTTGCTGGCGTGGGCACAAGTTTCGGACATGAATATGGAATTGTATCACAGACATTATCTTCGAGATTAAATTTATGTAGTTTTTAGTGCAGACCGATCAATACTTGAAGTACTTGCAGACCGATCAATATTTGCCTGTCTCATTTCTTAGTAAAGTTGGACCGGATCTTGCATAAATATGTATTCATTTTCTGTATTTTGCCTGTCGTTCAATTTTCAGGGGGAAAATGTCCTAATTAAGACATGTGTTATTTTGGCGTGTCAGTATTAAAGCGAAATTATACATTTCTTGTCATTATACAAGAGCCAGCCATATGGATACTGACAAGAGTGAAAGGTACTCAAATTAATGTCGTGCGGAAGTGAAAACAAATATTAGAGAGACCAAAAACATGTATTATTCCAAGACTATTTTATGCTTCCCATTACAGGGGACCATGTATAGAATTTTATAACTGAGCCATGGGATAACGCTTTAAAATGGCATAGCTTTTCCACACTGGCTTAATATAGATAGGATGCGCGCGCATTTTTTCCATCAGGATCTGAACTTCAAATATGAAGATTTTCGTTTACCTGCTAGAAGTGTGCGGTGGATGAGTTAGTTAGCGCTTTATACTGTTGATTAGACTATTGCTGTTCCGTTTACCATCGGTGTAAAATACTATTTTTTTCTTAATAATTGAGGAAGCGTTGAAGCTTGAGTTGGTTATACATGAAAACTGAAAGTCATTCGGACGTAAGGTTATGTCAATTATAAGTACTAGTGACGTATATGTCTTTAAAACATACTTGGATTATTCAACCTCAATGCCTTGTAGTAAATCATTAGGTATGCTAGGTGCTGATATGGGTTAGCATTTGAACCATAAGAACTTCACCAGTGTTAAAGCTTACAATCGGTATCGTGCTTATTATATCAAAGATACCGATTCACAAGCACAACCAGTACGGAGATATTTCCTTAAAATAAACAATTGCTGCGAAATGTAAAATTACGAAATGTTCACAGAAACGATTTAGTGACTATTTCGCTTAAATGCGCTATACAGATTTGTAAAGGAAGGCAAAATATACTGGTTTTCATACCCGGAGTATCTTTGATAAATTACTTGACTGGAAGCCCAATTATATAAACTTGGCGCAAAATACAATAAAAAACGTACAAAGTCATTATTTGATGTTGTGCAAACCGTTGACGCCAGTATGTGATCCAAGGGACCAAGAAAGTGAAAACGTCACCAGTGATAGCGAAGATCACACTTCATTATAATTATATTGGTACCTCATATCTTGGAAATACAAACAATCGAAAATGTGATGAAGTACTAAGTGATGGATCATGGGTACTCATCTGAGTCTAGTTTGGCGACATTGTGCACATGTCTATTGATTTATTTGATACTGATAATTCAGATTGCGCACCTGTACATTTACAAGACCGTCGCACAATATTATCAATAACAGTCATTGAAGACATGGTACTCTTAGATAAACTTTTGTATATACAAAAAGTTCTACGGCATTAGGGTTCAATCACTGCAAAATTGTATGCCTTGGTAAGCATTGTCGTGCTGCTTGGCTAGCTTCAGTGGCAATGGTAAGAGAAAATTCGGCGACGCTCTTCTTCATCACCAACTACCTGTGTTATTTCAGCCAATGCTATAATAAATACTGTAACTCACATACGTTAGTCCTACCTGTTGACATATGTGCTTGAACATATCTTGAATGTGGTGTCTGAGTAAAGTTGCGTAATCACCTTTGCCGGCCTTGCGTATTTGTTCACGAATATAATCCTACACGCAGGCAAAGACACACCTAAACTAGGATTGTAGATACATCTGACGGTCCCGCTGAGACAACAGAAACAGAAGTCAGTGAAATAATAGCCAGGATATAAGCGATTGCAGCTCTTGTTCCTGTTAAATTAAAAACAATCGTACAAACATTTCTTAATTAGATAATGATTTCTTTATGTATAAACATGCCAACTGTAATTCAATTAAGTTCGTGAGAAGGCGTGGGATACGAATATTAGGCGGTATGGGAAAAACTGATACACTTGTGATTTTCGGACTTTTTCCAGAGTAGCAACGGTTTAACTTAAAGCAACATCGCGAAATGGTAGCACGTTATTATATCAAGTTTCCTATGCGGGTCAAGCAGGCTGAAATAGCATAGGTAATTGGTGATAAAGATGAACTTAGTCACCGCATTGCATTTACGATTGCCACTGAAGCTGCACAAACAGCAGGACAATTACATGTATCTGAATATAAGTTATATAGACGCAATGATTTACTGGATTGTCATGCAATTATTCCATTCGAATATAGGTTAGGACGCGGTAAACTTTTCATTCAAATATGCATCCTGGAATAATGTCAACATTACAGTGCAAGGTACCTCACGGATAAGATGGAAATTATTATCCATGTGTATTTAATTATGCAACTTAACGATACATCTAAAATCACAAATCCATGCAATCATATTGGTGATCGTGTAATCCTGAAGGACGCCGATATCTTAATTATGGAATAAATTTTGGCAGGGATTCTTCAAAAGTTGGAATATTTCACCATTACAAGGCCAGGCTGGACTACATATAGGAAGTTCAGCTGCATATGTCCCAGTGATATTCAGTTCGTGGGTAGAGTTACACTTCGACAGTGTTATATATTTTCCGCGTTGTGCTTTAGTAAGTATAACAAATTACTTCGATCTATCTTTTTAATGTTGCGTCGTATCCTGCGAGCGATAATATAGACCAAACCAGATAATGACATGGGATCGTTTGTATTTCACCATACGCAGACGGTCACGAAAAAATGCTTTGAGAATCAACTCAACCTGGTTCCGCAAGTGAACAATAATGAACCTCCTTTGCTCACACTGAACAACACATATATACATCAACCAAAACGTGTATCACCTCAGCAAAGACATTCTGAACCCATTCTCCGATTGAAACAACAATTTCGCCCGATTACGCAGGTAGAAGAAGCTCAATGTATAAATAAACAATAAGAACTAAAGAAGTGGATGACGCAACAACCAAAGAAAAAAGAATTTTTTGGCGGACTGTGTATGTGTCCCTCACGACCATGTGGATGAATGGGAAACACTCGTGGGATCTGCTTGCACGGGCAACAACACGCCAGAAGCTCACCAGCTACATCCTGGACCATGGAACGATTATAACGTTGATGAACGAACTTGCTGAAGACATCGTTGAAGTATACAACACCAATAAAGAGTTCTGAGACGATTCGTCGTGAAAATAATGTTGCAAGCACAACCACAGCATTTTCACGACGACCATGATCAGATCAACGAAACCATAATATATTTGTTTTTGTACACTAAATCGCACCTGTTTGTATTATTCCTATCCGGATTGGGACCTCAGACCATGTAAAATATGATTGTAGAATAGGTCTCGGTATATTCTTCCATACAAGGCCCTCTTGGACATTGACTGACAACTGATACGGGTAAACAATAACCATTATTCACCAATATCAATATTGGACATGTTAGCAATGGCATAAAGGCGTTGATCACCAACACAGGTTATTCCATCAATATAAAGGAATCGAAGAAATTATTGACAACATTGACATTGCCACGACTATTATTGGATACAATGATGATTACAGAAGGTCGGCTGGCCCATCTTTGATTTTTTCATAAGGACACAAACGACTTTTGCAGATCATCTCCCATACATCCAACATCAAATTCCTTCACTTATCACATCATTACATTTGTTTTAGTTTATGAGTTTAGGAACCTCGTCACCGGTGTCGTTTCTAGCGCTCACCACAGACGTCAAGTTAAAAATTACTACTCAGAGGCGGTTTACATGGTATATAATTACCTTACATGGCAAAAATGCACGAAAACACGTGTTCGTGGCTTTTCAAGATTCAACTCGGGCAAAGGATCAAAACCCGTAATGCGATGATATTTGATCGGCTAGAAACATCTAAACATTCTTTCCTGTTGAACTCACCGGATACATTTTGCTCAGCTTTGCAGACAATTAAGTTAGATGTGTATATTATAAATTATAACCGGAGATGGGCTGGTATCAAAACATTGACACAAGCCTGCTCATATCCAAGAGAGACTTTCGCACGTTTTTCTCGATTTATTACTTTTCACTGGAACACCTGGACCTGCTCAGGCAGTTTGTGGTTGACCTAGTCTTCCATGTATGTGTTATTGATTGCCAATCACAGGTTCATTGTTGTGATCCTGTCTGATAAGGTCTTATTGTTGTAAGGTGCAGCTGATCGAATACGCGTCCTTGACGCGCCTAAAGAAAATCCGTATCATATCAATTTATCCTGTAACTTTAACCAATAATAATGTCCTGTCACGAAGTTAAGGTTGGCGCCAGCCCATAGCAGGTCACTGACATTAAAGTGGTCAAAATCAGAAGTAGCACAAATGCAAGAGACGCGGAATATTCCCATTCCTTGCAGACATTGTTTGCAGCTGCGTCTCCAAAAGCGGCTTTGCTAGTGGTGGCTGTGACAAATGCATTAGGTAGCTCCATATATAAGGTAAAGTCACATGACCTCAAGAACGGACTTTGAGTAAAGGTCTGCAGATGCAGAGTCTGAGAAAATCGATTAAATGTTTTCATATTTGCCCTTGGACTTAAAGCAGGTGCCATAACCATCAATCATAAGATTTCGTAACTGAGTATCATGATAATAGGTATTGTTAATTATAATCTAGGTTACAACCTTCTTCCTCTAGTGTCTTTCCTTTTGCAGAGGTATCTGTCGATAATGTTCATGCGTGATCACGTAGTCATGATATGAGGACAAATATACAGGAGTTTGGGTTGGGTTGAGTTGGGTTAAAGGCTGTGAACTAAAGTATTAGGATAAATCCAAACCTCCTGTCACCAACGTATAGTATTTTGCCTACAATGTTTGAGGGTAAGCCAGCTTCTCAACCGCAACCTATATAACACTGCTGTTTTTATTTTTATTTTGTTTTCATAAAATTGTATTGTCATATTTATATGAATTAAGTGACACCAATATGTGCGCATTACTATATACATTTTAAAAAAAGAAACCCCACTTTTTGCATGAAACACACGCCCGCATTTAAATATTCTGCGTATAAGGCTTTTGGTTATCTCTTTTCCTCTGCAGCAAATGTTTTTACTTATAAAGTAGTGTGGTGTTTTCTTTTTCCCTACTGTTGTATACGTAATCAAAGTTGCCCAATCCATGGCAATAGAACTGAAGTTTAAAAAGAATATGCAAACAAATTTTGTGCAACATAAAAATGTTGAATCCGCTTTTAGTGCACCTTTTTGAACCATTTATTTACGAAAACTGATTTCACTATTACAAATTTTAAAATTAGATATTATAAAAGTTGAGTCTTAACACTGTACACAATAAGTGTACAAAGGGGCATAATTCAATATTCTGTATTTGATGGTCTATTCAAAGAAATGCTTGTATTTAATATTTTGATACTGTCAGATATATATGAAAGCAAATTAAAACTGTTTGTCACTATCCTTTTTTTGTTCTGTACTACCTCTGTAATTATATCTCTAAGTCTGCCGATGCAGTGTGGATGAGACTGCGCATATTAGAGCAATCCTGTACGATACCTTCCCAACATTCAGCGTCATTGATGAAGTGTTTGAAGGATGACTTGAGGGAATCTTGGAAGTATTTGTTCTGACCACCCTGAAATCTCATTAACTTCTTCAGCTCGCCATAGAAGATCTACTTTAGTATAGTCCAAAGTGCAAGTAAATGCACTATATGAATAATGAACGTTCCTGTAAATAAGTATATAATTACAGTATACACGCAAAGCTCAAACAACTGAAAAGTAAAACCCGGAGATTTCTGAAACTTTCTTAATAGTATTGAAAATAAGCACAACGATAAGTCAAGCATTACACTAATTACGCTACTTGACTTAAAATTTTTGTATAATGAAACAATTGATAAGGACACGCCATCTAACCTGGAAAATCTGGACATGGAATTGCATAATGATGATACCATATTTTAATTCACCGATGGCTGAGGAGGAAGTCATTAAATGTATCAAAGCTCTAAACAAAATAACAAAACCCCTTCGAATAACAATGAATATTTAAGAAAAACAACACAACATACATACTAATGCCCATTTATATCTCTATTTTCAATTTCGTACTTGCAACAGGTTTTAACCGAGAATCATGGTTTGAACATATCATAAGGCCAGTTTATAAACATAGCGAAGATCCCTCCAAACCAGGAAATTACCGACCGATTACTATGCATATTAGCTTTTGTAAGTTATACTCAAAGATCAGATTTTTTCTCAACCATCACAGCATACAACCAAGCTTGATTTCGTACTAGGTACTCAACAATAGATCATATAATTTTTATATGTATTATCAGACATCTTGAGACACGAAAGGAAAAGAATATTTTGCTTCTTTATATATTTGAGCAGGGTTTTTGATTAGCTCTGTTGATAACTTGGAATATGTGTATTATTCAGTTATTACATTACATATTTTGTTGTAAGTATAAAAACGAGAGTAAAATATAAGCATGTTCTATATATAAAGTAAAAGCATCCACCAAACACCTGGTTTTCTATAAATTAGATCTAACAAAGGGGATGCTCTATGGTCATCTGATTAGGCATGTTTTATTGCAGTAAACCATTCAAGAGCCCCGCAGTCTGACCTATTAACTGTGTTGAAGACTGACATAGAGCAAACGACTTACAGGCAGATGAAACAATTGTTTTTCAAATACAGCTACCGATTTGCATTATTGTAAATTTCTAAACAATTGCAAACAACGTTTAAACTTTCACTTAGTGATTTTGACAACCGCGCCAATGAAAATTGATGGCGATTTAAAAACCACCCAATAATGTTAGAATAGCTGGCCTATGCAACTGCAGAAACCACTATTTTATATATTATTACCTTGTTTACTACATAGCAGATCTCAAATAGGTAGTGATTTAACATTGATTTTATAAAACGAGTAAATATTCAATCAGTACACATCTGAGATTATGTTTATGACACGATTTTAATTCTAATAAAAATAGTTTATAGAGAAAGAGGAAGGCACAATCTCGTTAATTCTCGTTAATCCTGACATTGATGATACACTTTTTATTTCTGGCGTGTAACATAATAGTCCCAGGTGAATTAGTAATGCGTAGTTATATAACAACTAGCATTACAGCCATATTTTTACACATCATAATTCATTGAAGCTTCCAAATCCATAGACACGGACATTATTTTTCAACACTGGATATCCGATAGAAATTAATGTGTATCTCGGTTTAGAATTTTTTTCTCCAGTTTTGTTTTGTAGTAACCACAACAATTAACGAAGTGATACTGAAATATATAGTGTTACGAGTCTATGGTCTTAAAATAACAAACAGAAAAGAGTGAAGACAACAAGCTTTGTAAAATTTAACAAATAATTAATTTCCCTAGACTACAAAGTAATAAAAATAAGAGAGAAATACTTGCGGTATTGCGAATTAAATCCAAAATTGTGATCCAAGAATTAAAACACAAGTCCTATCAATGAAAAGCTCTAAGTGAATATCAGTTCAAATCCCGATGCAATTCAAGATGGAAGGCGATGACGTTTGTAATAGGCAGCGTCGTACTGGTGTGTCAAGTCTCTTGTTGAATCACAGAAAATATTATTCCAGTTTTTGAATTACGTATAAATTCCAGTCAATATCTTTGTTTAGGAACTATGAGAGTACAATTGTATTTCTAGGGCAAACAATCACTTGATTTCAATAATTTGAAGAAAATACAATTCAGCCCAAACTGGTAATAACAAAATACAACTCTACGAGTCAGATGTTAAAACACGACTGATCAACCTTTATCAAAAACATCAGTTAAATGACTAAGTAAAATGCAAAATAGATTCCTGGATGAGGGTCAAGAGTTCGTTCTTCTGGAACAAATAAGAGTTTGTTTACCTATTGACACACGCTTGATGTCACGTAGTTCAGGTATTCCATTGATACAACTTAATGATCTTTAATATAAGAAAGATAATTAAAATAACAAAAAAATGTTGTTTACCAAACTGTCACTGATTTTGAAACAAAGTCAGCAACTAGATACAATTTTTCTATTATTAATTTCTTTAGATTGAAAACAAAAATAGTCTGTACTATGTCAAATCCAGTAAACAAAGTTACATTACAAAAGCATAAAATAAAATTTAAAAATTATAAACTAATAGACAAACAATTAAATTAAATATACATTCACTTCACCTTATAAAAGAAAAAGAAATATTTATATAATTAGCTTTCTTTTTACAATAGGTCACTTATACATATAGCAAATAAAAAATAACATAAGAAGATATCTTATAAATGATACAAAGTCTACTTGAAATAATATATTTATATACACGGGAAAGTGCATCTGCTATTAAATTGACTTTTCCCTTGATGTGAATGATGTCAATATTATATTCCTGTAACAACAATCTCCACATTAAAAATCTCTGATTTTTGTTTTTCATCTTCCTGATGAAAGTAAGGGGGTTGTGATCACTAAATACAATATTCGAAGAAAGAGCTGAACTAATGTAAACTTCAAACTGTTGTCATGTCAATATCAAACTCAAACATTCATTCTCGATTATAGAATAATTTCTTTGGTGCTTATTTAATTTCTTAGAAAAATAGCACACTGGATGATCAACATCATTTTTATCTTCTTGAATCAATACTGTTCCAACCCGAACACCACATGCATCAACAGACAGTTTAAATGATTGGCTGAAATTTGGAGCTGTAAAAACTGGTGCATTCTTAAGTATGGCCTTTAACTTATCAAAAGCCTCCTGACATTTTTCAGTCAAATGAAACTTGGTTTTCTTGCTCAATAAATTTGTCAGGGGTTCAGCAATTATAGGAAAATTGGAACAAAAGTTTCGATAGCATCCAGCCGTAGCCTAAAATCGCATCTGTTGTGCACAGGGAATTCAGATATAGTCTTTACCTTAGCATCTATAGGTTTAACAGGCCCATGTCCCACAGTATGTCCTAGAAATGTTACACAAGCACGGATAAACTCACTTTTGGATACAATGATTGTCAAACTTTCATCTGTCAAAGAATTTCCGAATTGTTGCTAAATATTCTTTCCAGGTCATTGATGTCAGCATCACACTGTCTAGACCAGAGGTAATCATGTTCACTAAACGTTGAAAAATACTTGGCGAGCCCTTCATCCCAAATGGCATCAATTTATATTGATAAAGTCCATCTGGAGTCACGAATGTCGAAATTTCCTTTGCCTTTTTGTCAGTGGAATTTGCCAGAATCCTTTCAGATGGTCAAATTTGATAATAGAAAATAATCTGTTTTAGTCACACTGTTCACACCTTTCCATAATTAGTGCACACGCTGAACGTTTTATTTGGCTTCTGAACTAGTATATATGGTGAACTCCAGTTACTTTTACTCGGTTCTATGAAATCATCATCCAGCAAATATTGAACTTTCTTTTTCAAGTATTCCTGTTTGAGAAGGTTTATCCTGCACGGATGTTGTTTCACAGGTGTAGAATTTACAATTTCAATGTCATGGAAGATTTTGTTTGTTCTTGTAGAAAATCTGGAAATAAGTGCTCATATTAAAAAAAAACTGTTTAAGTTCATTCCTTTCTTGTTGTTACAAATGTGAAAGTTTCTGGTCCAGATTATTCATAATTTCTGGATTCCGAAGATTTGTTCTCCAAAATCAATACAGTCCGATTGCATTCATTCGCTTAAATCCTCACTAAGTGAGACAGGTATAACTAAATTAATTGTAAGGACCATAGTACTTGGCCCTAAGAGGATTTTGATGTATGGGCAAGAGAGCCAGAGCTATATTTTCAGGCAAAAATCTCCTTTCCTTTGTATTCTTATCATACCTCAATTTTATTTTTGACTGAGTAGAGTTAGCTCTTAGCTCTTGCAAACTCACAAGCCTTTGACAACTTATACTAAAAATTGGAAACATGATCGAGAAGGAGGATTTCAGTGTCTTCATTAGAAAGAAGTTTCTCTTTTAAGAACTTCACTTGTCCACGCACAGTGTGTCCAAAAAGTTCAAAGGGACTGATGCCTTAAGATTCTTGAATTGATTCCCTAACAGCAAACAAAAGAAAATGATTGCCTTCATCCCAACTGTTACCTGTGTCGAAACAATATGACCGAATCATATTTTTTCAAAGTTTGATGAAATTTTACTAAAGCCCATCGGCTCTCGGGTTGATAGGCAGGTACTTTGAATTGTTGGATGTCTAATTCGTACACATCTCGCTAGAAAATATGAGCCTTGATCAGATTGGACAGATCTGGGAAGGCCAAATTGAGTTTAAAAGAATTTGTATCAAAGCGTTTACTATAGTTTTAGTTTTACAATTCCTCAAAGGAATCGCCTCTGGGACACATTATGGTCTACAAGTAATGGTTACCTGACTTGGTCTTAGGTAAGGGACCAACACAGTCTACCATTATTCTGCTAAATAATTCGTCAAATGCAGGAATAGGTTGCAGATGAACCTTATATATCTTTTAATTGGATTTTCCTACCATTTGAAAAGTATGACAAGATCTGCAACATTTACAAACATCACTTTTAAATTTCGGCCAATAGAAGTGATTCAAGATCTTGTGATAAGTCTTATTCATCCCTAAATGAACAGACAAAGGTGTTTCATGGGCCAGACGAAGTATTTCCTGTCTGTATGATTTTGGAACTACAATTTGATAGTTCACCGACCACTCGTCGCCAGCAGATACCTCATGAGGTCCCCATTTTCTCACAAGAATCCCATTGTAATGAAATAACAAACAGGTACTTCTGTGGTAGCACCCTACTCCCTGAATAAGAACACTCTCATTAGAAGAAGACTTCTCAGAAAAAGGGAAAATACCTGACAGTTAAAGACTCACCTAAGAGTGATATAGAACCCTTCAATATGAATGGTTTATATTTCTCCATAATAAAATCTAACGTTTATTAGACCCAACAAATGTTTTGCTTTCAATACATGACCGTGACCTTGACCTCTTAGAAATAAGAGCATTTGGAATAGGTCTGTATATATTTTGATGCATATTTTTCAATTTGTAGCAATCAAAACTAACGTGTAACTTCTTTTTGCAATATGTACATGTAGGAAGAGATAAGGATTTCTATCATTATTATCGAAGGCTTGATTTCTAAACGTTTAGCTAGATTGAAATTTAGAAGGGCTTGTATTAGGCTGAAATACGTTTCTACCAGCAGACTGTTAAGTGAAAGACTTGCTTAATTTTATGAGCTAAGGAATACACGTCAGCAGTACGAGCAGCATTTTAGAAGGTTTCGACCTTATGCTCATCAAGATAAGTCTTAATGTCACTATGGACACAGTTCTTGATCTCTTTAAATAATACGAGTTGACTGAGATTTTCGTAATCATGATCAACTTTCTTGGCTAAGCACCACCTATTAAATAACTGCTCTTTTTCTCTTACAAATTCAACACTAGTTTGTCCAGCTTCTTTTTTTATAGTTCCTGAATTTTGCCGATAAGCCTCAGGGACTAACTCATAACCCTTTAAGATGCATTCCTTAACCAGATCGTAATCAGCACTCTTCTGTACTGACAGGGAAGCATATATGTCTCGAGCTTTGCCAAAAAGTGCACTCTGTAGAAATAGAGTCAAATGCTCCATTGGCCATTTTAAATTTTCAGCAATGTTTTCAAAATGAGGTCAATATTTGTGTACTTCTTTTTCTCTAAAAGAGGGCACTAACATAATATTCTTAGTAACAGCAAAATTTGAACTTGCATGTAATGTGGGAATGTTATTTTCGTTTGCAAGCTCTAATTCTCTTATTCTAAATTGATATTCCCTTTCGTCCTTCTCTCTTTGCATTTGCATCCGCTTTATCTCCTCTTTCTCTAATTGTAACTGCATTTGTTTCTCTCTCTCCTCTTTCTCCAATATAATTTTTATAATTTTTTTAAACTGAATTTGTTCCTTCTGTAACTGCATTTCTTTCTCCTCTTTCTCCTTATTTAACTGCAACTGCGTTTGTCTTTCTTCTTTCTGAAGTTCAAGTTTTCTTAACTCTAATTCCATCTTGTATTTTAATTTTGATTCCTTTGCTTTTATGTTAGAGTCTGATACTGACTTACTGATCGAAACCAAAGCACTTTTATCCAAAACATTCTTTTCCACCAAATACTGGATCAAACTATTTTTTATTTCTTGCTTCGTTAAAGAAGCTTTTGTCTCAGAAAGATCATATTTTCTGGCAAGCTGAATCACTGTATCTCTTTTCAAACAGTCCAAATGCTCCTGGGTAGGATTTAAAAGAAAGATCTCCACCTTTGATGACATTGTAAAAAAAGCCTGTTGATTTCACTCACGATTTCTAAAATGTGAAATAATGCTTGTGATTTGAAATTCCGAAACTCGGGGAATTTAAATTTGAAAAACAAAGCTTTCTGAAATATTTTAGTAAAATTTGTATCTCAAAGAAGAGACCTCAATTTTCTTTTATAAGTCTATGGTCTTAAAATAAGTAACAGAACAGAGTGAAGACAACAAGCTTGTCATATCCAACAAATGCCATTACATTACAATTGCATGTAATGGGATTTAAAACAATTTTAAACTAAGACAATTAAATTAAATATACATAACAATAGAAAATAACTCTCACTTCCGTTAAAACCGTACCTATTGACCTGTGATTCTGTTGTTCAACTTTATACGCGTAGACCAAGGGAAGATCAGTTACTTAGACTGCTGTTACATATGTTGTTGTTGTTGTTTTAGGGTTTAACGCCATTTTTTCAGCACAAGATAGGCTATACATGGCGGCCAGTATAACTGGTGGAGGAAGAACCCTGGTAAACCCAGGGAAGAACCACCGATCCACGAGAAGCTACTGGCAGGCTTTCCCATGTTACATATGTAATAGCATACTAACGAGATTTTACGACATTAGCGCTCGTGTAAATATTCTCTTAAAACAACCAATATGTAATGCAATTCCGACTCAAAATGAATTTTTGTTTATTTTCTCAGCAGTCTAATATCCAAATCAAATAACACTAATATCCGGTCACAACAATATTACCGGAAATATTGGACTTTCTGGATACAGTAAACCTCTTTTCACATTTATATTACAACAATGTAATATTTAGTTGTGAAAGTGAATCTTTACGGTAAACATGGATCGTCTACTGCACTTTAACTGGTACTGTATCAAATAATGTGACATCATACGCATGTGGCATTCTGTGATGACAAATGATTTTGTCTGTAAATAAAAAGTTATGTTTAATCGGAAGGACACGTTATCTTTGATTTAGAATTAATAAAAGAAAGCATGATGTACGTTTAAATGGTAATACTTGCTCAACTTCGATTGGGACTAATTTAACTCACAATAAATGAAAGGTGCAGGGTATCAGTCAGAATGAACGAAATTATTTGTTCTTCTTTATCTATCAAAAAAATAAAATGTGATAACAATATTTTCAAATAAGTAATGATTTTATATTAAATTTATATTAGTGATTATTGATAATTTCGACATGAGATCATTCCTGGAATTAAACCAATCACACACCGCCATCTGACTCATTCGAGTATATGGTTGATTCAGTTTTTTATCTTTTCAAACCTTTGTCTTCGATAGCGAAGAAAATACTTCTAGCCTGGTATTTTAGTTTTAAAACTAAATATATATAACCAGTAACATGCTGAAATGTGTTCCCAAGATTTTCCAGAATTCATTTTCAGAATTTTGTGATGAGGAAATTAAAAACTTGTAACGCAAGACGAAAGATAAGACCTGAGGGAATAAACTGTTTTCACCTACCGGAACCGGGAGTCAAACCTGTTGTATCCCGTATGTAAATATCAACAATCGTAACCTTTTGACAAGTCTTGTTAACATTGTGACTCGACGCTACCTTTGTGGCCACTTGCATCTCTCGATATCTTGATAACAGTTTTAACAACTAGTATGCAAGTAAAGAGAACTATAAATGCTGAGCAAATTAGTGTTGGTATTTGATATTGAATTGGTTCTAACTCTGTTATTTTGTTGTTTGTTTTGCTTGGCTTTTACACGAGTCTGTAGTCCACGATATTCAGCTGTCCGATTAAGATGTCGGCTAAGGAAAGTATAGTAGCGGCATTAGCAATTGTCAGATATGAGTTATCAGTATAATCGACTGTATTTTGGTTTAAGCACAAGCATTTTTTCTCAAAATACAAAATGGTATTAGAGAGCTACGTCAAAAAAGAACAACAACATATCAACAATTTTCAACTTGATGGTGTATAATGTTCCTTTTATTCTGAAATTGTAAATTGTATATTACGAAATGTTGGGCCTGATCCTGAAAACAAATCAAAGGCACTTTATGACGATATAGCCATCCCCTCTCAAAACACCACAATACAAAATAGCACGAAAGGACAGAAGAAAAGACATAACACATCTGGGGTACAGTCACTTTAGACAAATGGTTTGTATGTTGACAAACCATTACGATCATCCGACAAACTTTCGAGAAGTACAGTTCTGTTTTAATTCTTTGAATAAGTTGCTAATTATATGCCCATTATTATATTGTTTGTTTTGTTCCAGTTCTCAATGAACGATTCTATTGACCATTTCAATACCTTCTGTACTTGTTCTATATTTTCAGATTTCAAACGTTTTCGCAACCGTACTACAAGATAGTTATTTGTAGAATGTACTAGTCACTCTTCACTTTAAGTCCTTCACCAACAATATTGTCGAGTGCACAATACAAGATTCACTCTTTATAGCAATTAGTCCTGCATAATGAAAAAAAACTGACGTAATTCATCCTTTACAAAAAACATGACATGATTCTTATCTATACAATTGATGGCAGCACACATGCCTACACTCAGCGTGATCTTCATACAATGCAAAAGGAGTGCAATAGCTCGATTAGTTTGTTTATCATTAATGAAATAAAAGAAAAATCGATGAGTTCCAAGCTATTGCACTTGGAAGGAAAACGAACGAACAACGTCAGAATAATCCCGCAGCGAGGATTGTATGTCTTGATTTCACTCTACGCTTCATGCTATACTTAAATCAATAAGTCCCTAAAATGTGTTAGAAAGCATCTAAACAATTAAATGTGCTTATATGAATTGCAAAATACCTTACAACTGAAGTAAGACTGACTGTTTACCACTCTTTCATCTTGGCAAACTTCAAATACTGTCCCCTCAACTGGCATTTCAGTAGTCTCATTATTATGAACAAGCATGAAAAACTCCATGAAAGAGCTTCCTGACTTGTCTTCAGTGATTTCGGAAACCTTCCTCAGACATAGAAAATGTATCAAATCTCCAGATCTGGAGGATGAAAGCCATGGCACTCTAAGTATTAAAAATTTTCAACAAGGAATGACCTCGATATTAAATGATCTGGTAATTTTAAAATGATCTTTTTACTCATTTAAGTATGGAAAAACTATGGAGATCTCAAAAGTGAGAACATCCAGGTATAGATACAATCTGTAAGGTATGGAAACACTGTAAAGATCCCAAAAGTTATAACATCCAGGTATGGGCTATAATCTTTAAGGTATGGAAACACTGTGGAGATCCCAAAAGTGAGCACATCCACGTATGGGTACAACATCTTTTAAATAAAAAACTGTGGAAATCCCAAATGTGAGAAGATCCAGGTATGGCTACAATCTTTCAGGTATACGAAACTGTGGAGATCCCAACTATGAGAAGATATAGGTGTGGGCTACAATGTTGTAGGCATGGTAACAAGGTGGAGATAACAAAATTTTAGAACATCCAGGTATGGCTATAATCCTTTAGGTATTAACGACTGTAGAGGTACCAACTGTGAGAACATCCCGGTATGGCTACAGTCTTTAAGGTATGGAAACACTGTGAAGATTCCAAAAAGCGGGAAGATCCACGTATGGGCTACAATCTTTTCGGTATGGAAACACTGTGGAGATCCCAAATGTGACAAGATCCAGGAATGGAGTACAAGCTTTAAGGTCTGGAAACACTGTGTAGATCCAAACGTGAAAACATCCCGGTATAGCTACACTCGTTTAGGTATAGAAAAATTGTAGACATCCCAAATGTGAGAAGATCCACGTATGGGCTACAATCTTATAGGTATAAAAAACGTGGAGATGCCAAACTTGAGAACATCCACGTATGGCTACAATCTGTTAGGTATAAAAAATAAAACTGTGGAGATCCCAAACGTGACAGCATTCAGGTATGGGGTGCAATCTTTTGGTATGGAAACACTGTGGAGATCCCAAAAGTGAGAACATCCACGTACGGGTACAATCTTTTAGGTATAAAAAACTGTGGAGATCCAAAACGTGAGAAGATTTAGGTATGGGAACACTGTAAAGATCCAAAATTGAGAGCATATAGGTATGGCTACAATCTTTTAGGTATACAAAACTGGAGGTCTCAAATGTGAGAAGATCCAGGTATGGGCTACAATCTTTTAGATATGGGAACACTGTGGAGATCCCAAAAGTGAGAACATCCAGAAATAGCTACAATCATTTAGGTATTAAAGAAAACTGTGGAGATCCCAAATGTGAAAAGATTTAGGTATGGGCTACAATCTTTTAGATATGGAAATGCTATGGAGATCCCAAAATTGAGAACATGCGGGTATGGCTAAAATCTTTTAGGTATAAAAACTGTGGAGGTCCCAAATGTGAGAACATCCAGATATAGGCTACAATCTTTAAGGTATGGAAACACTGTGGAGATCCCAAAAATGGTAAGATCGAGATATGGGCTACAACTTTTTAGGTATCGACAAACTGTGGAGATCCCAAATGTGAGAAGATCCAGGTATGGGCAACAATCGTTTATGCATGTAAACACTGTGGAGATTCCAAAATTGAGAACATATAGGTATGGCTACATTCTTTTAGGTGTGTAAACACTGTGAAGATCCCAAAGGGGGGAACATCCATATATGGGCTACAATCATTTAGGTATGGAAAGACTTTGGAGATCCCAAAAGCGGGACGATCCAGGTATGGGCTACAATCTTTCGGGTATGAAAACACTGCGGAGATCCCAAAAGTGAGAACATCCAGGTATGGGCCACAATCTTTTAGATATGGGAACACTGGAGATCCCAAAAGTGAGAACATCCACGTATGGGTACAATCTTTTCGGTATAACAAACTGTGGAGATCCAAAATGTGAGAAGATTTAGGTATGGGAACACTGTGAAGATCCAAAAATTGAGAGCATATAGGTATAGCTACATTCTTTTAGGTATACAAAACTGGAGGTCTCAAATGTGAGAAGATCCAGGTATGGGCTACAATCTTTTAGATATGGGAACACTGTGGAGATCCCAAAAGTGAGAGCATCCAGAAATAGCTACAATCATTTAGGTATTAAAGAAAACTGTGGAGATCCCAAATGTGAAAAGATTTAGGTATGGGCTACAATCTTTTAGATATGGAAATGCTATGGAGATCCCAAAATTGAGAACATGCGGGTATGGCTAAAATCTTTTAGATATAAAAACTGTGGAGGTCCCAAATGTGAGAACATCCAGATATAGGCTACAATCTTTAAGGTATGGAAACACTGTGGAGATGCCAAAAATGGTAAGATCGAGATATGGGCTACAACTTTCTAGGTATCGACAAACTGTGGAGATCCCAAATGTGAGAAGATCCAGGTATGGGCAACAATCGTTTATGCATGTAAACACTGTGGAGATCCCAAAATTGAGAACATCTAGGTATGGCTACATTCTTTTAGGTGTGTAAACACTGTGAAGATCCCAAAGGGGGGAACATCCATATATGGGCTACAATCATTTAGGTATGGAAAGACTTTGGAGATCCCAAAAGGGGGAAGATCCAGGTATGGGCTACAATCTTTCGGGTATGAAAACACTGCGGAGATCCCAAAAGTGAGAACATCCAGGTATGGGCCATAATCTTATAAGTATGCAGCGGGAAAATGTGGAAATTTCACCCCAACTAATTTATGAACAACCTCAGATTTTAACATATTTAAATCTCTGTTAAAAAGATGGTCTGGTAGCTTACTGTGCAAATATTCCATATGTTAACACAAGTAACTAATTTGCTGCCGCTATCTTACTCGGCTGCATACTTATCATTTTAGATTCTAGTTTTTCACATATGTCTGCAGCTTTTTGTACGCAACTATTTTTTGACCATACTGGCGTATATATGCATGTGGCTCTTGATTGTCCTAAATTATGTATACATGCATGTGGCTCTTGATTGTCCTAAATTATGTATCCAAGCATGTGGCTATTGATTGCATAAATGTTTGCTTGTGATGCTTACAAAATGGTTATGGATGGACTTTCTTCCCTTTAGAAGGTACATTACGCTTCTGATGCATTAACACTTAGTGTGCTTGATGTGCTTAATACGCTTGACATAGACTGTCCTTGTCGGCTATATTTAAAATCGGTATGCATGTAAATTATATCTTAAAAATTTATTGGACAGCCATTATTTTAAACGGAATATTGTAATACTGCATGTAAGTGTAGAGTATATTATATTCATATAAAATGACTTTTCCGCATTGAATATTTAAACAGAAATTATACATTGGGAAGGAATATTTTAAGTATGTATTGTACAGACTTTACGCATGTGTATTTGACAACTGCATGTAAATGAAAAGAGATTATAATATTTTCAAGTAAAAAACCTTTCCTGCAATGATTATTTAAATATAAATTATAAATGTGTATGCAGTTTTAGCTCAGAATAATATATTTGTCATTAGACAAAATAACCCGATGATTGTAATTACTAGATGGCTGATTGCTGAATTAAATTGTTATTTATTGTTTACAGTCGGTAACAGCTCCAACGAGTGATATTTCTTATTATGTATGTCAGTATCATTTTTATTCATATTGCCTGTGTTTACAACCATGACCAGTGTTCTTTGGTCATAATGCTCTGAGACAAGGTCAAAGTTCAGATAATAATAAAGAATCATGACAAATAATAAAAAAGCATTGGAAATAACTATGTACATAACATATTGTGCCAATTGTATCGGTATCAAAATAGAAACCGGTTCAATATTTACACTGACGTGGACCCTAAATTCAAATCTGTTTTATTGAACACTATTCCATGTAATGTAATTGACGTTTTCTGCGTATTGTATGAAGATAACATCCATTCAAGGAAATAGTGGAAACTAAAGGTAAGCGCGTCGCTATATGATTCAAAGTGAGTTACTGACAGAAGACGAACTGGTAGCAACAGGTGAGATGATATTATTATTATTATTATGATTATTGTTGTTGTCATTAATATTGAAAGCAAAATGTTATAAAATGGAACCATTGGATTTAAAAGTAAAAATAGATAAAAGCAAAGCAAAATAATACCTCTCTCCGAAATGTTGGTGCACAAGAACAAAACATGTGTAGAAGACAATATTTTGAAGAAATCGCAATTATTTGAAATTTAGTAATCAAGTACTTTCGTAATCCAGTGATTCGTTTATTAGTAAAATAAATAAACAAACATATTACTAAAATGTCACTTTTTTATCACTGTTCTATGAATCACGCGAGAGACTAAAGGCACGATTTAATGTGTTTTTTTGTTTTTTTGCACGGACATATTATGATTTCCATGAAATGGATTCATACCACATATGCACTTTACACTTAAGCTTAGCTTGATATACAGCAAATACAAAATCGATATTAGACCAGCTGTCACAATTCAGTTCGATTCTTACTACACGTATCTCTATAAATTAATATTATAGACATGGTCAACATGCATTTATCAATTACAAAATTAACAACGGTACTGTAGAAAAATGCCCAAGGCGGATAAACTCCCTATCAATGTTTCCGACACATTAGATTATCATTAAAGATACGCAGTGCGTTATGTATATACTTTAAATATAATGTTACGTATATCTGATTTAATTCATATTTGTTTTAATTTTATTGTACGTGATTTGGAAATTTTTTCAAAAAATAGTTTGACCTTGAATGATTCATTTGTAAACACATATGGCTGACATGGTTCCCGACCTTAATTCAAAATTTGTAACAGTCACGTGAACAAGTTCTTTTTTGTTTATTTTTATTGTGGAAATAATAAGCCTGAGATTGAGGCTGTGTTGGATACGTGATCCTCGACTTGTAAATAATTTTTAGTGAAGTAAACAACTTTTTTATTTTTTATTTATTTTATTCTTAGAGTAAATTGATTAGTTTTTGTCGGGGCCATGTTTTGAGTACGTGATGTAAACATGATCATGTGATCCTCATACGGGCACCCATTCTGAGCCTCAAAATTACTGTATAACCATTGTTTTAGAGAAATAATCTCAGTCTGGGCTTAAAACACTTATGTCAAGTTGTTTTTTTCTTCTGTCAGTTTTGGAGTTATTTTAATGTTTATTCGAATTATTTGGATTCAAAACGATTAATACTTTTAACCTGGAAATATATGTATGCTCATACAGAAAATCTTGAACAAAGACATTTCTTAAAATTGTATTCGGATTTCCAACACCGGAGTGTTATTTCTTGTGTTTCTACAAGGAACTGTAGACTTCAACACTGTACAGGATACAGCATACGCGCTCGCCTTCCATCTTGGATTTTTCGTCGGGACTCGAACTTGAATTCATTAGAACATTTTATTATTAGGATTTCTAAAATTTTATTTGTGGATTATTCTTGGATTATTTTTGGATTTGATTCTTAAAACCGTAGGTTCTTATTTGTTTTAAAATTTTACAGTAGATTCGAACCCGGGTCCACCGGTAGACAGCAGCCATCACCTTGCCTGCACACATCAGCCCATATTCCATCGCGGCTAAGCACATAGGCAAGGCGATGGGTGCCGTTTACCCGCGGATCTGGCTTCGAATCTCTGTAGAATGTATATATATATATATATATCATTTCTTTTCAATATTTGTAAGAATTCATATCTGCTGGGTTTAAGGCAGTAGCAATGATTAATCAGAGATTTTCGGAGGTCATCATATGGAAGTAGCACGGTGTGTCGATATGGGAGGGAAATTTCAGTGCATGTGTCTATATTTGTATCGGGGAATTTAACATAACAGGGGAAAAGGAAAATGTAATGTGATAATGGGAAAAACACTCACACGTAATGACCAACATCCCTTTCTACTGACTAGCACCTACGTCTCATCAGCAGTGGGTACACATCGATCGTTCCTACCAAATACATTAACAACGACCAATTCTATTCTATGGAATTGAACGACGGATTGAACTGAATGTTTGTGTACTCTGGTGTCTGCGTCTTCGGGTACAATGTCGCTGGAAACACAACTGATTCGTTCCTGAGAGTAATCCCTGTTAAAGTGGAGTATGCCATAGCATAATAGCAAATAATGTTCGTCTACAACATATGCATACTGATTATCTTGATGTCAGCAAATCGTGTTTCGATGCTGTGGACATTATTATAAGCTACTCAGATCTACTCACCGTCAGTGGAAACACATCAATATTTCCCATCACATTCGTTAATAACAACGACCAATTTTACAAGTATTTTCGCCACTCTGTGGAACTGAATCACCACTCCGATGGCTTAGTGGTTAGTTCGGGGGTCGCGGGTTCGAACCCCAGCTGAGTAATACCAAAATCTTATAGAAATGGTTCTAACACCTTCCTCTCTACGCTAGGCGTTCAGCATTGAGGTTAGTGTTAAGACTGGTCGGCCTGATGTCAGGATAATATGACTGGGTGGGACATCATGTTACATATCTGCGGCATGAAGCACAGTCTTAGACATCTCTATAAACCGCCACACAGCAGACATCGAAGCGATATGACTGAATTTTTTTAAAAAGTGCTTTAAAATTCCAAATAACACACACACACACACACACACACACTGTGGAATCGAATGAAGGGTTGAATTTTGCATGTTTGTGTACAATGTCACAGGAAACAAAATTGCTTCGGGCTGAGAGTAATTCCTTTCAAGGTGAATTCTGCCATAAATTCTTACTATGATGGGGGAAAACACGTATGACGTATATAAACATACTAGACAAATTTGTCTAGAATTTGTACATACTCAATGTCTTTATGTCAGTAAATCGTGTTTTGATACTGTGAATATGAGTAGAATATCGGAGTATCTTGTAAACGACTCTGTCATTTAGGAGATATGTTAAAATCAGCTTTACATAGGGTAGCACGATCTTTAAAACCTATACTCATTAGACGATCAAGTGCTTTAAAACATGCAGCTTTGACACAAGAAAAATAGTTTCTGAAAAGAGTCATTGACCAAAACATCCTAAAGAACCCTTCTTAATAACAAGACAAATGTGTTGATTTAGACCATAAACTCTCCTTGTCGTCGAGACATACCAATAAATTCCATTAACATTCCTTGCAAAAGCAATAATTCCTCATCAATAATGCAGCAAGGATTAAGGAGATGCTTGCGAACGGTCCAAGTCACGGGTCAATTTGTGTGCAATGCCACCAATGATGAAGACCATCGCAAGAATCCCTGTGAGTAGAATATCATCTTGTGTTGTCTTTGACCACCTCACCTCCTCTCGAGTTTAAAATCAAAGACAAACCAAAGATTGTATTGGTCTGACAATTAATTGTGCTGGAAAGTTAAAGTTCTCAGAACGGACAACACAAGTCCATGCGCAGGTAAAAAGTGTATCTTCGGTCAACAATTTCATACATTCATTGCTGAGCGACGTGTATTCGTACCTGAATGGGAAGTTGTTTAACAACGGTATGGACATATACTCTTACCAAACCTATCTGGAAAATCTCTTTAAGGACGAAAAAGAAGACCAAAATGCTCATATGGATCCCTCATTGGTTTGGAAACCTGACACTTTGAATGTTCTCAGTGGCAAAGCTTTGACTGCGGATAACGATTTACACAGTGTTGGATTTATCTGCATCTGAATCTGGCATAAATTTGCACCGGGAAAGAGATCCAACTAGAAAATTAGTAGTATTGTTCAATAGCTGTCTTGAAACTCTCCACTGATTTGCGCGCACACAACACTGTCATCCACATGATTCCGGTCCACAGGTATTTTTTTTACAAAGAAAGAATTTCTAAATTGTTCTGTTCTACATTGCTCAACAACAGAAAAACTATTATTTGATACTAATTTTTCTACAGTTTTTATACTTTCAAAGTTTGAAAACGATTTGGCTTTAATCTGGCGTTTTATCAACCCTCAAACGAAAGTAAACCAGGACGAAATTAGGAAATGACGGAGTTGTAAGACAAGTATTTGTTGAATGTTGTGGACTGACGTAGTACGGTGTTTCATTTCATTCCTGCATTCTAACAAGTATGAGGTGATCATCGAAGACGTCATACTTCTGTAGAAGCCTTACCTAAAGGGGGAAACGACATCAGTCAAGCTCTTTGAAGAATAATAGTTAAGTGTCCTCGACGAAGATTGGACATTTGAACCTCTACAATCGCATCTAGAATGTACTGTTACATTTACCGAAGGTCAACACAGTCCCACAATGTTAAATACCCCACAGTGCTAAAGGCCCTTTATGCCCCAGAATAGTTCCCCACGTGTTAAACTTACGGTGTAATATTAATTATCGTTATGCAAAACAGCGTCCCATTCTAATCACACACAACTCGTAATCCTCAAATCCCGAAATTAGGTTACTAATATTATCTGTTTTTAATAAAACACACAGTTTACCAATCTAAAATAATCTTTTAACAACTAGACTAGGTGCGCTGTTTGCATTTATGGGCTGTGCATACATAACGTCTTCGAACTGTACCTTGGGTTTAGTGCCTGATGACAAACGATTCCCGATAATTACAAAGTATTCTTGATTGAAATTATATCAGTCACTTTCCAAGAAATATTCCCCGTCCTACCGCTTTATTAAATCTGTAACGAACCACATATATTTTGCAAAGATTTGAACCTTATTCCGTTGAGTGTGTTCACAATATGTAATACGCCTCAAAAATACTACTACTACTACTACTACTACTATTAATTATTATTATTATTATTATTATTATTATTAGTAGTAGTAGTAGTAGTAGTAGTAGTAGTATTAGTAGTAGCATCATCATTTCTCTTAGCAACACAGCTCGTAGACAAGCTTGAAAACCTTATATGAAGCATACACAAGACAAATACTAGATACATAACATGATTATAAATCAAGCTATATCTATTTAGTCAATGTTTGCTAACTGAATATGTCTACAATTTGACGGCGAAGTAAGCTAGTAAAAAGTTCAGAGATAACTAAAACACTAAATTTATTTACGATATTTTACAACTTTCATTAACTTGACGGTATTGGTGGGGATATGGGGAATACTGATATATCTCTTACTGTCTGCGTGCCTATATATTACTATGTTTTTTCATAGATCACTCGGTGAACATTCACGAAATTGTGTTGCTAGGTTGCTCTTGGGGTAACCACATGCACGATGGGTGACATCCTGGGTTCTCACAACAACAGTTCCTGGGAGTGATTCATATGTCATTTATAAAATAACTCAATTACAATGACATTCAAATATTTCTTTTTGTATGCATACAATCACAGAAGGGCGATGCATCGTTTAAGTAGCAGATGTTGCCGTGTAACTCCTCGGCCTCTGTTTAGGGTTGTGGTTAGTAGAGGGGTGGGGGTGCGCTATGTTAGAGGTGGGTGAAACTTGAAGATAGGTGGAATTTGCGGTAAAATTTTAGTATTTGCATTAGCGAGATATTGCAGTTGCTCCAGGTGTTATATGTTGTTATTATTTTTAATGCTATATAGTGGTTTTGAGTTTGAAATACAACAACATTCACAATAATAATTTCATGTACAAGTCTCTGTATTGATAACATTTGTGCAGAGTGGAATTAAACGTATTTTATGTGCTGCCTGTTCTGAATCACAATGATTATACATTCTATAAATCCTTTTACACGTTGTTATCTTTTTACAGTTAAAGATTCTAATTGAATTTGTCGATTCTGATCGATCCGGGCTGAACTGAGTAGTAACTGTCAGCTTAGAAATTCAAATGACACCTGTTGTGCGCAGCGAGTTTTTTTTTTTTTTTTAAAAAAACAACTGAGGCATCGGGTCTGTAAGAGAATAAATAGTAACAGAACAGCAGCTATCCCTATAAAAGGGCTGTGTTTACATCCTCCTGTTATTTTCTGAGGGATGAGGTGAAACTCAGTCTTTATCCATTTTGAAGTAATTACCGTATATTTTGCTAAGCACTCTTCTTATGGCATTACTGAAAGTTTCACTTTCTTCAGATAATTCAAGATACCTAATCTGATTATTTCAATATAATTGCTTGAATTTTGAATTTTAATTAACCGAGACCTCCATTCCCAGCAGTTGCGAGGGTTTCATGAGCATTTGCTAAGTCACTGGTTAGATGGCATTATATTTATTACAGATAGTTTCGGAAACAGACTATAGTTTATTATTTACTAAGTTGGTGTCTGAGGGTAGTGTGTTGCTCTGTGCGACTGTGTACAAGGCTCCACCTTTATTTAATAACATGAGTATATCAGAGAAGTTATAATTAGCCACTTGTTTGAATAGTAAGTATGTTTGCTATGTCAGTTATAAAAAGCAGACTTACATCACAAGCGACATAATAGACTGGTAGTTCTTTTCATCTATATAATTTACCCTGTCGTCGGATGAAACAGGATGGGACTGGATTTAGCGAAAACACCTTACAGAATTAAGTAAAGGAAATGTTTATTTATAATGCAAATTAATGATGAATGAATCTGACACCCTAGACATGCGCACAAAGTTCAACAACGGATAGAAGAAAATTATAGCATTCTTAAATGGGTTCGATCAAAGCATGTAATTTGAACAAATTAGCACAACTAACCTCGAATGTCAGCGGATAAGATCAAAGTAAGGAGGTTATCACTATATATGACTGATATATGGATCTATTAACATTTATGATCAATGAACGTCATTGTTAACAAATATTTTTTTGATGTATGGTATTAAGAACAAATATGATTGATGTATGGATTTGTGATCTATGTATTTGTTGCTTATCGACTAAAATGGTAGATGTATTATTGCTTGTCTTACAAAGAGTGATATTGAATGTTAGATTCAAAATGATAAATAAGATATTGGTCCAGATCGTGTGGTCCACTATCATGAGTAGATCAGTATTTCCCTTCGAACAAATAGTCACAGTTGAATTCAGAATTGTACAAAACCCACATTGTTTGACGACTCATCGTAACAACTCTCAAGCTGAAGATGCTTCGGTAAAGTAGACATCTTACCTTGTGAAGATACAGAGTGCATTTTGGACAATAAGTACTATAGTTGTGGTCACATTCACGGACAGGGAACTCGAGATAAAACGGGCACCAAACTGGAGTAACTTAGTACACGCATCAACTTGTGACGTAATTCAGTATTTTTAAATCTTCAATGCACAGGCATTTTCATTCAAACATCCAACAATTATTTTTAGAAAAAATGACATATAATAAATTATGATAATCTTTTCATAAACACTTTTTGCCATTTTGACCTTGTTTACAATAAGGATCACGTCTTACACTTCCAACATATTTTCCAGTTTTAATGTTTAATTGATTCAATGTAAGTGAAAGTTTTGTTCATTCTTTAATATGGTTAACATTGGCGATCATTATAAGATTAGAGGTTATCAGTCTGATTTTGTATTAATACAATTTTAGAGCCAAAGGAAAATTCCAGTCAGAATTAATCAGTTGATTTAATATTTGCTTAAATATGACGAATATGCACTAAATTCGGATAATGCCAAACCTTTCCAAATCCTGCTCTAAAGATAACCTTTTCAATTTAGACAACTGGTTTGTATGTTGAACTTTCTGACACATTTTGACAATCTAATGTCACCATATGACAGCATTTTCAATAGCAACATTTACTGTATTTAATGATTTGAATCAGTTCTTAATTATGCGTATATACCTATAATTTTATAGTTTGATTTGTTCCAACTCTCAGTATGAATATATATATATATATATATATATATATATATATATATATATATATATATATATATATATATATATAATCCATTTACAATATGTTATGTGCTTGTTCTATATTTTCAGCTTTCACACATGGTGACAATCATATGATTAGATCGTTATTATTTGTATGCATTAGTGCACTTTACACTTTAAGACCTTCACCAGTAATATTATCGATCACACAACGAAAGACTCACTGTTTGTGACAATTAGTCCTGAATAATTAATTAAGAAAACGGACCTACTATATCCCTTACAAAAAAAACATGACATCATTCTGATCTATACAACTGTGCTAATAACAACACACTTGCCTAAGTTCACCATGGCTTTAATGTTATGAAATCTACTTTGAAAACGGAGTGCAATACCTTGAATAAGTGGTTTACCAACAAAGAAATGAAAGCAAACCCTGAGAAGTTGAAATTATTGCACTTGCAAAGAAAACAAACGTACAACTTGAGACCTTCTCTTCCAGCGAAGCTAATATATCTTGAGAAGATTAGGTAGAAAGTGTTGGAGACAAGTTGGACTTTATGCTAAACTTTAATCAGCAAGTTATTGACATTTGCAACAATGAAATGTACTCAAACGAACTGGAAAATACCTTAAAATTGAGGGAAGACTGACTGTGTGCCACTCTTTCATCATGACAAACTTCAACTACTGTCCCTTAACTTGGTATCTCAGCAGTCTGACTATTATGAACACACTTGAAAAACTCCACAAAAGAGTTTTTAGATTTGTCTTCAAAATGATTACAAGAAACCTAACTCAGAACCCTTGGATCTGGCACATGTATCAAGTCTCCACATCAAAAGGAACCAGACCATGACACTTGAAGTATTCAGAACTTTAAACCAGAAATGTCCAGTGTACTTAAATGGTCTGGTAGTACAAAACATCTTCCTCTTTAGTTATGTGGACACTGTGGAGATCCCCAAAGTAAGAACATCCAAGTATGTACTACAATCTTTTAGACATGCGGCAGCAGAATTAAGGAATTCTCTCCCGCAAAATCTACGAAGACTCTTATGATTTCAACAATTTTAAATCCCTATTCAAGAACTAGTCTGGAAGCACACTTTGTAAATGTTCCATATGTAAGCACAGGTAAATAAATTGTTGAAACGACCGTAATAATATGCATACGTAGCATGTTTGATTCAAGTCTTTTTATATCTATATAACTGCCTTAAATTGTGTATAGATGTATGTAGCTATTGATTGCCCTAAATTGTGTCTATATACATGTAGCTATTGATTTCCCTAAATTGTGTATATATGCATGTAGCTATTTATTGCCCTAAATGGCTTATATATACATGTAGCTATTGTTTGCCTTAAATGGTGTATATATACATGTAGTTATTGCTTGCCTTAAATGGTGTATATATACATGTAGCTATTGCTTGCCTTAAATGGTGTATATATACATGTAGCTATTGCTTGCCTTAAATGGTGTATATATACATGTAGCTATTGCTTGCCTTAAATGGTGTATATATACATGTAGCTATTGCTTGCCTTAAATGGTGTCTATATGCATGTAGCTATTTATTGCCCTAAATGGTGTATATATACATGTAGCTATTTATTGCCCTAAATGGCCTATATATGCGTGTAGCCATTGCTTGCCCTAAATGGTGCATACATGTATGTAGCCATGGAATGCCCTAACTAGTGTAACCACGCTTGTAGCTACTGATTACATAACTCTTGGCTTGTGACGCTTACACATGGTTATGGATAGATTTTCTTTCTTCTTAGAATATACTTTCATTAATCATTCACTCCTGATGCAATAAACCTTACCGTATTGGTGTGCTTAGCATGTTTTACATGACCTGTCCTTATCCTTTATATGCATGTAAATGGCATCTTAAAGATGTATTGGCCAGCCATTATTTTAACCAGAATATTTTAACACTGCATATAAGCATAGAGTATATTATATTCATGTAAACTGACTTCTCTGAATTGCATTTTAAAACAGAAATTTATAAATTGGGGGAACGGGAATATTTCAAGTATGTAATGTCCAGCCATTACTTATGTGTATTTTAACACTGCATGTAATTGAAGAGAGTAGAATCTTTTCAGGTAAATTTTTTTTATCCTGCATCGATTATTTAAATATAAATTATAAATGAGGCATGCGTATGCAGTTTTAGCTCAAAGTCATAATTTTACATCTAGAATAAAACATTCTGATCGGTTTGATTAATGAAATTGCTATATCACTGTTTACAGTAGGTCACATGGCAACAACGAGCTAATGTTGCTTTTTATATAATGCAACTCCGACTTTAAAAAAAATCTCATTGTCATTGTCCTTGCTATTTAAAATGTTTGTGTTTGCAACCATGGCAAGGGTTTGTGCGTCACAATGCTGATGGCAGACAAGGTCAGGGTTAAGATAAGAATGAAAAATCTTGAATCAAGATAAAAATAGCATTTGGAATAACTAAATAAGTAAAGCATGCATTGTCTCACTCTCTTTGAAAGATTATCTATTGTATAAGTTTCAAAACAGAAACAGGCTCAACATTTACAATGACGTGGACCATAAATAGATTCAAATCTGTTTTATTGCACAATAACCCATGCAACTTAACTGACCATTTATACGTATTGCACAATAACCCGTGTAACTTAACTGACCATTTATACGTATTGCACAATAACCCGTGTAACTTAACTGACCGTTTATACGTATTGCACAATAACCCGTGTAACTTAACTGACCATTTATACGTATTGCACAATAACCCGTGTAACTTAACTGACCGTTTATATGTATTGCACAATAACCCGTGTAACTTAACTGACCATTTATACGTATTGCACAATAACCCGTGTAACTTAATTGACCGTTTATACGTATTGCACAATAACCCATGTAACTTAACTGACCATTTATACGTATTGCACAATAACCCATGTAACTTAACTGACCATTTATACGTATTGCACAATAACCCATGTAACTTAACTGACCATTTATACGTATTGCCCGAAGATAATCTTCATAAAAAACAGTCAAGGAGAGATAAGTGCATTTCTATATTACCAATATGCAGTATTGTCAGAGAAAGAACCTTAAGCAACAATTGATATAGTCTTATTATTTTCATAATCATCATCATCATCACCACCATCTCATTAGTATTGAAAGTAAAATGTTTTGAAATTGATAGAATGTTCCAGCCATGAAATATATTATATAACCAATATGGCAAATGACGAATCATAACTACTCTGAACAAAAGCGAGAATATTTTGTGGATTGAAAAAAAAAACAACCAAAAATAATATACTCCCTCAGGTAGGCTAAGTGCGATTCACAACTACAAGATAAAACAAGGCACATGGTAAGAAAAATAAATGTTTTGAAAAAATCACATTGACTAACTTTAGTAATCAAGTGCTTTCGTCATCTAGTTATTCATTTACTAGTAACATAAATCAACACACACATATTACTAAAAGGTCATATCAGTGTCATATGAATCACGTGAGAGACTAAAGGCATGATCTGATCCATGTGTCTTACTTGGCACATTCTTATTTCCAGAAAATGTCTTCATACCACATATTCACCATAACCTTCAACTTAGGTGACCGCTCCTGTTGCCTAGTGGTTAGAGCGTCCGCCTCGGAAGCGGGAGGTCGTGGGTTCGAACCCCGGCCAAGTCATACCAAACACTTACAAAAATGTTACTAACAGCTGCCTCGCTTGGCGCTCATCATTAAGAGGTTAGTATTAGAATTGGTCTGCCTGGTGTCAGGATAATGTGACTGGGTGGGACATCACGCTACATGTTTCGGTATGATGTCCTAGTGCTAGACATCACTATAAACTGCCACACTGCAGACATCGTAGCGATATGACTGAAAAATGGTTACAGCTACGTTAAAAATCCAAATCACACACATACAGCATGAACAAAATCATAATTCAATTCTTACTAAACGTATCTCTATAATTTAATATTATAGACATGACCAACATGCATGTATACGGTACGAGATTAATAATGGTACTGTAGAGAAATACCCAAGCCAGTTAAACGCCATATCAATGTTTACGTGCACATTAGGAGCAGCAGAGAGACTGAGTCCACCAAGTATTCGGACAAAAAGTACCCCCTATCGAAAACATTTTTGATAGAAGGTCTTATTTCACAAAATAAACCCTCTATTCAGAAAACTATGATAAATAACTCTTCTCTGGTAACTAGAGGATTTATTTCATGAAAAATAACTCACTATAAAAATATTTCTTGACGGGGGGTGGGTCGACGAACTTCTCGTGGGGCTCAGTCTCTCTGCTGCTAGCTATGTAAAATATTTTTAATCCTAAAAGGATTTCTATTTAAAAACTGTATCCAACTCAACTCGGTATCGTGTCCGAGGATCATGTATATTTATCGTCACAAAACCGTATGGTTTTCGTTGAGCATGACTAAAGAAATTTCTGAATTTATTAAAGTCCATGTCACCACCGCACCAAGTTCGATGAATATTTTGTAACGTGTGTGCGTCAACTCCGTTAAACACTGCAAGAATATTGCAATTATCTCTGATCACTTTCGGACTTTGTGTATACCGTTGAGTTACATAAATCACATCAACGTTTTTGTGCCTACCGCGGGAAAATATCTTGGTAGGATTTAATTGTTTATCCAACATGATGTCGTCATACACGACTAAATTATTAATACTCCCATCAATATCATCGATACTCGGTGCTTCATTGATATCGGTTATAAATTCAATAACATCTTCGTCGTTTATCGATTTTGCACTTTCGTTAAAATCTTTTAGCACTTGATAACATCGCTGATCGTCCACAGACGGGGCTATCAAATATAATTTATCCCACTTCATCCACTTCATTATTAAATTAAGTAACAACTGCATCTTACCCGACCCAGATGGACCTATAATAATCATTCGGATAGAATTTGGTAGCACTGAGTTATGCTTGATTGGCTCTCGTCGCTTTGTCGCAGAAAAGTCAGTGATCTCCATTTGATATATCATAAAATAAATATGAATTTATATTGTGTGAAATGCCGAGCACATACCCCAACTGGGGATACAACAACAATTACAACAAAAAATAATCGACAAGCGCTTACAGGCAAGTGTGAACGATGTGGCACAAAAGAAAATTTAGATGTATTAAAAAAAAAGGGAGGTGATATCGCAGCCAAGTTAGGAAAATTACCAGGGGCTCCGTGGGCTAAATACCCAGGAGAAAAACATCTTCCAGGATATAATTACTGTGGTCCAGGAACCCGACTTGATATCAGACTTGATGCTCAGGATCAACCAAACCCAGGTGAGTATCCGATAAACGCCATTAATAAGGCGTGTCATGCTCATGATGTAGCTTACCGAAGTAAGGATTTGCAACAGCGCCATCTCGCGGACGTGAAATTAATTCACGCGTTAAATGCCATCCCTGATAAATCTTTCAAGGAGAGGTTAGCATCCTGGTTAATAAAATCCGCAATGAAATCTAAGCTTGTATTAGGCGCTGGTAATTAATTATAATGGAGTCGATTTATTATTCCCCAAGCGGATACTGGAGAGGTAACGCGGCAATTAGTAAACTCGCTGAAGCAGCAAAAGTCACAAAAGTTACTGCTAAAAATTGGTTATCCCGACAGGCAATACGGCAAATTTATTTACCGCGTCCTAAACAAATTCACTTCGCGCATTTTGATGTTAGTGTGCCAAACGAAGTTCATCAGGCTGATATATTATTTCTGCCACATGATACTATCCGAAAACGAACATACAAATACGCGTTAACTGTCGTTGATGTTGCAAGTAGATACAAAGAAGCAGAGCCGCTAACAACAAAGACAGCATCTGAAGTTGCTTCTGCGTTTAAACGAATTTATCAGCGAGGATTTCTAAACTGGCCACAAGTATTACAAGTTGATACTGGCAAAGAATTTCAAGGTGCAGTATCATCGTTGATGAAGCAACATAACGTCACCATCAGACGAGGACACACTGAAATTCATCGTGATCAGGCAATTGTTGAGCGATTCAATCGAACACTTGCTGAGCGGTTATTTGGATATCAATACGCGAAGGAATTTATTCAAGATGCGAGATCGCGCGAATGGGTTGCAAGATTACCAAGTGTGATAACTGCACTAAATAATGAAATAACTCGAACCACCAACATGAAACCTGCCATCGCGATCACGAAAAAAATATACCCGTACGACGTGATTCTTCAGCACAGCCGATACTGGGTAATGTCACAGTTAGATATTTATACGAACCAGGTGAACTTGAAGGTGGTAAACGAAGAGCAACTGATCCCATCTGGAGTGTTACCACACACAAGATATCCACCGTGACAAGATCCACTGGCAGACCAGCAATCTATAGATTAGATTCAACTGCTCCTCAACGCGGATTCACACGTGAACAACTTCAGGTAATTCCCGAGGACACACAATTACCACCCAAATCACTGAAGTGATTTCGATCACTTAACTAGCGCTGGCGCCTCTACGTCGATTACATTCAAGACAGGTCAACATGATATTATCACGTGTATGACCGCGACTGTTATCTTTTCTATCTACGGTAAATTGTCTTGAATTTTTATTCGAATACTGCCATAGCATTATACAATTACAGCTCGCACAGTGATTATTCTGCTGTTGTTTCAACGCGTTAATAAATTCAACATCAAGATCAAAATCGCGATTATTTTTTTTGTCACTCTGTTTGTAACCGGCTAATTTTTTTCTTATTACATCATCATCGCTGTTTTCATTATTAATCTTATCAGCGTTTGATTCATCCAAGACAATTCTTCGCAGTTGAGACATTCTTCTGACTCTGGACACAGCTAAGTAGACTAAGTTTGACCATTCGATTCGATCATCAACGATCCAGACAGTTGTATCAGAGATAGTCAGTCCTTGAGATGAATGAATTGTCATTGCGTATCCTAGCGTCCACGGGGATTTATTTATTTTTAGTGCATCTTTGACAGCATCGATGTCAACTAGCACAATATCATTCAGTACTAAATTCTGTTTCTCTGTCTTTCCTGGTATATCAACATCTATATTCTGTAACCGCGTATCAGCTGGTCTAAAACATAACGGCGTTGGCAACATTGGAAACTTTTTTTTGCAACCGAAATAGCTGTTGTTGAAGTGTGTCTCTGACTATCTTTCTACTTGCCACTATCAAATCGTCTGGTTTCCACACGCGTAAAAAGTCGCTAATCGAAGTTTCAGGAATCATCTCTCGCATAATTTCACATTGAATTTTATTCGGTTGTAGCCTGATTAGTGTTTCAAATTCTTTCAACGTTGCATCAAGTGCTCGGTAATCATCAGACACTTCTTCGTAATAATCAACAAAATTCCTCAGCCAATCATGAGGAGATGCGCCGACAAACGGAGGTGGTTGACCGTGATCGCCGCACATAATCACTGCAGCATTTTTCGTCAGCAGCCATTCAAGAAATGTTTTTAACGTTTCCAGCGGTACCGTACATATCTCATCCCAAATTATTATATCATTGATATATTTTGTTCCCATTCGCTCAGGAGTCCACACACCGCCGCTGTATTTGAAAAAGCTGTGATAAGTACAAGAATTGACTCCTCGTTGTTTCATCTCTCTGGCAAGCCTGTGTGTAGGTGTTAGCACAATTATATCCGATTTTCCAAATAATTCAATCGCTCGAGTTGTTTTACCAGACCCGCCGGGCCCGCTTAAATAAACGGTTTTGTGTCTAGTGATTGGATCATACACAGATGGTGCGGAAGATATTTCTGGCATCTCGGATTTATAATAATCATCCTCAATTGCAACATCAGCGGATTCACAATACTCGTGTAACATCTCCGCTTTTATTCTCCACGAACTCCATTCATCTCCGCCGCAGAATTTCATTATATCGGTCAGTGATTCTGAATATTTTTTATCGATATAAAATGAGTCGTGGCAACTCTAACTGCGGTGTCAGGAAATCGATTTACCATCGATAACAAATTTATAGAAACATAAGCCAGCATTGAAGATCTCAAATGTGTGTATTGAGGCGATTCTCCGTCGATATAACTTACAATTGTGCCCAACTTTTTCCCGTCGGACAAGAACACATCCTCCCGATTACAAAATATATTTCTTGCAACAGCGTCGGCGATTATAAAATCCAATTCAGCATCATCGATAATCAACCGCGAGTGATGCATTTTATGATCAAATGCTGCACCCTGAGTAATTTACCGATTATTCTTCGTCCGAGATCTTTCGCTGTGCTTTCACTGTTTTTTAATCTAATCTTGAGAATTTCAGGAGCTCCTTCGCGGATAGCATCAAGAGGAGTTTCTGGACGTGCTCGTGTCCATTCTTCGATAACTTCACCGAGAGTTACACGTTCTGGTGTTGGTAACCAAACTGAGGTCTGCGGTTGATAACATATGATTGCTTCACTGACAGTCAACGATACCAGCATTCCGCTGTCAAGGATATATCGCAATAACACTATTGGTACCCAGCGCTTTTCGACGAAGTGTCTGCCAAACCAAACATAACAAATCGGATGAAGCCCTTTAGCAAATTCAAACGAAGTCACACGAGCAAATCCTGTCAAATCAAAATCGGGTAAAACGCCGTTTACGGCGACTCGTGTTATCGAGTTCGTGGGATGTCCAAACCGCGCAAAGTATTCGCGGCACTCGCCGTTCCCGAGAAAGCTTCCTGGGTAGCAGGCAATCATATCCACGGAAATCATATCCCGGTAGTTATACCGGGTATTCCATAACCCGCCGTGTCCATACTCGACACAACTTAATTGTATATCCGAGAGAAACTGACTTCGGGTTGGTCTCCACGAATTTCTTTCTCTGGCGGCGTGAGCGGCAACACTTGGAACTGTAAAACAATTAACCAATAACTGATCAATGTTGTCGCTGGAAATGCTAGCATTTCTCACATATTGTTCTGCGAGTTTTTTCATTTGTTGTTGCAACGATTCCGTCCGGTATAATTCCCCGTTGGGTTTTACAAATTGATCATACTCGGAATCTTCGGAACTCCTAAATAACCACACCGACACAGGGTCGGTTTTACTCAGCGTGTAAATAGCATCAAATATATTTCCGCGATAAAATTTGACAACACGATCTCGTGGAAATAATGTAACTGCATCAGTCTAGGCATGAGAGTTATGATCAATAATTTCAATCGGTGATCCTGACTTTTTATAATGCTTCGAATTATATAATATTTCTCCGGTTAGTGTTTTTAGTGTTATTGAACATTTTAATTTACTTGATAGCACAGCAACATCATTTATTGATGCCCCAGTATCTTTAACCGATTCACCCCACGATGTTATTTTTTCACGTAGCAAATCGGTTAAACCGTTTCCTCGTTTTGCGTTTTTAAAATGTTCCATTACTCGCTCGGCTACACAATTTAATGTAGTCATTGATGACGTCTTCATCGGAGCGAGTTTATCAATTTTTTTTTTTTTTTACAGGATATATTCCATAAACGACTGCGGTTACAGGATACGCTCGAGCGTAATATGGTTTATCAATCCCGGTCAGCATTCCTGGTTTGGAATCTTTACTTAACAGAATGGTCTTTCCGTTGGCAAGAACAGGGTCGAGTTTGTCAAGGATAATCCATTCATCGCCTTCAACGTTGACGATAAATTTTATTCTGAAAAAATATTTCCTACTGTGTTCATCGCGCTGATGAATATCAAATAGATAATCAATAATTGTTTTTGCTCGGGCATCAGTCATTGTAGCATCGATGATGACCTCATCACCGAGGAAGAGTTCCTCAATGATATTGACTGAGTCAATATCGCGGATAATTTTAAATGACGACCATACATGAGATGCGCCGTCGTCGCGGAATTCTTTTTTACCCTCGTTGATAATATTAAACAGATCAGCTAGATACCGCCGTCGTGAGTCTCTGTTTAGCCTGTCAAGATCGAATCTCCCAGCGCCAAATAAACCCTTCATATTATATTTAAGACAAATATTTAAATAAGAAATATTATATATATATAATATATATATAAACACACCTTCTGGGCTTTCTAGACTGTTATTTGGCAGCTTAGGAGCTCATATGGGGGTAGTGTTTCCGCTCCTGAGTTTGGTAGCCTATCATATGATAAGCTAGAAGCTCAAGGAAATGTGATTTTTTTTATTTTAAATATATAAAAATATATATAAATATGAATCGAGAAAATATCAATAATGTGATTGATGCTATTAAAAAATTAGAAAAACAAGGATTTAATATATTACTAAATGTTGAAACTATTCTGTCAGATTTTGAATCATTATACGAAGCTAAATGCAGGGCGTTATATTCTTCCTGCTCAATATCGATTCATAAAGATGATCCAAAATAATTTGTATAAATCACTGGCCAGCGTAGCGGAGACACAAATAAATGAATTTTTTCCACTGTCTCGTGCAATCGAAAAGATCAGGCTGGCACTGGCAGCCGAGTATGAAACAAAGAAGATAATAAACAATCGGGTCAGGAAATTTAAGCATTGTATGTCCCTTGATAAAATCAAGGACTCTGTCAATGATGAAATCAAGGATGACTTCGTCATTCGTGACAAAGTCACTGACGAGGAAGTAAATACCTCACCTTGATTGCATTACTTGGAAGTGAAATCGGATACCTAGAAGTGAAACCGAAAGTAAAAAAAAAGTAATATTTTTTTTACTGTGTAAATTATGCAACTGTCCGATTTCGTTGGTTTTCATAGCAATTACCCTATCAAATCGAGGAAAATGGACAATTTTTCTTTTTTTGTACTAGCAAATACTCTATCAAATCGAGGAAAATGGACAATTTCTCTGATTTTTACTAGCAAATACCCTATCAAATCGAGTACTTTGGTCTGTTGCAGAAAAATACTATACGAAAAAATAAAATCCCGCAGAAAAAATAATTATTATATGAAATTTATACAAACTGCATGATTTCTCTGATTTTTACTAGCAAGTACCCTATCAAATCGAGGAAAATGGACGATTTCTCTGATTTTTACTAGCAAATACCCCTATGAAATCAGCAAAATGGACAATTTCTCTGATTTTTACTAGCAAATACCATATGAAAATCAGGAAAATTGTCAGTGGTAAAAAAAAATATATATAAAGTAAAATATTTTCAAAGAATTTCTGGGAAAATCCTAAAGGATGGAAATGTCTTTGACATTTCTACTGCAGTATTATATCGAGATGATCCCGTGAAATGCACGAGTGAACATAATTGAGGATTTGGTCTGCATCACAATTAATCATCGTGATACTGTTTTCGCGGAATTGCTTCAGCTGAAAATCTATCAGTAAAAAATCATCATTTCCGTACTTATCGATGATTATTTTAACATAACCCGGTAAATGGTTTCCGGTAAATAATTTTCGGATGAATTCTTCAAGCGCGCTTTTGTCATGTATGAAACATTTCACGTGCTGATACATTTGATATGTTATTCGCGTTCATTTAATATAATTTATTGAGACAGTGCTGTCATTGATGATGATGTCGCTGACAGTGCTATCATCGTCGTCGTTGTCACTGTCAATAAAATCACTGTCAGAGACATCTTCGTCATCACTGACAACAAAATCACTGTCAGAGACATTTTCGTCATCACTGACAATAAAATCACTGTCAGAGACATCTTCGTCATCATCGTACTTCCGGAAATTCGAAGATTTTTGGGACATTATTATGATATGATATTATTAACTGGAAGTCCTTGAAAAAATTAATACTAATAGTTTCATTTCGTAGGTCCAAAAGTCTACCCTGTTGGTCAGTGACTTTAAAATTCATCCTTGTCAGCGTTAGATTCAAACACCGCAGAAATACTGGATTGATTGGCTCTTGTACAATCAAAAATCCAGGTGGTTCTTTAGGAGTAAATGAGTATAGTATAAACCCTTGCTGGGCTTGATTCGATATTGTTGTGTCTATGTTGTAACTGCCATCAATTGCGTCACACATAAGATTGACCGCGACGACATCAGTGATATTTACGATGCCCGGAGAAATATGTCTGCCATCGCTCGCTGTGGAATTATCGTGTCTGAGGATAACGGGTTCTGGTAGTGTTCGCTTGTACGCGGCAAGAATATACTCGAAGGATTGATCGATGAAATCTCTAAGGGATTTTTTCATTTCGGGTACGTTATATCCGGGGAATTTAAATGTTGGAATACCTTCTACACGTATTTTACCCCAATCTGCAAAACGTGTTCTAAAAGAACCCTCTTTAGCATTTAATACACTCTGAATAAACCGGAGGTTTATATATTCCATATCATCTACGAGTTGATTTATTATCTCAATACGTTTAATGATTTCTTTACGTGGACCGTATAAATCAGAAATATGTTTCTGAAAGGATTGTTGTAGATTTTTAAGTTGTATTTTATACAATTTGTTAATTTCATCAAAATACCTTCCAATATCCGGTGGAGTTATATCATAATACCTAAGATGCCTAGATACTTCTGGAGGGAGTGAACTTTCTGGATGAAAAGACCAACCCATCCCATCATAATAAAATTTCTCATCAGGTTTGTCAATAACATAATCGGTATAAGTTTCTCTATAATTTGGATTCTTTATTGCATTTACAAATTCTGTGTATGTTGATTGAATTTCATGATATGATTTGTTATCAGTTACGTAATCGGATTTTACAGGTTCTGGTTGACGCAGTTTTACATCAGGGGTTTCCGCTGGCCATCCTAATACTGTTCGGATTGAACTGTTATAGATATCTACGGCGTAACCCGGCGTTGAGATTTCGATGACCGTGGACAGCGTTGGCTCGTGATATTTTGCTTCCTTGGTGGTGATACGCTTCATTTGACGCTGCATTTCTTTGTTGATTTCTTCTATCTGATAAGACCCTGTTGGTAACACAATGACGCTCCAGTCGGGGGTACCGTCAGGTTTATTCTGATACGAAAACACAAACGAATTATTCGGCGATTGTCCGTGAAATGATGTCGACCTGATGTTGGGCCAGCTATGGTATACTCGTAATTGTGCTAACGCGATTTCTTTTACTGGAATTGCAGTTGGAAAATTAATATTAAACTCTGGTTGCGTCGAGGACACTGATATCATTGTGGTTTTTACCGGAGCTGTATTTGCGGCTATGTCAAGTAAAGCTCGATGCTGAAGTAATTCTGTCATTATTTATCAGTGATGTTTTTAAATCCTCGTATATGTTGGTGAGCTCGGTGAACTCCGCCGTGGAAATATTGCTGTCAGCGACGGATTCCGATAATGCGTTAGAAAGTTTTGAATAACATTTCTGAGTAAGTTCTAATTTAGTTGCGTACTCGCGAAGTTTGTAGATGGCGCAAGATGATATTTTTTTTGCGATGATGCTAGCGACTCCGGCAACGGTAGTTGTCGCTGACACAGCAATGGTAGCAGCGATTGCTGCTGTAACCGGAGTCAACGCTGATAATACTACTCCGGTTGATGCAACAACCGCAGAAACAGAATACACTAGCACATCTAACACGGTTACTCGTCGTCGATATTTCTTTGTTTTTACAATCACTCATCAATGATAGTTTTTAACTCTGATTGGTATTCACGTATTTTATTGTATCTGTGCCGTTGAGCATCTATCGTTGAAGATTCTTCGAGGGTTATCGATGGCATTTTATTAATTTATGTTGTGATTAAATCACAGGGTAACCAATTGAGGTGTTTCAGCTACAAATTCCAAACACCATCAGTAAGATGTTGCGGTTAATTTCCTGTCTGCGGCTTCCAGTATAAATATTTCTTCGGTTCCGCTGTCTAATATGATAATCACAACCCCGGAATATTTGTCAGTGGAATGTCTCCAGGGATATGTTGTGAATATTTCAAACTTAGCGGCGGAAAACACCAGTGGCTGTTGCTGTATATTTGATAGTATTATTTTGTCGGGACCATGTTGCGAATCCCGATGATACCGTGTATACGATGTTGGTGATATGCCCGGGAGTAACTTCAGTGGGGACTTTAATCAGACTGGTTTTGCTAACGATCTCAGGAATACCCGATACGATATCTTGCTGTGTTTGTTTGATCGTGTCAATGCTATTTTGTATCAACGCGATTTGATCTGAAAAACTTCTATCTGTTCTGACTACACCTAACCGGGTATTAATCTTGTTGATATCGTTGGCGTTATTAGTAAGATTTGGTATGATTTCAGAAAGTTTCATGTCGATGACTGGAGGAACCCCAAAGAACTTATCAATGGACTCATCAGCTTTTGCGAAGTTTCTTCGAAGTCTTGTAAACGCGCTCATGTGAACATCATACTCTGGCCGCAACGTGGCTAGTTTACCGCCAATGGCGCTAGTGCTTGTTTGGACACTCGTGTCTACATATTGTTTGTTTGCGGCATCTTCCGGGGATGTTGGATCCGCTTAAACGGTTATTTTGTTACCGTTCATGCTGAGTTCTCCAGTCATTGTATCACCGGTCTTCGCTACACGTCTTTCTGCAGCTTTCTGTGCATCATCTCGCAGCATCGCAATTGATATCGACGAATCTCTGATTCTGCCGCTGTCATTGAATACAACGATGTTGTCCGCGGTAGCTCCAAGGACCCTGCGAATTATGTCATTCCACTTAATGTTACTGGTTTTTAGCTTGCCGTGCCGGTCTTGAAAAATAACAACCTCATCTGGGTCTATTCCGGTTAACGTTAAAAGATTATCAATTTCATCTTTGGTCGCATACTTTGATAAATCGATATCTTTTTTTTCTTCTTTGGCTCTGCTTGATCTTCCGTAAATATCAACCATTATTAGTTATGGGGTTGTTTAAATTTGGAAATCACATCTGTGGTGTATTCATGCACGACTTTGTGAGGAGAACTCGCTGATTTTGAAATTGCATCAAGAACATTTAATACTTCATGACCGCATATCGGAGGATCAGTTAGTGTTTGTGTTGGCAGCGTTGAGTACCAAGCCTTACCTGACCCTGTCTTTGACGCGGGGATGTTTTTTGTGTATCTGAGGAATTCAATTGGCGGTGCTAGCCCGTACGAATCGAAATAGATAATTCCACGTGGATCGATCGCGTAAGCAACTCAGTGAGTTCCTGGACCATCGCTGTTATCAAGATTAATAATTCCGGTTTCTGGATTATTCGGTCGTGCTGGTAATTGATCTCTCATAAAGACGCCTCTGAAGTTCTTCACGCGTAATTGTTTAACAGCATCAAGTAAATCAAAATTTGACATCGGTGTGAAAACACTTAAAACCTTTTTGGGTACCATGAGGCCGGAGTTCCTGGGAGTCTTAGACCGGATCCCTTCTTTTTTTGTATCCTCGCCCTGTGGCTTTCTTTAGTGCCATTCCAGCAGCGGTTCCAACTGCACCAAGTGCTTCAGCTTTTGCGACTGCGGGATCAGCAGCAGCTATCAGTGCTGGTATCGCGGCGAGAAGAGGAAATATACCTCCTGTTTTAACCATATCTTTGACCGTGGCTGGAGAGAGATCAAGTCGAACTTCAGTCGTTGCTTGCTTCGCTTTATTGAAATGTTTTAGTTGGGTTTTAGTTAATGACAGCTTGTTTGAACCACCCGCTAGCTGATCGTGTTTTAGTGTTATTGATGTCCCACATGTGCTCGCGTTTTTCGATTGTAATTTCTTCACCTGACCAGGAGTCAGAGTGACATTAACATGACTGTATGACATTTTATTTAATACAAGATTGATCTAATTGTTACGTATCTTCGGAAAACTACAGGTTTTCTACTGGTGCATCAACGAGTATCATTCGGCCGCCAGCACCTTCAAGCAACATTGTTTTATCGGAAAGTATGACCACGATTGCTCTATACTCAGCTATAGCTCCTCTATTCACGGTAGCCCGAAAGTGAATATCAACAACAGACTGTCTGGTTAAATCAAGATGCTCCAGCGAGAAGTAATAGATTGGATAATGGGATAATGAGAGATAAAATCCAATTGTGATATTTGTAAACCAGTGTCGATATTTAGATCGCGCGCTAGATATTTTGTCAATCTTTGATATGCACGTGCAACATGATTGTTATCAAAATTTAGCATTATGTTCTCGGATGGTTCTTGATGTCCGTTTATTTTCAGAGAAACGTCAGTGACACCAAATTTGTCAAAGATCATATGCGAACGTGTTTGATTACCCACTCGTGCAATATCCTGAAGAGCAATGAAAATATGTCGCGGCGCGGAAACCCCCTGCTGTGTTGCTATATGCCACGTGAATAAACCATTGATGGTACTTTGAGCACTATCTGTGGTTGTTGTAAGCCACGATAACAACGATTTACCACCTTGATCCATAAAAGAAAGCAGTCGCTGTTCTTCAGTAATTGCAGGAGTCATTACCGGCATCCACAGTGATAGTTTTGTTATGTTTACCTTACCAGCGTCACCAGCACCAGCACCATCTTCTCGCCATATCGCATCATTGTCGTCGGCTTTTCTAACAAGTACAACGGTATGTTTTGCTCCGAAAATTACCTTTCTGACATCTCGGCAAAATCCAAAGATATGCGACAGCGGAATCGCACAAGAAAATTTTCTACTCTCATCCTTCAACATTGATCTACGTAAAGCGAAACCTAAATTGTAATTTTCATTTGGCCCTGTTACTGCAGGTGTTTCCGCAGTACCAGCTGCGTTTCTCACATTACCTATAATCATAGAATTTGGTTCAGGAGTATTAGAATTATCCTTGGCAAACATCGTTGATGGACCAGCTGATCTTGTATAATCATCAGAATATCTCGCTAGACCAATTATTGTTGTAGCAACATCAACATCCTTCTGAATCGATTCGATATTTTTTCCATCAATCATATAAATAGCACTATCAAACAAGGCCATAATTCCGTTATTGACAAAACCAACTTTAAATGCATCCCCGTAGTCTGCACCATCTAATGCTTTTACAATTTCCCCTTCTACTTCAATAAACGCTTCAGCGGGCAGGAAATATCTGCTGGTATCCTGAACCTGAAGTTCAATTCGTCCTCGTCTGTTTGGTTCTCGTGCGTCATAAGAATAATACTGATAATCACGCACTGATTCATTTTTAAGAACTGGTTCGTCCATGTCGAATGCTGGGTCGGGTTCCCGTTTAAACATTTTATTATAAAAGTTATCGTCTAAAACGAAGACTACTTCCCGCCATCAAACTTGTGTTTATTTGTTCAGGTTTTATATCAGCTCTGTTAGTTTTTGATTTGCGGCTTCATTTATTACTTTGCCGACATTTGCTGGCATGTCTGTGGTGGCTGGTAATTTTACCGGCGGAGGTTTTCTACGTATCAGTCGTGCTAGTCTATCCTTGACTGCCATGAATGCTTTACCGGCAGCGCTACCAGCAGTGCCAATAGCTTCATCTTTAATAACATCAATGGCTTTCATCGATAATTGTTTTGCGATCGGTATTGCTTTAGGTGCCATCCTCGCAAATAAACCCTGAACAACATCGCCTAAACCGTTTCCATAAGACATTTTGTATACAGGTACTCGTGAATTTACAACCCTGACCATGACTGGTCTTCGATGAGAATTGTGTACTATCATGCTATTTAATTGTTATTTCTCTAATCGCTGTCGACGAGTTCATCAATAAGTTCCCGATAGATGTGAGTATCCATGATGTCGCCGCGAAATAATCGCTGACAGATATCAGCCGCTTCATTAATTATTTCTGGTGAGTTATTTCCAGTTCGTTTTCCTCCTAAGAGAACTTCTAGCCGTGATACATCATTGATGATACTATCAGGGCAGGGAGTAAAACCCCCCAAACCACTACCGGTTACACCCGGGTCAGGTGATGGTTGTCTTCGTGGTCGAAATCGCTGCTTCGTTGGTACTGAAATACCCTTTTTCATTTCATTAACTCGCTCAACAAAATCATCATATTCGCGCTTATATTTTTTGCTGATCTGTGAAATACCTTTATACTCACGAAATACCCTCGCGTTCCACTCATGTTCTGGAGTTTTATAAAATTCTGACTTTAGAAGCTGATGACGTAATTGATATCCCGCTGCAGCAACAGCATAAGGATCGGCTATAACTTGTTCGTAACCATCCTAAGTAAAATATTTAGTTTCTAATTTTGGTTTAGATAGATCCTCGACAATATTTTTAACGTCTTCGATTTCAGCACGTGTTTTGTTAGCAGACTCCATTGCTTCGCTGATCTGTTTTGGTAATCCCGAGATAACTTGCTGTGTTGCTGTTGTGGCTTCAGCGATCTTTTTGGTTGGCTCAGTAATTGGTTTAAATAATTCTTCTGCACCTGTTGCAAATTCAATTTGTGCTTGTTGCCGCGCTTGTAATTTTTGTCTTACACTGTCTCGCACAGGAATAAATTTTTTTTATTGCTTCTAGTCGCTCTCGAGCTAGTCTAGCAGAATGTGCTTCTCCAATGTTGACCATTATTGTTAACTTAAATTTTTAATTCACAGCAGAAATTCTAGGATTAAAAATATTTTACATAGCTAGCAGCAGAGAGACTGAGCCCCACGAGAAGTTCGTCGACCCACCCCCCGTCAAGAAATATTTTCATAGTGAGTTATTTTTCATGAAATAAATCCTCTAGTCATCAGAGAAGAGTTATTTATCATAGTTTTCTGAATAGAGGGTTTATTTTGTGAAATAAGACCTTCTATCAAAAATGTTTTCGATAGGGGGTACTTTTTGTCCGAATACTTGGTGGGCTCAGTCTCTCTGCTGCTTTAGGTTATCATTAAAGCGAAACAATGCGTTGTGTATATACTATAAATACGAGTACACTTCAGACATAAAACCATCCGATCTATGCAATAAGCCCTAAATAAACAAATGGTTTTTAAACTGGATTTAAGGACTATAAAGTAATTCTCACTATCTCTATCTCATCACACACATGCACATTGAAGTGTGTGTGTGTGTGTGTGTTGGATTTTTAACGTAGTTTGAAGAAAAAAAATTCAGTCATATCGCTACGATGTCTACAGTGTGACAGTTTATAGTGATGTCTAGCACTGGAGCATCATGCCGCAGACATGTAGCATGATGTCACACCCAGTAACATTATCCTGACACAGCCCGACCAGTCCTAACAATAACTTCGTAATGCTGAGCGCCACGCGAGGCAGCTGTTAGTACCATTTATGTAAGACTTTGGTATGACTCGACGCACTTTGAAATAGAAGAAATGTTTCCATTGTTATATTAAACTATTTATGGGCTAAGCGTGTATGAGTTGCATATTCCATTTACTGTGGTAATTATTAATTCCTTTTGGTAGGCTCTTGTTATTCTGTCTTTATATTTAGTGCTGGTACCTATAGCTTCTCCAGATTCTATCACGTCTAATTATTCTCCAGGTTGATTTTGATTTATTTAAATATTGCAAAATAGCGGAAGTTGGTGATGGTTACATGATTAAAGACTTCGTAAAGAACCCAAGCCTGATGTTCCTCAAGACGGTCTTTGAATACCTAATCCTGATCCTACTTCTAAGTATCTTAAAAACATTGATCCTGGACACCCTACACTACTAGTACAATAGTCATTCATTGGCCTACACAAAGAAGATATATAAATCATAAGTTGAACCTAAGCAAAGAAAACCATATATTAGATGAACCTCGTTTTAAACAACACATCATATTACGAATCGATTGGTAATCCTGATATTTAACTGTGTCTAATTTTTATCTCCACCTCAACCTCCACTACCATAAAAATAATAAAACTCGAAGAAAACGAAATAAATAATACATGCAATATTATCACGTAGTACTCTATATAGGCAAAAGAAGAAAGTTTTGAGAATCATTAGGTTGCATAAGGGAAAGCAAAGTATAAAATAATCTATGTCACTGACATGTGCACGTATGTTTGGACACGTACTTAAGTTTTAATATCGATTAATATACCTAGTTATGGTGGCCAAAAGGTACATGTGTGAACAAGATACTATACTAAAGTATACACATTTCAACATGTCTCAAGTCACACACACACACACACACACACACTCATATATATATACATGTATGTATGTATGTGTGTGTATATATATATATATATATATATATATATATATATATATATATATATATATATATATATATATATATATATAATCATGCATATGTTATGTCTGGAAGCAATAATAAAACTCCGTATTGGGAGGTTTGAATCTAACATTCCAGCTGGTTGAAACAGATTTTCGTTAATGGTAATGTTAATTATTTATATCTGTGAAGGGGCAAATTTCTAGCGATTTGTGAAGAACACATTAGTTTGAGACCAGAGAACAATTAATTAGATTTATGGGGACAGGAACGTATCAAATCGCCATACTGCCATGATCGGTAATGTCTTTTCGAGGGGAGGATTTTATTCTTAATTAAGCATTCGTTTATTTAGCCAAAAGAAGACTGGTGGTGACAAAAGCTAACTTCGATTCCATAGTGTATATGTCAGGATTGAAAGATTGCAGAACACTGTTACGCAAACTACAAGGTCAAGTTGACCACGACTTTGGCGCCTCTGGAAAAAGGCGACAAATATATTTTTGCCTGATTGTTTATGCTAAATAATGGGCGTGTTTCCCACACTAAATTTCCTAGTTTTAATATCGCTACATCGAAAATTTTAATCAGTCTAAGCTTTTCTGCAAGAACAAACAAGTGTAAGAAGACGCCGAGAGTAAATTTGAGAGAAATTCTCTCGTAAAACTGTTGTCCAAGAGGACTTTTGTCGAGGTAAAACGACGAACAAATTTGGCGGTAGAAGCGAGGAACGCTGAAAGCTCAATGAGAGAAAACAGCTCCTGTGACGTATTAACTTTGAGACGGATCGTGCGACGTATTATCGCTGAGACGTATTCTGAAACATATCCTTTGACGTATTATCTCTGAGACGTATTTTGAGACGTATCCTGAGACGTATAGTGAAACGTATTATCCTGAGAACCCGGTTTCTGTGAAATTACGTACCACACACAGAGTGAGGACCGAAAGATGCAAGACAGAGGGAAGTCGAAGGATCAGCTACAGTGGAAGCAGAGTGGACCGGAGAAGCAGGTTATGCTATTGCACAAGGCATTGACTTCGATTGTTCACTCGATCCTATTATGAACAAAATCTATCAGTATAACAGATCGGTTACTTTATTTAAATATATTTGTGTTTTTGTAATTCGGTGAAAGTTTTATTTCTAGAAGCAGAGTATATTCCTGATGTAATGAATTCTCACAGTTGTTTTATGTAATTGATTAAATTGTTGTTTACATGTACGGGGGCTCGTGTTGGTCTGTTCTATATCTCTGCTCAGATCTCTATCTATTCCACCTGTAAGTTTCACCACTTTTATTTATATTTACTCGAACCGGGCAACAACATCGAGTGTGACCAACCGTTAGATAACGAGAACCAAATTAAGCGGACACCTTGAAAGAATGTACAAGCCCCCAACCCACAAGCCTCTTGCAAGAAGAGGGGACTTTGTGTAAGATTTCTACAAAGTGGACCGTGGGTCGCTTACAATCTCCATGGGTAAGACATTCTGTAAGGTGGATTCTTATGCAGTTTGAAGGTCATGAAATGGTTTGCTCGTGACCTTTCTATCTGGAGTTTTTCTTAGTTTTCGACCTAAGCAAATATATCTTCGGGAGACATTAAAATAAAACCCACACGCAAACACACAGAGAGAGAAAGAGATAGAGAGATGTAATTTAAGTGGGAGAACTCCATAAACATTTTCACAAGTTTTCATAGTTGAAAAATCCAGTATTCAGTATTTATAAGAATTTATTCTAGCTGGGTTGAAGGCAGTAGCAAGGATTAATAATTAAAAAAGTTTGAGATCATCACATGAAAGTTGTAATATGTGTCGATATGGGAGGAAAATGTGTGTGCATGTGTAGGGGTAGGGGGATGTAACATATGCCCCATATGGTTCCCCTCGTGTTTCACCTTACTGTGCAATGTTAATTACCGTTGTGCACCATATCGTCATGTATTGATCACGCACAACTCGCGATCCTAAAGTCCAGAATGGAGGTTACTAGCATTATCTGTTTTTAATAAAATTCTTAGTTTACCAATCTCAGATAATCTTGTGTGAATTCACTGTACTAGGTGCACGGTCTACGTTTATCGAACTTTGCATAAATCATTGTACCAGTAGACTAGGTGCGCTGTTTGCATTCATGGGCTGTACATACATAACGTCTTCGAACTGTACCTTAGGTTTAGTGCCTGATGACAAACGATTCCGAGAATTACAAGGTATTTTTGGTTGAAATTTTATGAGTCACTTTCCAAGAAAGATTCACCGTCCTACCGCTTTATTAATTCTGTAATGAATCAGACATATTTTGCAAAGCTTTGAACATTCATACGTTAACCGTGTTCATAACAAGCAACATGCATCATCATCATCATCATCATCATCATCAATAATAATAATAATAATAATAATGATAATAATAATAATAATACATCTTTATTAATCTTAGCTACACAACGCCCATAGACAAGCTTCAAAACGTTATAAGAGGCACATACAAAACAAATATTGAATACACAGAATGATTATAAATCAAACTATATTTGTTCCGGCATATTAGCTAACCTGAATATTTATAAAATTTGAGGTCGAATGGGGGGAGGGGGTGTAGTTAAATATTCTCTGATAACTTATTTAAGGTATTTTAAAATTTTCATAATCGGGGTAATCATCTGCGAAAACGGTGTCATCCTGAGTTCCCAACCAACAGCACCAAGGAGTTATTTATAGAACAGCGTTAAAATAAGTCAATTAAAATGACATTAAAGTAATGTTTTATGCATACAGTCACAACATGCAGTGTGTAACCAACAAATATTGCAGTGTAACTCCGGTTTGGGGTCGGAGTTAGTATAGGGGTAGGGGCAGGTTATATTACAGGTGGTGAAACTTTGAGGAAGGTGGAATTCGCAGTAAAAGTTTTGAGTAATGGCAATAGCTAGCCATTATAGTTGCCTCAGGTGTTAGTGGTTATTATTATTATTATTATTATTATTATTATTTGAAACACTAAATGGCGGTTCTTAATTTGTAATACGATGATATTAAATTTAATAATTTTCTATATAATTATCTGTATTGATTACATTCGTGCAGACTACAATTAAACGCAATTTTTTAGACCTCTACTAAATCACAATAGTAACAAATTCCATAAATTATTTTTTTATACCCTTTTATCTTTTTTTTAAACCTTTAGTGCACAGCGTTTAAAAAAGACTGGATCAGTCTCCATATCTCCGACTAATTATACCTATGTTGAAAATAACCAATGAGTTTACATGCACATATGAATGTATATAAAGGAGGTGTGTGTGTGTGTGTGTGTGTGTGTGTGTGTGTGTGTGTGTGCCAATCATTATTGCTTAACGACCTCATGGGAGCATTACCTTTACTTCAGGTTGAGATGTTGACAGTACTTATTGACTGATTAATTGACTTATTAATTAATTCACATTTAATAGCCCATCAATATGTCAGACATTACATCAGGGTGAGATAAATGAAGCGTGCATGCATTAACCAGAAACGTACCATGGCAGACCGGGAATGGATCTGAGCCCACTCCTTTCTGGTTCAGCACGATACTTACGGAGACATCGCGGCTCCTTTAGGAAGAAATTAATAGTAACAGAACATCAGCCACCCATGTAACAGAGCAGTTTTTACATGCTGGTATTTTGAGATGAGGTCTGGGATGTGGTGAAAACTTAGTCTTTATCCATTTTAAAGTAGTGATCGTACTTTTTACAAGGTAACGTTCTCAACGCACTGGTGACAGCTTTATTTTCCTTAGATAATTAATGGTATTTATTCTGATTATTTCAGCATGGTGTAATTTTAACCTAACTGGAAAAATACCAGTGCTATATAAAGCTGAATATGGTATAACGGTACCAGTTGCGCAAGTCCAGGTGGATGGAACTTAAGGTGTAGGGAACATTGCATTCAGAAATAAATAACAATACTAGCTGTGATTTGGTGCATTACGTAAGAGCTGTACTTTCTGTTAGGCTTACAAAAAAGTTATGCATCTTGGCAACATGTTAGATTATATTAATTCCTATCTAGATCATATTTTGTATTTTTTATGATTTTTTTTTCTTCAAATGTGGTACACATGGCTGAAATTGTGCCTGTTGTGACTAGATAACTCTTACCCCTTTCTAGTTTCAGCAGATTTATCTCTCTTAAATGCAATAGAGTACCTGGTTTTGTCCTTGTCAAATTGACATTCTAGCATTGTTCTCTGCGACAGTGTGTGACATGCATGCTGAGGTAGGATAGAAAGTATATTTATTTTACAAAACATTAGCATTGAGGTATATGGGGAAAACAATTGGTACCATGATACCACATAGACACATCACGGACTGTATGTAGGAATGGTTTAGGATATTGATAGGAATACGTGTTTAGTAATTTGATATAGGATTAATTAGTTGTGTTAGGCACTGAGTCGTGTCTTGTTATGCATGGCGTTAAGTATTAGTGTTCGGGACTGAAGTAAAAAGGAAACCACACAAAAACCATGCAAGTGTGAAATGAAGATTTCTCCTGTGTGGTCGTCATGTCCTTAGAATAGAACTATATGGAGTATTTACGAGTTTAAGAAGCCTTTAGTTGACTTTTGTTACATATATCTGATTCAATTCATATTTATTTTAATTTAATTGTTTGTCAGTTTTAAATTTTTATTCTATTATATGCTATTATAATGTAAATTTATCCACTGAAGATGATATTTTTCCAGAAAATCAGTTGAACTGAATCATTCTTTCGTAAACACCAGGTGTTGATCTAAATATTTACCTTGTTTCAGAATTTGCAGCATCCTTCGTAAACAATTTCTTTTTTATTTTAAAATGATTGGTTGTCGTCAGGGTCATTTTTGGTCAACGTGACATAAACGATCACGTGCCCCCCTCCCCCTTTCGATTTCGCAATTCCGGTTTTTCCATTACTACGCATTTGTTAGTTTTAATAGAGCTGCTTTGAAAGAGATTTCTCAGTTTTGGGCGTTTTACACTGATGTCAAGTTATTTTGTTGTAGCCAGATTTTGAGTTATAATTTTCTTCAGATCAGTTGGATTTCAAAAGGATTAATTCTTTTTTCTCTGGAAATATTTTGAGGAGTGCTCACACAGAAATTTTGGAAAGACATAGCTTACAAATTTAATTTGGATTTTCAACACCGGAATGTCATTATTTGTATTTCTACAAGGAACTGTAGATTAGCACAGTATTGACTACAGCATACGTCATCGTCATCCATCTTGAATTTTCCATCGGGATTCGAACATGAAATTATTAGATAATTTATTACTAGGACTTTTGTAATTTTATTCGTGCATTATTCTTGGATTATATCTGGATTTGATTCTTGAAACCGTAAGTACTTCTCCTTTTTACATTTTTACAGAATGTTTCCAGGGAAATAAATTATTTGTTAAATTTTAAAAGGCTTGTTGTTTTCACTCTTTCCGTTTTACTGTTTATTATAGGAACGAAATAAGGGGCGAACGGTAAGTACTGGGTATGAAAAACATGCAAATATCAATAGATAGTATATATAGTTATTTACTAATTGTACTCCATCTTAGAGGATTTTGATTTCAACTGCTCCTGGACAGCATCTAATTAGTGATCCTAAAAGTAGTATAAATTAGAAGAAATTTTGTCGAGCCAATTTCAAGAAATTAGCGACTAGATGAAGGAGGTCGAGTACAATACATACGTATGAAGATGATACATGACGTATTCAGTTGGGCTATTGCTTCACCTCTTAAGAGCTTTGACATGGGCCCTTTCTTCAATATGTTATCTCGAGGTGATAGAGTCCATCCACGCAGGATGTCATGGCGAATTTCGTCGAGAGGAAACATGCAAATAAAGGGCGTCTTGTGGCTACTGGGCATGAAAAATGAAAACTCAAATCTTAATAAGTTGTATCAATAGTTTGTACTAATTGAGTTTCTACTTAGAGTATTTTGATTTCAACGCTTCTTTGACATTATCTAGCTATGGACCCGTTCTTACAGTACGAAAAATTTGAAGAAAATTCGTCAAGCCCATTTAGAGAAATTCGCGGCTAGAAGAAGGAGGTTGGGAACAACACGTACCGCAAGAACATTATATCTTATGAACATAGTTGGGCCATTACGTCCCCTCTTTAGAGTTTTGACATTCAACCTTCTGTGATATTCTACCTCTAGGGGATAGAGTGCATCTACTAAGGAAATCCTGACGAATTTCGTCGAGAGGAGTCAGAGACATAAAGGGGAGTATGCTATACGAACCGGGTATGAAAAAACGCAAAAATTTAATTGATTGTATCAATAGTCTAATAATTGTACTGAAATGTATAGGATTTTGATTTCAACGTTACTTGTACAGTTTCGAAAACGGGACCAGGTCTAACCGTATGAAATGTTTGAAGAAAAGTCCTCGAGACGATTTCGAGAGTTCGTGGCTAGACACAGAAGTTGGAGTGATATGTTGTCTCTCGAGAATAAAGTCCATCAAAGAAGGAAGTCCTGACGGATTTCGTCGACAAGAAACAGCGATATAAGTGGCTCCCAGTGAGTGTATAGTATGATTAACACGAACATGTTAATATATCGTTTCAATAATTTGTATTAATTTGTACTCCTACTAAGAGGATTTTGATTTTAGCGTCTCTTGGACAGTATCTAAATAGGTACCCGTCCTGGCAATACGAGGACTTTCATAAAGATTCCTCCTGCTGATTTCGAGATATCAGCGGCTAGGTGAAGGAGGTCTAGTTTAATACATGCCGTAAGAAGATTATACCTTACGTTACATTTTGGGCAATGCGTCCACCTATTCTGGAGTTTTGACATAGAATGGTCTTTGATATTGTATCTCTAGTGTATAGATTCCACCCACGAAGGAAGACCAGTCCAGCTTTGTCGACAGTAATCAGCGAAATAAGGGGGGTGCTATGGGTACAGGGTATGAAAAACAAGGAAATGTTAATATATTGTATCAGTTGGTTGTACTAATTGTACTCCTACTTAGCGGATTTTTATTTCAACGTCTCTTGTACATTACAAAAGTAGTGATCCCTTCTAACAGTAGGAGACATTAGAAGAAACTTTTTCTAGCCTATTTCTAGAAGATTGTGGCTAGATAAAGCAATTAGAGTTCTGCACATGCTGTAAGATTATATCTTGCGTTTTCATTTGAGCCTTTATGTCCCCTCTTTATTCGGTTTTTCACATGGACCCTTCTTTGATATTTTAACTCAAGGGTATAAAGTCCACTAACCAATAACGTTCTGACATTTCGTCGAGAGAAAACAGTGAAATAAGGGCGCACTATGGGTGTCGGTTATGAACAATACGAAAATGTTAATAGATCAATCATGTGAATAATTTTCCTCCTGATTAAAAGACTAATTTTGACGTTTCTTGGACAGCATCTAATGAGGGACTCGTCCTAGCAATAGGACAATTTTCAAAAAAATATTCGTCTAGCCGATTGCGAGAAATTCGCGGTTAGACAAAGGGGTTCTGGTCGAACACATGCCGTAAGAAGATTATATCTTAACTATAATGTTGGGACATTACCTCCCCTCCTTAAAGAGTTTCGACATGGACCCTTCGTTGACATTTCTTCTCTATTGGACCCAGGAAGCAAGTCCTGATGAATGTCAAGGAGAGGAATTATTCAAAAAAGGGGCATCCTAAGGGTTGCGGGTATGAAATACACGCATAATATAAATCGATTTGAGCAATAATAAATTATAATTTGTGCTAATTCAATACAGACTTAGAGGGTTTTGATTTAAACGCCTCCAGTGAAGTATCTAGCTAGGGATCTGTTCCAGCAGCAGGGAAGTTTGAAGAAAATTCGTCCAGCAGATTTGGAGAGACTCGCTGCTATATTGAGGGGTTTGAGTACAACACAGTTTGTACGGAGATTATATCTTGCGTACACCCATGGCTATTACGTCCCGTCTTTACAAAAAAGTTTTGACATGTACCTTTCTTTGAGAATTTATGTCAAGGGATAGAATAGACCGACCAAGGGGCACCCTATGGGTACCGGGTATGAAAAGCACGCACAATTAGGATCGATTGGATCAATATTTGTACTAATATGACACGTATTTAGAGCATTTTCATTCTAACAACGGCGGTATCTAGATTTGTATATGTTCCAACAGTAGGAAAATTGTAAAGAAACTTCGTCAAGCTGATTTCGAGAAATGTTCGGCTAGATCAGAGGGCTTGGATACACTGCATGCCGTATTGAATATCTTACCTATATAGTTCAGACATTACGTAACCTCTTGAAAGAGTCTATAAATGTTTCCTTCTTTGACAAAAATCTGGCAAATAAGGGGTACCCTATGAGCATATAGTATGATGAACACGCACAATGTGAATCAATTGGATTAATATTTTTTAATTTGACAACTACTTAGATGATTTTGTTTTCAACGCCTAGTCGGTGGTATCTAGAACTGTGTGTGTTCTAACAGTAGGAAATTGTTAAAGAAAATTAGTCAAGGCAATTCCGAGAAACGTTTGGCTGTATAGCGGGTTTGCGTACACTGCGTGCCGTAAGAAGATTGTATATTACATAAACATTTGGGACATTAGGTTCCCTCTTTGAAGAATTTTGAAACTGACCCTTCCTTAAGATTGTATCTCTGTTGGATAGAGGCGACCCACGGAGGAAGTTCTGATGAATTGCGTCGCCAAAAGAATCAGCAAAATTATAGAGTTCCTATGGTTACTGGGTATGAAAACACATGCACAATGTGGACCGATTGGTTCAATATTTTTAATATTTGAACCCATTCTAAAAGGATTTTGATTTCGATTGTTGCTGCGATGGTTGTGTGTTATGAAGCGGTATTGTGTAAAGACGTCCCCTTGCAAGTGAAGCAGTATAACCACCCACCGGAGCAAGCACATTTGGTCATAGTTCGCCGAATTGGAAAATGCCAGGTTTGTGAATTAAAAGAATTATGGGACAAAGACTTTCGTCCACCAGGATACAGGCGCTACAAGGCTTGTCCAAGAAAAGAGGAAATCTTGCGACAGTACACATTTTAATTGATGATATCTCTTGTCTCATCATTTCGCACTGTTCGTATCTGTGTGTGTCGATCTTGATCGAGTAAAGTAACGAAGCTCGACCACGACCTTGCCCGCGACACAGTCAGTTACACAGCCGGCGACTCTGCGACCAAGTCAGCGATACAGTCGACTACTCTGCGACTTAATCGGGGACCCAGTCGGCGACTCTGTGACCAAGACAACGACCCAATTGTCGACTCTATGACCCAGTCAGCGACTCTGCGACCAAGTCTTTAGACCCAGTCAGCGACTCTGCGACCAAGCTGTCGATCCTGTCGGTGACTGCGACATAGTCATCGACACAGTCGGCGACTCGGCGACCAGATCTGCAACCCAGTCGGCGACTCTGCGGCATTGTCATCAACACAGCTGATGATTCTGCGATTCACTCGGAGACCCAATCGGCGACTCGGTGACCACAGGACAACAAGTCGACGACTCTTAGACTCACAGATAACCCAGTCGGCGACTCTGCGACTCACTCAGCGACCCAGTCGGCGACTCTGTGACACAGTCAGCTACACAGTCGACGAATCCGCAACCCAGTCGACTACCCTTTGACACAGTCAGCAACACAGTCGACGATTCTGCGACTCACTCAGACACACAAGTACGACTCGGCGACCAAATCGGCGACTCATCGACCCTGTCAGCCACCCAGCCAGTGATTCAGCGACCCAATCAACAACTCCACGACCCAGTCGTAGCCCCAGTCGACGATCACGTCGACGATGCAGCGACTCAGCTTACGAAGTTGCCGACCACAAGTAAACCCATTATTCGGCGACTCAGTCGGCGACAAGAAGCCAGAAATAAGACGGTATGCCGCTGGGATAGAAATATGTCGCACTCTGGAGCACCAGTCCTCAGAGAGATTCAACGGGGTATCACTCCAAATGCAAAGACCTATCCACAAGAACTCGAGATAGCTAGACTCTGTCTGGTGTAGCCGAGGCAGTTTTCGCTACAATAATTTGACCCAATTAAAAATCTACTTTGAGGATTGTTATTTCAATGGCTGCTCGGCGGTTTCTAGGTAGGTATGTGTTCCAACAGTAGGCAAAGTTTAGAGAAAATTCGATGAGCTGATTTTGAGACATTTCCGGCTATATAAAGGGGTTCGGGTAAAAGACATGCTGTCAGAAGATTTAAGATTACGAACGTACCTCCTTAAAATAGATTTGACATGGATCCTTCATTGATACTTTATCTCTAGGAGATTTTTCACAGATGGTACCTCCTAAGGCGCCCCTTATTTCACTGTTTCGTCTTTACGAAATTCGTCATGACTTCATCGTAGGTGGACTCTATCTCCTACAGATATAATATCAATGGAGGGTTCATGCCAAGGCTGTATAAGGAGTAGGCGTAATGGCCCAATGTATATAATCTTAAGGCATGTATTCTGCTCGACTTTCTTTGTTTAGTCGGGAGTTTCTCGAAATCGGCTCGACGAAATTTCCTTAAACTTTTTCTGCCCTTAGAAAGGGGCCTTATTTTGAAACAGTATAAGAGGCGTAGAAATCAAATACTCTAAGTAAGGTTCCCATGAGTACAAACTATTGATAGTTTATTAACATTTGCGTGTTTTTCATACCCGGTACCTCGAAGGCGGTCCTTATTTTGTTTTTTACGCCGCAGCTTCGCACCTGCACTGTTTCCTCTTATTCCATTTCCGTAACGTACCGCTTGTATTTCACGCCTTGAAAATATACAACTCAGTCACCTTATACAGGGATTTATTCTACCTGCGCTACCTCAGACCATTCAAATTATGCTTTTAAGCTTCGTTTCGCCTATAACCTTCCACCATATATACCATTATAATAACAACACAAGAAGTCTCCAGACAACGGAACCGTTCCTTATGAATCAATGTATTGTACAATTTACCAGTCACCCATCACCAATACTGACATGCACTCACATACTCGTTACATACAGTTAGGTTTTAATACTCATCTGCCAGGAACACTTATGGGACTCTGACCTAAACTCACTATAAAATTAAACCATGCCATCATGGAATCTCAACAACACCTCAGTCTGTGACGTTTTCCCCTAGCAGTTGGCTAATTAGTTGGTCTGATGACACCGAGTTCCCAAAATCAACCAAGTGATTACTTAAATCTATGAAATCCTTAAAATGGAGAGCTATATTCAAATGGCTGATACTCCAAATTTATTACAATATCAAAGATGGGGCTATGTACAAACTGTATAAAGAGGGAACGTATTAACTCAAATACAAACTGTATAAAGAGGGAACGTATTAGCCCAAATTTAAACCTAATATAAAGTCTTAGGTCATGTGTTATACTAGACTAACTTTATCTAGCCGAGAATTTCTCGAAATCGGCTCGATATGTTTTCTTTCACTTTTTCTTTCTGTTATTTCCATAATATCTAAGAGGCGTTGCAATCAAAATCCTCTTAGTAGAGGTTCAATTAGTGCAAACTTTTGATACAATCTGTCAACATTTTAGTGTTTTTTCATACCCGGTACCCATCGTTGTTTCCCATCGACGATATTCGTCAGGACTTCCTTCGTGGGTGGACTCTGTCTCATAGAGATAAAATATCAAAGAAGGTCCATTGTCAGAAACCTCTAAAAAAGAGACGTAGAGGCATACTATATACGTAAGGTACAATATTCTGATCGCATATGTTGTGGTCGACCTATTTCATCTAACCGCGAATTCGTCGAAATCGTCTCGACTAATTTTCATTTAAGGTTTCCTACTGTTGGGATTGGTTACACTTTACCGACTGTCAAACAAGGGTTGAAATCGAAATTCTCCGAGTAAGGGTTCAAGAATCGCAACGTTTGGCTGCAATCTGTTCATAGAATATAACGGTTTTAACTAATGTTGGTATCCGTAAAGACTCTCTTAGTTTTCCGTTTGCATTAGACAAACACAGTCACAGATGATTTTGTGAGTCAAATATATATCTGTTTAGAAGATATCGTACAATAATGACTGCCAAGATCATTTTAGTGGTGAACTGTAGGAACCAGATATGGACTGAATAGGTAATCTGCTAATGGACTTTGTTACAACGATCATATGTTAATCTCCGGATTCCAAGAAATCGGGTTGACGAATTTTCTTTAAACATTTCCTACATTTGGAAGAGATTCTTTGCTAGATATTCACCGAGAGGCGTTGAAATCGATTTATTCTACTTAAGGGTTCAATAATTACAATATATTCAATCGATCAAAATTGTGCATCTTTTTCATACCCGGTACCCATAGGTTGCCCCTTTTTTCGCTGATTCCTCTCGATGAGATTCATCAGGACTTCTTTCGTAGCTCAACACTGTCTCCTAGATATAAAATGTAAGGGACAAGTCAGAACGCTTTAAAGAGGAGAAGTATTGGCTCACCTGTATAAGTAAGATATTATCTTCTTGTCATAAGTCTTGTACTCCCCCCCCCCGCCTTTATGTAGCCCCAATTTCTGGAAATTATTTAAACAAATTCTTGTAATGACTTTGCTTATATAGGAATAGATTCCTGAATAGAAACTGTTCATCACAAGTCGCAATCAAAATAATTTAGGTACTGGTTAAATTTGCACTAAGTATTATTAGATTTGACTCACACTGAGCGTGCTTCATACACATGCTTGTTTATCAAGTTCTAAGGACTTTAAAACAACAGTCGATGTCAACTGAAGGCTTCATAAACCCGTATATACTTGAAATAATTCTTCTCTAAGCACATTATGACCACATAAGAGAAATCTCCAATTTCACACTTCTGTGGTTTTTTCTTGTGGTTTCACGTTTACTTGTCATTAGGAAGTTTTTCGAACATAAACACTAATATTTCGCGCCATGCACAACAGGACACGACCCAAACATCTAACACAACGAATTAATCCTATTTCAAATTACTAATTATGTATACCCACCATTATCCTAACCTCTTTCTCCACATATTCCGTGATTTGTCTCTAGTCAGCTTTATATAGCTGTCAACAAAGAACAGTCTTATTTCTCTTACTGGGTTAGAATAATACCAATGCATGCCCTGAAGGGCTTTTAATCTGCAATAAGTAAGTTATAACCAATTACTTATGGAACTGGGAATAAAGAATGAATACCCAACTGGATGTGAATAAGAAATAAGTAACCAAATGCATGTAGAAATAGTTATTTTTTATTCAATCGGTAACTCGTTTCTTATTCCTTATTCAATCGGGAATAAGGAATAAGCAACCAACTTGATGTCAATGGCATCATGTTGCTTCTGCGTGGAAATGTACAAGGCTCTACCTTTACAGTACAGCAGGAGTATGTCAAACAGTTTTAAAGTAGGGGAATTGTTCTTGTTGTTGTTCTAGGGTTTAACGCCATTTTTCAGCACAAGATAGGTTATACATGGCGGCCAGTATAAATGGTGGAGGAAGAACCCTAGAAAACCCAGGGAAGAACCACCGACCCACGAGAAGCTACTGGCAGGCTTTCCCACGTACCGACGCTAGCCGAGCCTTGGACTCAAACCCACGCAGACAGAGGTGAGATGGCAGTGATCCGGAACGGAGAGCGCTTTAGACCACTCGGCAAGTAGGGGAATAATAAGTCCGTTGGTTGTATGTCAAACAGTTTTAAAGTAGGCGAATAATAAGTCCGTTGGTTATATATCAAACAGTTTTAAAGTCCTTTGGTTATATCAGTGATGGACAAAAGCAGGTTCACATCATAAGTAACATAATTGTTTTTATTTACGCTGGTCGTTCCAAAAATATTCTAAAATTTGATCACAGACATCTTTTCATTAAATGTACCCTGTAATCTGATGAAACAGGTTGACGCTGGATCTAGCCAAAACAATTAACAAGATTACGTGAATGAACCCCATAGTTCGAGAACCTCTATAGCTGAAGAATGCTTCCGTGAAGTGGAGGTCTTCTCATGTGAAGATACAGAATGTGTTTTGGACTATAAGTACTGTTGTTTTGGTCACATTCATAGACACAGAACTCGAGATAAAACGGGTACCATAATGACCCACTCCACCAGGCTAAAAAAGGAAACCTTTCACACACAGATGTACAGCCACTTGTCACTTGAAATAAAACCTACGTTTTATTCTTGAGCATGTTTATTGATTAGCATGCACACTCTGAGTAAACAGACACATAAGAGTTTTGCTTTGGTACCTTTTCAAGGAAAGTCGGGTCCTTTTGACATTTTGGACGACCCAACCCCCAACATTTCACCTGATCCGGACCGGATTTGTAATACATACGCATTTTCGTGCACACAATTACGTGACATACACCAATTATTTTTTATAAAAATGTCATATAATTATTTATGTTAATCATTTAATAAACACTCTTTGCCATTTTGATTGACAAGTCATCTTTGAATGAATTTGTATTGCCCCCCGCCCTTTCCACGAAAAAAAACCCTCAATTTAAACCAGCTTTGATCTTGCATAATTCAATACAGATTCGCTTATACCCTTTCTTGTCCATTTTTAAAGTACTGTCTTTGCCCGTATCATTCAGGAACGTCCTTTCCCCTTCACTGTTGTACTTAATCCATCTCCACTTAAAATTATTTGCACCTGTATATTTATGTCACAAAAAGATTGCAAGATATTGCTCAGGCGCAAGAGGCGGATATTAACACACCTGTAAATGCACAGTACACATGCACTCAAATCCGATCAGTCATACGCTAGCCAAAATGTATGGAATAAGGTCAAAGGGTAATCTTGATGTGCAAGGGAACTAGCTGTACTAGTAGTAAGATTTATTAACAGATGATATGAGCTCATCACGTAATGAACGGATAAAATGATTTATCTTCTATGCCATCTGCTGCTCAATGTTGAACTTTTTCATGTCTTACTTCCAACATATTTTCCAGTTTTAATATTACTTTAATTGATCAGGGCAATAATTTTGTTCACGTGTTTCCTCGGTTAACATTTGAAATCATTATATGATTAGTGGTTATCATTCGGATCTATATATTAATACAATTTTTCGAGTGAATGGAAACCTCAAGTCATAATGAAGCCAGTGATTTCAATAGCACTAGACATGATACAATATCTACTGAATTTCGGATAATGCTAACGTTTTTACAACCAAATAACATGATCTAATAACCTTTAAAAGAGTTCTTTTTTCTGTATTAAATGTTTGAATCAGTTCTTAATTATATAACCGTTAATATTGTCACGGAATTGTATAAATTCTTTTATTTATTAAATACATGTACTCGGGATTCGTTTTTTTTTTGTGTACAACGGTACCCGAGGGTGATTTATGTATATTGTAAAAAGATTTCGAAATACTGAGTTCGATTCATTCTATGCCGCACGCGCGAAGTGCTTTCGATGGGAAGAACCGAATATTTCCAGCGCACAAACGATGTATTGCGGCTTCGTCTGTGTATAAATACCTCACCGTAGGTCAAACTCTTTACATTGCGGAACGTCTTGTCAGTGAGCGGTCTACTTTAAGGACATGCACATATTCAGCTGCAGAGGAATGTGAGTTATGAATTTCTTGTGTATAAGTTATAACTATTGTACTACCACGTTTAGTTTTGCATATTTTCTATGTAGCTTCGGCTTACGTAGTATCATGCAAATAGTTTCTATTCTTGTTTGTGACTTAACAAGAGATTTATATTAGCAATATATAAAGTTGCAATTTTAAGAAATGTTTAGTACCGTATGATTCTGGTCGGGCACGGTTAGGTTCACTTTTGAACTTGTGTATTGTTTTGTAATTATTGTGCCGATAATGTAATCTGTGTAGCTTACCGTATATAACGTCATTACGTTTTGTCGTATATGCCCGTATCATGCATAGTACACGGTGTTAGATGCATTTCAGCTGATTGGAGTCGCAGCTGTAGAGCTGATCAGAGTCGCATATGTATAACTGATTGAAGTGAACAGAGTGATCGGCGTGACCGGAGTGACCTGAGTAATCAGAGTTATCCGAGTGATCGGAGTCGACGTGGTACCAGCTGCAGAACTAACCATAGAATTTGACCATAGCAGTAGTAAAGCTAAACCATAGCACCCGTAGAGCTGAGTAAACAGTGTTGCTGGTCGAGCAGCAGATGATCGGGCGTTGCTGACCAAAATTGGTGGGCGCTGATTGCTTGATTGACCAACCTGGAATACTGACTGCTTGATTTACCAGTGTGACTGGTAGCAAAGTGTGCTGGTGACGGAGTGTGTAACTCCATGCATGTAATCTTTTAGCCGTGGACTAATCTTTGGGGTTTGTAATACCCAGTGTGGGACTGTAAAGATATTTGTACATCTTTCCTTTTGTTTTCACTGTTATCACTATTTGAGTGAATAGATTTTTACTATACGAGTAAAATATCACAGATTTACTGTTTGAGTAAAACACCATTCTTTCGTTGTGAAAATCACTGTGAATCATTGACCCCTTGTACTGTGTAAGTTCATTTATTTGTATTTTCATTATTTAGTTGTGCGGATTATGTTAATTGATCCATTATTTGAATATTATACGCACGTATTAATCATAATTCTTTTCTCATTCAAGTCATTCGTCATTAAACATTGTATCTGTATCTCCATCAAATGTGTTTTGTTGTAAATCCGAAATCCCACACGGTTATCTTGTTACAAATATATAGTTGTTTCGTTCCTATTCTCAATATCCAATCATATTAACCATTTAAAATATCGTTTATGTACTTGTTGCATAGTTTCAGACTTCAAACATTTTCTCGACCATGTGACAAGATTCGATAATCGCAGTATGTATTGGTGCACACTTCACTTTCAATCCCTCACCAGTATCCGCTGTTTTTGACAATTAGTCCTCTATCATTATAAGACTTTACTATTTCTAAGAAGACATTAAATTTTAATTTAAGTCGACGATTGCTGTCTCTAAAACGAGTGAGAGAATACGGTGCATAACTTTACGTCTGCGATTGAATCTACCTAGTACCTTATTGAATGGAGTGGATTTACGTCTGCGATTGAATCTAATCTACCTAGTACCTTGTTGAATGGAGTGGATTTACGTCTGCGATTGAATCTAATCTACCTAGTACCTTGTTGAATGGAGTGAATTTACGTATGCGATTGAATCTAATCTACCTAGTACCTTGTTGAATGGAGTGGATTTACGTCTGCGATTGAATCTAATCTACCTAGTACCTTGTTGAATGGAGTGAATTTACGTTTGCGATTGAATATACCTAGCACCTTGTTGAATGGAGTGGATTTACGTCTGCGATTGAATCTGATCTACATAGTACCTTGCTAAATGGAGTGGATTTACGTTTGCGATTGAATCTACGTAGTACTTTGTTGAATGGAGTGGATTTACTTCTGGGATTTACGTCTGCGACTGAAACAACATAGTACCTTGCTGAATCTGATGGCTAATGCTAAAGCGATCGTCGAAGAAGACAAACTTTAGTGAGAGTCTCTCAAAGTTGGGAGCGACATCAGTCAAGTTTGAACAGTCATGTATTTTCTACGACGAGTGGATGCCTAAACCTAATCTACTGAGTCTGGAATATAATATTACATTTATCGAATTTCAACACAGACCGACATTGTTAAATACTCCACAATATTAAATACCCCTAATGCCCAATTTTGTTCCGCACGTGTCAAACCTACTGTGCAATGTTAATTACCATTGTGCCCCATTTTTGTCGCATAATGATCATGCACAACTTGTGATCCCAAAGTACAGAATGGTGGCAACTAGCATTGTATGATTTTACTAAAATACAGCTTACAAATCTAAATTAATCTTGTGTGAACTTTTCGAGGTGCACTGTTAATGTTTATCGACTGTTCATAAATAGCGCCGACTCATAAGCAAAGCGCCTGATGACAAACGATTCCGAGAATTACAAGGTATTCTGGGTTGAAATTATGACTCAATTTTCAAGAAAGTTTCCCTTTCTTGCCACTTTACTAATTTTGTAACGAACAACAGATACATTTTGCAATGCTTTGAGCCTTCATCCGTTAACCGTGTTCACAACAAGCAACATGCATCATCATCATCATCATCAGCAATAATCAACACCTAATAATAATAGTAATAATAATAACAATAATCTTCATTTATCTTATCTACACATCTCATAGACAAGGTTCAAAACTATACAAGAGGCACATACAAAACAAGTATTGGATGCGTAGAATGAATATATATCGAACTATATTTATTCAGGCATATTAGATAACCTGAATGTTCCTACAATTTGAAGGATAAGGGGGTATATGTATATCCAGTGATACCAATTATATACATCTTATTTAAGGTAATGTAACAACTTTCATTAATCCACGCTTTTGCTAGGGATATGGGGAATAATTTTACACTCTCCTTCTATTCGTCCGTCTATCTGCTATTCTTTTTTGCCATAGATCGCTGGGTGAAAATTCACGACACTTTTTTGTTAGGTTGTCCTCGGGATAACCGTTTGCATGATGGGTGCCATCCTGGGTTCCTACACCAACAGTTCGTATGTGTTATTTATAGGTCACTGGTAAAACAATTCAATTTTAATGACATTCAAATGTTTTTTATGTATACAGTCACAGCAGGACAATGCATCATGTATATCACAGAGACATTACAGTGTAACTCATGGATCTGTATGGGGTTGGACATTTTCTGAACGGGTGGGTAAGGGAGTATTTTAGAGGTGAGTAAACTTGGAGGTAGGTGGAATATGCAGTAACATTTTGGGAATTTTGTAACAGCGGAGCCATTGCAGTTGGTCCAGGATTTGTTACCATTTGAAGTATTAAATGTTGGGACTGCGTTTGAAATACAACGACATTTAGACAATAATAATTTGATGCATAATTCTCTGTATTCATAAAATTTTGTGTTGACTACATTTCGACGTATCTTATTTTTGAGTTTCATGCTGAACACAAAGATTACAAATTATATAAATCATTTTATACCCTTCAATCTTTTTTTAATTTAAGATTATGATTGGTTTTGTAAATTTTGAACTATTTATATTCAGCTTGTCAGTAACTGTGAGTTTAGAACATCATATGAATAATTCTAGACTTCCATTACCGCAAACCTTTTGTGCATAGCGCGTTTTAGAAAAGAGAGGATCAATCTCCAAGTCTACGACTTATCAACACGAGTGGCATATGTCTATATTAGAAATAACCAGTGTGTGTGTGTGTGTGTGGGTGGCTTTTCTGTAGGCCCTTATTGTTAAACGACCACTACAAAGGGACATTGTACTTAGTTCTAGTTGCGACTTTGACTGAAATTATTGGCTGATTGATTGACCTATTAATTAATTCACATTTAATAGTTCATCAACATGTCAAACATTATATCGTTCTGAAATATAAGAAACACTGGAGCTTGCATGGACAGGAGACGCACCACGGCAGACCTAGAATGGACTAGAGCCCAATACTTATTGAGACATCGAGTATCCTTTAGGAATACATTAATAGTAACAGAACATCAGCCATCTCCGTAATAGCCAACTTTTACATCCTGGTATTTTCAGATGAGGCCTCAGATGAGGTGAAAAGATAATCTCTATTATTTTGAAGTGGTGACCTTATATTTTGCTAAGGAATGTTCTTCAGGCATTACTGAAAACTTTATATTCTTCAGATTATTCAAGGTACCTATTCTGATTATTTCAATATAATGACTTGAATTGGAATTAGAACATACAATGGGTCAAGTGAATATGATTGAGTTATTGACAATATCAAACGAGGCGGTCCTTGTTAGGGAGAGAACAAGCTACGACTGATACGTATGGAAAAACCCATCCTTAATAGCCGTAGCGTAACAAGAAATTCTGCCATGTTGCCTTCTTCTGCAAAATTCAGTTCCTCGGTCCCTCCAAATTAAATATGTTGCTTGATGGGAATCTGGGTCAGCACTGAGCTTGGGCGAAGCCCATACGATACAGAGGGTATTTTGGACTATCAGAACTACAAGTTTGGTCACATTCACGGACAGAGAACTTGAGATAAAACGGGTACCATACTTAAACACTCCACCAGGCTAAAACAAACTTACACACACAAACGTACAGTCCCTTGTCACTTGAAATAAGACCTATGTTTTGTTCTTGTGCGCGTTTATAGGGTATTATGCACACTCCGAGTAAATAGACACACGGATTTTTTTTTTCGTGCCATTCATGGAAATTCAGGTCCTTTTGATATATTGGACCCACCACCAACACTTTACCTGATTCGACCCTGATATGTAATGCAGACGCAATTCCGTGACAAAAACCAATTATTTTTAGAAAATGTCATATACTTATTTGTAATCTTTAAATGAATCTTCAATGACCTCCCTTCCATCAAAATAAGCTCGTTTTAACCCCATTTTGATCGTGTATAATTCAAAACCGTTTCGCTTATATCCTTTATTGTCAGATTAAACGATCAGAGGTATTTGGGGTTCATTTTTAAAGTCCTGTCTTTTGCCCGTATCATTCAGCAACGTTCTTTCCCCTGTACTGTTGTATGTTAATCCATCTGCACTTTCAATCATTTACAAAATGCTATACGATTGTCATAGGTATATGATATGTTGACACAAGCCTCAATCCCCACCCCAAGCATACCCCCGCTAAAACAACCCGCAAAAAGATTAAATGAAATGCATATGATCAAGATAAAACACTGGCAGGAGTACAGTATCGCAAGATATCGAAACTTCGCTGAGAGTGACGAGAATCAAAGCCTGCACACCAATGTCACAAAAAGAATAAAACAAGGCTGAAAGATATTGCACGGCCGCAATAGAAACCGGATGTTAACACTTTTCAAAATGCAAAATATACAATCACTCAAATCCGATCAGATATACGCTAGCCACCAAAAATGTATGGAAAAGGTCAAATAAGATACCTATTCTGATGCTAGTATTTGAGGTTTACGGGGAACCATCTGTACTAGTAGCAAGATTTATTCACATATTTTTGAGATCTTGAACGGATTAAAATGAATTTATTTATCTTATATTTCATCTGTTTCGAAAATTTCGAGCTTTTTCATATCTCGTACTTCCAACATATTTTCCAGTTTTAATGTTTAATTGATTAGATCAGAGCGATAGTTTTGTTCAAATTTTTTCATGGTTACCATTGGAGATCAATTAGCAGTTATCATTCGGATCTATATATTAATACAATTTTTCGAGTGAATGGAAACGTCCAGTCATAATGAAACAAGTGATTGAAATAACAAATTACATGATAAAATATGTACTGAATTTCGGATGACGCTAAACCTTTCCAAATCCTGCTTTAAAAGACTTTCAATTTAGAAAATTGGTTTCTTCAATCAACTTTTTGACAATCCAATAACATCATGTGACATTATTTTCAAGAATTCTTTTATGTATTAAATATTTGTATCATTTCTTACTTATATACTCATTGATAAATAGTTGTTTTCCTCCAATTCTCAATACATTATTCACATTAACCATTAACAATACCGTACTTGTTGGATATTTTCAGCCATTCAACATTTTCACCACTATACGACAAGATTCGTTATTTACAGTTTGTATTGGTGCACTTTTCACTTCAATCCCCTCGCCAGCAGTAGTATCTGCTGTTTGCGACAATTAGTCCTATATAATTAAACGTCGTTACAGTTTGTAATAAGACATATGATACATGAGGGAAGAGAAAAATGACATGCTACCCCACTCCCCCACCCCTATTAAAAATGTAACGTTTTGTATTTTCTGTTTTTAACCATGGTGAGCGTTAGTCAGTGACAATGTTTTCTGACAAGGGACAAGGTTAAGATAAGAATGAAAAATCTTGACGCATAATAAAAAAGAGAATTGGAAATAACTAAGTACATAAGCATTTATTGGCTGATAATTTTTGAAAGATTATCTATTGTAAAAGTATTAAAATAAAAACAGGCTCAATGTTTATTTACATTGACGTGGAGCCTAAATTTAAATCTATTTTATGGCACACTATTTCAAGTAACGTAACCGACAATTTCTCCGTATTAAATGAAGATAAGCTTGTATACAGCAAAATAAAGGAGGCTTACAACGAATGCATTTCTATATTATCCAGTGTGCAATAGTGTTAAAGGAAGAAAGAGTAGCAACAGGTGAGATAGTTTAAACAGTATGTATCATTGCTATTAAGATCATCGACATCATGATCATCACCATCGTTATTAATAATGAAAGTAAAATATTTTACCGTGGCTCGAATGTTCAAGCCGTGAAATATATGATCTAATCAGTCGGGCAAATGAAGAATAGTGACCGCTCATTTATCTTATCTACACAGCTCATAGACAAGCTTCAAAACTTTATAAGAGGCAAATACAAAACAAGCATTCGATGCGTAGAATGAATATATATCGAACTATATTGATTCAGGCATATTAGATAACCTGACTATTCCTACAATTTGAAGAAGAAGGGCGTATATGTATATCCAGTGATAACAATTATATACATCTTATTTAAGGTATTTAACAACTTTCATTAATCCACTTTGCTAGGGATATTGGGGATAATTTTATACTCTCCTTCTATTCGTCCGTCTATCTACTATTCTTTTTTGCCATAGATCACTGGGTGAAAATTCACGACACTTTCTTGATAGGATGTCCTCGGGATAACCGTTTGCATGATGGGTGTCATCCTGGCTTCCTACACCAACAGTTCGCATGTGTTATTTATAGGTCAGTGGTAAAGCAATCCAATTTTAATGACTTTCAAATGTTTTTATGTATACAGTCACAGCAGGACGATGCATCATGTATATAACAGAGACATTACAGTGTAACTTATGGATCTGTATGGGGTTGGACATTTTCTGAACGGGTGGGTAAGGGAGTATTTTAGAGGTGAGTAAACTTGGAGGTAGGTGGAATATGCAGTAATATTTTGGGAATTTGTAACAGCGAACCTTGCAGTTGCTCCAGGATTTATTACCGTTTGAAGTATTAAATGGTGGTTCTGCGTTTGAAATACAACGACATTTTGACAATAATAATTTGATGCATAATCCTCTATATTCAAAAAATTTTGTGTTGACTACATTTCTACGTATCTTATTTTTGAGTTTCATGCTGAACACAAAGATTACAAATTATATAAATCATTTTATACCCTTCAATCTTTTTTCAATTTAAGATTATGATTGGTTTTGTAAATTTTGAACTATTTATATTCAGCTTGGCAGTAACTGTGAGTTTAGAACATCATATGAATAATTCTAGACTTCCATTAACGCAAACCTTTTGTGCATAGCGCGTTTTAGAAAAGAGAGGATCAATCTCCAAGTCTACGACTTAACAACACAAGTGGCATATGTCTATGCTGAAAACAACCAGAGTTTGTGTGTGTGTGTCTTTGTGTAGGTGCCTTTTCTGTAGGCCGTTGTTGTTAAACGACCACTACAAGGGGACATTGTACTTAGTTCTAGTTGCGATTTTGACTGAAATTATTGGCTGATTGATTGACCTATTAATTAATTTCCATTTAATAGTCCATCAACATGTCAAACATTATATCGTTCTGAAATATAACAAAAGTTGGAACTTGCATGGACAGGAGACGCACCACGGCAGACATAGAATGGACTAGAACCCACGGGTTTCTGGTCCAGCACACTACTTACTGAGACATCTAGTATCCTTTAGGAATAAATTAATAGTAACAGAACATCAGCCATCTCCGTAATAGCCAACTTTTACATCCTGGTATTTTCAGATGAGGCCTCGGATGAGGTGAAAAGATAATCTGTATCATTTTGAAGTGGCGACCTTATATTTTGCTAAGGAATGTTCTTTAGGCATTACTGAAAACTTTATATTCTTCAGATTATTCAAGGTACCTATTCTGATTATTTCAATATAATGACTTGAATTGGAATTAGAACATACAATGGGTCAAGTGAATAAGATTGAGTTATTGACCGTATCAAACGAGGCGGTCCTTGTCAGGGAGAGAACAACCTACGACTAATACGTATAGAAAAGCCCATCCTTAATAGCAGCAGTGTAACAAGAAAGTCTGCCCTCTTGCCTCCTCCTGAAAAATTCAGTTCCTCGGTCCCTCCAAATTAAATATGTTGCTTGATGGGAATTTGGGCCAGCACTGAGCTTGGCCCAGCCCATACGATACAGAGGGTATTTTGGACTATCAGTACTACATATTTGGCCACATTCACGGACAGAGAACTTGAGATAAAACGGGTACCAAACTTAAACACTCCACCAGGCTAAAACAAACTTACACACACAAACGTACAGTCCCTTGTCACTTGAAATAAGACCTATGTTTTATTCTTGCGCGCGTTTATAGGGTATTATGCACACTCCGAGAAAATAGACACACGGAGTTTTGGTTTCGTACCTTTCAAGGAAAGCCAGGTCCTTTTCATATATTGGACCCACCTCCAACACTTTACCTGATTCGACCCTGATATGTAATGCAGACACAATTCCATGAAAAAACCAAGTATTTTTAGAAAAATGTCATATAATTATTTGCAATCTTTAAATGAATTTTCATTTACCTCTCTTCCATCTGAATAAGTGCGTTTTAAACCCGTTTTGATCGTGTATAATTCAAAACCGTTTCGCTTATATCCTTTATTGTCAGATTAAACGATCAGAGGTATTTGGGGTTCATTTTCAATCATTTACAAAATGCTATACGATTGTCATAGGTATATGGTATGTTAACACAAGCCTCCAACCCCACCCCCAGCATTACCCCGCTAAAACAACCCACAAAAAGATGAAGTGAAATGCATATGATCAAGATAATACACTGATAGGAGTACAGTATCGCGAGATATCGAAACTTCGCTGAGAGTGACGAGAATCAAAGCCTGCACACCAATGTCACAAAAGGAATAAAACAAGGCTGAAAGATATTGCACGGCCGCAAAAGAAACCGGATGATAACACTCTTCAAAATGCAAAATATATAATCACTCAAATCCGATCAGATATACGCTAGCCACCAAAAATGTATGGAAAATGTCAAATAAGATAGCTATTGTGATGCTAGTATTTGAGGTTTACGGGGAACCATGTGTACTAGTAGAAAGATTTATTAAGATATTTTTGAGATCATGAATGGATTAAAATGAATTTATTTATCTTATATTTTATCTGCTTCGCAAATTTCGAGCTTTTTCATATCTCGTACTTCCAACATATTTTCCAGTTTTAATGTTTAGTTGATTAGATTCATAGCGATAGTTTTGTTCAAATTTTTTCATGGTTATCATTGGAGATCAATTAGCAGTTATCATTCGGATCTAGTCCAGTCATAATGAAACAAGTGATTGAAATAACAAATTACATGACAAAATATGTATTGAATTTCGGATAATGCTAAACCTTTCCAAATATTTGCTCTAAAAGATTTTCAATTTAGAAAATTGATTGCTTCATTCAACTTTTTGATAATCCAATAACATCATGTGACAGTATTTTCAAGAATTCTATTTCTGTATTAAATATTTGATTCATTTCTTACTTATATACTCATTGATAAATAGTTGCTTTGCTCCATTTCTCAATACATTATTCATATTAACCATTAACAATACCGTACTTGTTAGATATTTTCAGCCTTCCAACATTTTCACCATTATACGATAAGATTCGTTATTTACAGTTTGTATTGGTACACTTTTCACTTCAATCCCCTCACCATCAATAGTATCTGCTGTTTGCGACAAATAGTCCTATACAATTAAACGCCTTTACAATTTGTAATAAGACATATGATACATGAGGGAAGAGAAAAACGACATACTACCCCACTCGCCCCCCCCCCCCATTAAAAATGTAACGTTTTTGATTGTCTGTGTTTTTAAGCATAGCGAGAGTTAGTCAGTGACAATGTTTTCCGACAAGGGACAAGATTAAGATAAGAATGAAAAATCCTGACACATAATAAAAAGAGCATTGCGAATAACTAAGTACGTAAGCATTTATTGGCTTATAATTTTTGAAAGATTATCTATTGTAAAAGTATTAAAATAGAAACAGGCTCAATATTTATTTACATTGACGTGGAGCCTAAATTTAAATCTGTTTTATGGCACACTATTCCAAGTAACGTAACCGACAATTTCTCCGTATTAAATGAAGATAAGCTTGTATACTGCAAACTAAAGGAGGCTTACAACGACTGCATTGCTATATTATCCAATGTGCTATAGTGTTAAAGGAAGAAAGAGTAGCAACAGGTGAAATAGTTTTAATAGTATGTATCATGTGTTGTTGTGGGGTTTAACGCCATTTTTCAGCACGATAGGCTATACATGGCGGCCAGTATTAATGGTGGAGGAAGAACCCGGAAAACCCCGGAAAGAACCACCGACCCACGAGAAGCTACTGGCAAGCTTTCTCAAGTATGTATCATTGCTATTATTACTATCGACATCATCATCATTACCATCGTTATTAATAATGAAAGTAAAATATTTTACCGTTGCTCGAATATTCCAGCCATGAAATATATGATCTAATCAGTCGGGCAAATGAAGAATAGTGACCACTCTGAACATCCATAGTGTGTTTCTCTTTAAAAATGAAACAAAAAGGACCAAATAAATAGACAGTTTGATGGCTAACTTCGAGATGAAACAACGCATACATGAAGAAGAGGACAATATTTCCAACGACATAAATTTTAATTATCAAATAGTTGTGTAACCCAGTTCTTTAATTACTTATTAAATGAATAAATGAAGAAACATATGAAGAAAAAAGTCCATTTATATCAGTGATTTGTAAAACAGCTGAGCGACTAAATGCGGCATAGATGTATGTGTGTTATTTTGTACTGATTTGTTTTCATTTTCCAGGAAATAACTGTAACCCACATATTCATACATAACTTTCAGGTTTGGATTATGCGGTGAAAATTAAAAAACCCAAATGAGGCTGGTTATTAATTTAATTCTTAATATCTATATAAATGAATATTATATAAATGGTCCACATACTTTGACATTACAAGATTGGCATTGGTACTGTTGAAAATTACCCAAGGAGGATAAACGCCGAATCTCTGTTTAAATGCTACGTTAGGTGATGATGAAAGCGACGCAGTGCGTGTTTGTATGTACAAAAACAGAAGTACAGTTGAGACATAAAAGGACATAAAAGCAGCCGGAAAGCCGACAAAACTGGATTTAAATTTATACAGTACCTTCTCTCTCTCTCTCTCTCTCTCTCTCTCTCTCTCTCTTAGCAAGCGTATGCATGCTAATCGAGGAAAACTTTACAATGTTTCATATGGAAATTATATAAGTGTTTAAACATAAAAATCCACAAAATGTATCTGATTCGGTACACGTATTAATATATCGGACACTATGAATTCTTAGATATACAGAATCAATTTTGTTTATGCACACTGTAAGTATTGATCTGTGTAATTAATACTTTAGAGTTATGTTTTCAACATTTAACATATATATCTTCATTGTCTCAATTAGCAGTCATCCTTTTTAGACTTTGTTCTTGTACATTTCAAGAGTACTGGCCAGCAGGTACTCATACGGTCTTGCTTTCATTTTTCTCTCGTCAAACATATTCTCGCATTGATACTTTGAAATAATGTAAACTGCATCGACAAAACCTATTCTCTATTAATGAAATGTCTAATTTACGATGTATGTTATTAATGGGAATTGATAAATTGGTTTCTTTCTCAGACTTGCCTTCCAAAGTAATATAACTATGTTTTGTCGCTAGATAACTTCACTTACCCATTTAAGAAGCTAGAATCCTTGAAGATGCAACCAATTCTTTGCAACAATGTGTTGCATTCACTATCATGTTAAATTCGTCGTCATTTATTTCGTTATCGCTTATGCATTACACAAAATGTCATCAAATCACTAGCAACAAACTTTGCAGAAGCTACAATCTTAATATACTTTACAACTTTATTGTATGCGGGCTTGTCTTTGAAATGTTTCCCAGAACCCTCATGGGCCACAGGACCCTGAAAGTCCTACAAACAAGGAACTGCAGCACTGATTCCACAAGAAACATTTGCCGTGCCATTCTCTCTAATCTTTAATATCTTATACGCTGCCTTATACGCTTGTCTTACACTTCTGTAATGCTACGTCTTTTAAATAATTCATTTTTAAGTTCATTAATTTTCATCAAGCTAAATAGAATTTAAAGGCCGCTAGGTAATTTTTCGACCATTGATTTGTTCAGTATCTTGTCAGATAGTATCCCTTCTATTAGACTGTAAATAAAAAATTGTCTCAAGGAGATAGGAATGATCTAATCTGAGCATTTCTTCGAAATTTACGTTAGTCGTGGAATCTATTTTATAATGAAATTTCCTCATCAAAATCACACAGTAACTTACTGTGATAGTTGCGTGTAAGGCTGATTGGTAAATAGTGCTAATTATTTTGTTCATTTTGCTTGATTTTTTAAAATATGAATGTCTTAAGTTTATCTATGACTCCGTTACGAACTGATATATTAATAAGCTTGTCAATCTTTATCCACAGCGCTACCGGAAATGGATATACTTTAGAGACTCTTTGGAGGTTATGCTGGTAGTCTCAGCAGTCAACAATTCTTTTTAAGCGATCTTTTTAATACATAAATATATAACACTTACAGCTACACCAACTGTCAAGTAATGAATATTATAGCATAATAAGGCGAAACTCTAAGAATCCAATTGGAAAAGCAAAAAGAACCTCTGAAGGATCTATGACTAGAAAAGAAAAAGTTCAGAGAATGTGTACTAATCAAGATGGAAAGACGATATAGAGGATATTCGAGTGCTACTCGTGTTGTAAATTTAGAAGTACCAGCAATTAAAACAGACAACTAAGTGCTAAAAATAGATTCCATTGATTTAAAATAATGCAGGTAACAAAGCTAAATTAAATGAGATATTACTCAATTTTAATAGTTAAGGAACGCAAATAGTTGATCATTTACAAATCATTGAAAACTATCAATAACACTGAGCAAAAACTGACCACAAAGCCTTGATGTACAGTTGTATATTCTAAGTACATTATTAATAATATATTAATATGTATTTAATCATGTTTTGGTGGGATATTTAAGTCATTGCACGTTATATCAATATATAGATATATGTTTTTATGTAAATTTATGTAGGCGCAGATTATATCCCGGATGTTTCACTGTTATAGTAGTTACAGGCTATCAACCAAATTTAGAGAATTATATTTATGAAAAAAAAAAATGTATCGGCTGCAAACGATAATTGTATTTGTGCATGGTTGTCTTGTTCTAGTCTTCTTGGTTTAAACCGTTTGGCTTTAATGTTCGAACGTGGCGTATCCAGTAATATTCCTTTTCTTTCCTGGCTTGGGGACTCCAGTTGGGGTTGTGAGCAATTGCAATAAGTGTTATATCACTGAAAGTGTGGCCGGTGGGGTGGGGGGGAGGGAGAAGTATTCTGCGACCGGGCTTCTGTACAGCTTCTTTGTTGTCCAATCAGTACTATGAAAGTTGATCCTGTTGTGTAGCTTTTCAGTTTCTCCGACTAACTGAAGGCTACAGATCTTACATTTGATTAGATAAAAGAGAGAGAATGTGTGTGTGTGTGTGTGTGTGTGATTTGGATTTTTAACGTAGCTTTAACAATTTTTCAGTCATATCGCTACGATGTCTGCACTGTGGTAGTTTATAGTGATGTCTAGCAAAGGGGCATCATGCCGCAGGCATGTAGCATGATGTCCCACCCAGTCACATTATCCTGACACCAAGCCGACCAGTCCTAACACTAACCTCTTAATGCTGAGCGCCAAGCGAGGCAGCTGTTAGAACCATTTTTGTAAGTCTTTGGTATGACTCGGCCGGGGATCGAACCCACGACCTCCCGAATCCGAGGAGGACGCTCTAACCATTAGGCCACCGGAGCGGTTCTAGAGAGAGAGAGAGAGAGAGAGAGAGAGAGAGAGAGAGAGAGATGTTTGGTGAATTAAATGCATTATCATATGGTAATGGTATTTCCCTTATCTGGAAGTATATTTTGGTTTGACTAATTCTGGTATACCTTTACCAATAAGGTATTCCACATCCTAATATCGCCATCAAGGCTAATAGGTTTAATTGATTTTTTGCCAACATTGCATATCATACTATTCCCCACTAATTCATTGAAATATCGCTATCAAATGTCACAAAGTTATTATCGAAACACTTTAGCTTTGTAATGTAAAATAATCATTATATCTTTATCTCGTTAAGTTCACGTACTATTCCTTATATCACCGGGTTCATAAAACTGGTCATGATTAAGGGGTACTTGTTAGCTTTCTACCGTCTGAATCCCATGATTAACTTATACAACGTTTTTCTCGTTAATATTTTTAAGCTAATAAACTATGTTGTGTGTATAGAATAATGAATAATGTTTTCATTCAATGGAAGCGAAGAATTAATTATTTTTCATGACCTCCACTAGCTCTTCTTGGGTTTGTGCTCTTACTTACATATTTTAAGGGCTGCAAATACAGTAAAAGACCAATTGCAATACCAGACTATGGACACGAGAAACCTGAGCGTAATACTAAATTCAATTCATTACCCAAAAAGAAGTTCAATTTGTTTATTAAAATCGTTATTATCATCGTTATAAAATAAAATGTGAATGTGATAAATGACTTGATATAGTTAATTATGCAGCTAATACAATTGTTGGATAAGCACTGGCGTTTTATCCTATGTCGTTGGGCGTGTTGTGATAAAAAACCTATTTTAACAACTAATTTGGCAAACACTGGCCTAGGTTCTTTTCATACAAATTTGGGGCGTATGTTTTCTAGCAATATTGTAATAAGGTAAGATATGTGCTATTTGTATTTAAGTCTCAGTTTATAGCTTTGTAAGATTTTAATGTGTCATTGTTGATTATGTGTAGGAAATATATTTCTCAGGCAGCAATTAGCCAATTCCTCTGACCAGATGTAATAATGTACAGCATTCACGGGAGTTAATGACAATATGGACTAGTTTCGTGGAATGGACCCTCCCTAATTCCTTAAAATAAGGAATCAGTCTAATTAAATCAGTCCTACGTGTAGATCTGACAGACACAAATATGTGTCACGGTCTGTTGACCTTATGCATCACCAACCAATTGACAACTTTCAAATTTCTGAAAGCGACGCATTTGGAATATATACTTAATAAGAAAACTCTTCATAACAGGAACGTACAATGCTTTATCTGATAGAATACTAAAATTAAGTGGACTGTTAGTTCGAAAGGTCACTAAAACATGAACTTATATCGGTGTCTGTTAGATCTACACGTAGGACTGTGGAGATTTGACTTTAATCAGACTTCATAATGAATTATCGGGTGTTTTTAGGTATATCTGTTTAAAACTTTCGATAGGAATAATGTGTTGGGTGTTTAGGGAAGGGTTTATATTGCATGGCGTGAAGTATTAACATTAGGCTCTAAATGGCTTCCTAATAAGTAATACAAATGCGAAACAATAGTAAAACCGTGAAACTGTGAAATTAGAGTTTCTAATGTGGTCCATTAGAGAAAAATTACAATAGTATTTGCGAATTTAAGACCCTTTCAGTCAACAAGGACTGACGTGTTGAGGTCTTTAGAAATTTGTCAAAACATGTACTATCAAGCTGTGTTCCGCAGGTGTTTTGATTAGATCGGAGCGCGACCTTGCGTGTAACAATAGTTTAGGGAGTCAGTGGCGCATGTGCTCGTCATAAAAGTTAGGGTTTCGGTAGCCCAAATTTTCTTCACGAAATTGGAGCCCACTGGTCCGGGGTTTAATGGTAAAATAGTAGATGTTACTTTGATTAGGAGTTAAGGAGGTGCACTAATACAACGTTCAAGGCCATTATCGTATGTCGACCAGGGTTTTCATAAAATGTTGAGGGACGATACCTTAAGTGGCCATGGTGTTTCAAAACATTTGAAGGCCAGTGACTGTGGTAGCTTAGATTATACAAACAAAAGTTTGGGACATCAGTGGCCTAGGTTTTCCTCAAAACTAAACAAATTGTGTAGGCCATTGTCCAAAGTTGTTTTCCTTCATAAAACTGTGAAGCTCAGCGTTCGAGGTGACCAATGTTATTTTGTAAAATAAAATGCATTAAAATAGCGTTTTGTCGTTTTTTGTTTTGTTCGCAATGTCTAAAATATTGAAAATGTGTAAACGAAAATGAACTACAAAGCAAACAAAGAAAGAAAACAATATAAAAAAGAGTGTCCCGGGGGCTACGCTTCCTAATCTACTAAGTTCAAACCGAGTCATACCAAAGGCATATAAAATGGTACTAACAGCTGCCTCGCTAGACGCTCAGCATTAAGAAGCTAGTGTTAGGACTGGTCTGCCTGGTGTCAGGATAACGTGACTGGGCGGTACATGATGCTACATGTCAGCGGCATGATACCCCAGTGCTAAACATCACTATAAACTACTACTCCGCAGACATCATAGCGATATGACTAAAAAATTGTTAAAACTACGTTAAAAATCCAACTCACTCACAAACACATGCACTCTCTCTCTCTCTCTCTCTCTCTCTCTCTCTCTAATCTACAAGTATTAAAAATGGGTCCTGATTAACTTGTTTTTACAGATGTTGCAGACTTTGCGTACATATTATGTTTCCAGATCAAAGTAAAGAGAATGAGATGCAGCTAGCACTATAGACCAACATCGAGTGATGATGCACTTGTTTCCCTTGGAAAGACAAGCACAAAACAACGTAGAAGCACACTCTTACATTTTGTTAGTTATAGGGGCATAAGAAGTCACAGAAAGCTTAAGATTAGAAAATATAGCCTCCTAACGGAGCTTTCCACAAAAGTTTCTAACTGGTCAATAGCAAATGTTCTATGGGTTACTGTCACCTACTTTGCATATAGTAAAAGCTATTTATTTAGATGGATACCTAATAGAAACTACATGTCAAAGCGTACTTGATCCAGACAAATATATTTAAGTAAATCCAAGCTTTTCAAAAGAATCACGCAGTAATTGATGATGCTTTGGAATGCGTTCATCTGGCAATGAATATAGAAGGGATTTGGTTTTAAAAGCCAAAACATGTCATTCTGTGAAGCTGGTACCTGACAGAAGGAAGAGTACAAGCTAGCAATATGATTTAAAGAAGCTTTTTTGTAAGTATGACATAGAATGGAAGTATGTGAGAGATGTTTCTAGTAGCATGGTAAAGTGACCTAATTTTGATTCTAGTGACCTTCAACGGGTTTCCAGTGTCACTATTCGATATGTCATGCTAAAGACATGATATTCATTTACGTGTAGGATATATTGATGAGAGATGGTGTCATCGTTCGTTGTCAATAAACGTGTAAATTGAAGCAACACTAGTAACTGTAGAGCATGTCTATAATAGACAGACAAGCCACTACAGCTGTATATTCTTTGTATAAGTTTTAGTTTTTTCGAGGTTTCAAAAGACCATAGATGCAAGAGAAGGTAATCAGAAATGTCGTCCTTTAAGAACATGTGTTTTTTTATGAAGGTGTTAACAAGGGCAGGGCTTACTGGAATTAGGTGGACAAATCAAGATAATTTGCTAACTAGTCTTTTCTGAATCACGTACAATGCATGAATTCCTGCTGCATAGAAAATATTGGGCCGAAACGCCAACACAAAAAAACTTTGCTTGTTCTATAAATATACATGCAGGTAATAAAATAATGTTCTAATGAGATGCAAACTTAATGAAGTGATCTGCACATGCATACATACATACATACATACATACATACATATATATATATATATATATATATATATATATATATATATATATATATATATATATATATATATATCCAAATTCATACCTAAGTTTATGTTCTACGTCATGTTATTTTCTGTAAATTGTAATTAACCTTTTGTGAAAGACACAGAGCTCAAAGTGTTGAATAAATGAAACACGTTCAAAAAATGAAACAATTTTTGTGATGGTCCGAGAGCTGTTCCAGTCATCGGCATAGTTTTAATAACATGCTTATGCTTACTAAATTTATTTTTTGTGCCTTAAATATGATTTTCATTTCATCATGATTAAAAAGTTTTTTCTAAAACATTCTTAATGAAAATATTTTAAAGCGTGTCAAATATTAGAATTTAAAAAATGGGTCACCAGACTATGAACAGGTCATATGACCCACCTAAGATATATAAATGTTAAATATATGGTGGAACCATGGGCCTATCCAAGTTATCCAATTATCTGGTATTATCAGGGGCCGATCCTAGACATCTAAATATCTGGTAGTATCATGGACCAATAAAAGAGATTAAAATATCTGTTGGAATTATGGATCTATCCAAGATATCTAAATATTTGGGGGAATCATTGACCTATCAAAGTTATCTAAATATATGGTGGTATCATGGATATATCCAAGATATCTAAATATTGGTGGAATCATAGATCTACTCCAAATACATCTGATTGTATCAATGGCCTACCTTAGATATATCAATATCTGGTGGAATCATGGACCTACCCAAGGTATTTTAATATATGTTGGTATCATTGACCTACCCAAGGTATTTTAATATATGTTGATATCATGGACCTACCCAAGGTATTTTAATATATGTTGGTATCTTGGACCTACCCAAGGTATTTTAATATATGTTGGTATCATGGACCTATCCAAGGTATTTTAATATATGTTGGTATCATGGACCTACCCAAGGTATTTTAATATATGTTGGTATCATGGACCTACCCAAGGTATTTTAATATATGTTGGTATCATGGATCTATCCAAGGTATTTTAATATATGTTGGTATCATGGACGAGGCCAAGATAACTAAGAATCGGATGGAAACATGGTTTGTCTAAATAAGTATGAGAGATCTTGCTTACAATGTACATGTCAACAACGGTTTTGTTCAAAGTTCACAAAATATCTAAATTCTGTTGAATAATTTAGTTTGTATAGCTTAAACATCTAATCAGGTTGTCTACATATTATAAACATACCTATTCAATTTAATTTGTCAACCTGAAATTATGGTGGCTTAATTACATGGCTTAAGCCAAAAGAGTCTAGGTTTCAAAAGTTTACAAATTTGCCTAAGAAGGAAAAGTTACTAAAATTGCATGAAAATATAATCATGTTATATATAAAAATTAGCATAAATGTATCCATCAAATTTAAGTTATTTCTCTAAGCAAATTGTAAATTAAAAAGGTCTATTTAATTGCAAATAGGCATCATTATTTTTAAACCTTTGTTGAGTATGATGTACACGGATTCAAATACATGTACGCAACTTGTAGAGAATATTGAGAATGGTATACAAAGCTATAGGTGGTTGGCAGGATATTACTCCGTGTCCAGTTGTATCCACTAATCCACGATGAAAAATGTAACACTATGAAAGAAACTGGCATGTTCCTACAGGCGGTAAAGAATGGATTTAGAAAATATTAACTGGAACCATAACACATTGGTTCTTTGCAGGTTGGACTAGAATTGGGCTTGGGACTGGGTGGATGGGGTATAATCTTATTTTACGGTGATATTCTTTACTTGAATGTGTGAAAATATAGCAGTAATAATAGATTTACAATTACCTCTTTGAGACTATGGAGTGAATACTGGTCCATAGAAAAAGACAGAATGAAATCTAATTACCGGGTGGTTTAAATATCATAAGCCCATTTGAAGTGCTGATCTTATGCAAACACTGGAGGTAATTCATCGAACTGTTTATAAAAATATGCTGAAAATTGTTCTCAGCCAGAGAACAATTAGACCTAATGAGCTGTAATTACCTGATATATTCTGATTGCAACACATATATGAAATTCAATATATAGAATATAACAATCTAGACAGTATTATCATTGAAAGTGCTACATACATAAGCTGATCATAATTTATCATTCTCTATGTGAAAATAAATACAATGCGAAAAATAAACTTTCTAAAAGAATGTACATCTGTAACTGGGTTGAATTTCTATTGGAAAACCAAATGATTATTGAAATTGAAGAACGGAGAGCACTGATTAATTATGCATAATGAAGATTCTACCGACTTCCATAAGACTAGTAACATTGGTTATGGCATGCAGACAAAGATTGGCAAAACCAATTCTCTTATTATTACAAATCAGAATGACTGCTTTAAATACCATTTATCCCAACACATCATCTTAAATTACGGTATCTGTTAATATGATGTGTTTTGTTAATATAATGTGTTGTGAAGTCACGAGGTTGATGTAATACCCATGAAAATATATAACAGATAAGTGTGCTTCATCTAAATCATGCTAGGCAAGAATGTACTAATAGCAGCTAGCCTAGAAACGTGGATTTAATTCACAGCAGAGTTCATGCTGGCTGGGGGCAAGTTACATGGTAGTGAAGCGTTGTCTATTCGTGGACACTTGTTTAAACCTTTACATATGGAATTTAAAAGCAAGACATGTATATACTCAAAATGCTTTAATTTGGGCATGACTATATAGAATCTATTGGCACACATATGACACATTTATGGATTCACAGAACATTGTTACCAAGTCACTATTTAGCCATGTCTGTAAGGTCTTATAATCACCAGATAAGATCACGTGATTTAAAGATATAACCATGGCCAATCTAAGTCCAGTCGCTAAATTCCTAAATCCATTCAAAAGGACAAAATATTATACAAACTCACTTTGTTTATTCAGTATCAATAGATAAGCGAATTAGTGACAAATAAAAATTATGTCCACTCTAAATTGTTGGTCTAATATGAGGATTCTCTAATCAAAATCATTCCGAATTCTCACATTGCATAACTTGAAGAGTGCCACACCTAAATTTCATTTTTATTAAGACTGTGTGAATAAACATTCTCAATAAAGGTCTTTCGAAGCACCGATGGCCAGCATATTTTACTCGTTCTTTCGGCTAAATGTTCAGATTTCAACATAATAAAGAAGACGTAAGGCAGCCGTCCACCATTTTCAAACAGTGAATTCGCTCTTACTGGGCACGACTGCAGAGAGGCCGGGACTAGATTAGGAGATATTGGGTGTAAATTTATGTGGATGCGTCTTCTGTCTCTTAACTCATAATGAATAAGGACAACGTTCATACAGTTGTTGTAATCGTGGAAAAAAATATTCCAGAAAAAGAAAATTAAACTATTAATGAAAAGCACACGAGACTCTAATAAATCTTCAGCGATTGACGACCTGTCGTAAACTGGCTGTGATGGATTACTCTAACAGAATTCTGAATAATGAAAATAAAATCATCCATCAACATATTACTTCATTCCTGTAGCTTATAGGAATAAGAAACTGTGTTGAAGAAAAATAATTGTTTAATCATATTTCAATTGTAAATGGCTTTACTTATTTATAATAAAAATACTGTAGATGTTGCATCATCATCGTCATCGTAGTCATAATAGTAGCAACTCTTCTCTACAAGATATTATATAAAAGAAATTCATTGCTCATGGAACAGATGAATATTTTGCAATACGGATAATATTACTTGCGTTTATACCTTTATCCTTCTTTTGATTTCATTGGTCAAATAAACTTTTATAATAAATTGTTATACCCCTGCATGAACAATCATTTATGCATTAAAATTTAGCATATTTAAATATACTGCATGCATATGTTGATTTCACTGATGATGGACAGATAACAATGAACGTTCCAAAATCAAAATACGGTAAGATATCTAGCAATGAAATGCTGAAAGAAATTTTACATGTAGTTTGAATTTCTCATTTCAACTACGGACATTTCATTTATTTGCTTTTCGCACACAGATGTATGAACGATGATAATATGAAGGAATCAGCATCGAAAATGTGAAAATGGACCCTGATAGTCCTTATATATATCGAAGAGTCCCATGTAGTAACGATATGAACACAACCAATGAAGAAACCGAAGCAGATTTAACTGAATGGAAGACTGAGGGACAATTGGGCCAAAACGTGGAACTCCAGGTAGTAAGAAAGTTCGAAAATGTAATCAATTTATATCTACGTCTCCTTGATGAACGGCAAAATGAAGTGTACAATGTACGAATAATGCATCACGAGGTATGGAGAGACGTCCACCAAGTTCCAGGAATCTCAGAAACACGTGCTGGAAGCAGAGTTGAAAAGTATACCAGAATTTTACCGATTGGCGCAAAGTCAGATGTAGATTACAAATTAGAAGTAAAGAATCTAGAAGTAGAAACTACAGGCACTGGACCAATATACTTAGAATTCTGCGCCAATAAGGCATATGCAAAGGTTTGTTTGAGCAACGATGGGACAAAAACGATCCAAGAAAGCACACTGTTGAGTAGAATATTCAAAGATGCTCTGACTTCTTGTCCAGAGCCAGGTAGATTTCTTGTAATCCCGTCAATGTTTAAAACAAATGTGGTAGAACACTGTCAGTTTGAAATGCAGAAAAGCACCGAAGACACTTCACAGACAAGTCCAGCCGTAAGTGGAGAGGGAGCGCTAAATCCATATGATCTGGTACCATGTCTAAAGCTTAAATCGTGGCCCGAATGTGTACGTAAGAAAGTCGAGGAAATGTACAGTTTCACAACATCAGATGGCGCGAAAACTCCAATGTTTGTTGTACCAACAGGAGATGCCGTGTCCACGGGTAAAGACTACGAGTGGAGACTGTCATTTGCACTATTGGAGATTGACATATTCAGGCAGATATCAGATCATCAACGGCGGCTTTACGGTCTTCTGAAATATGTGTTTAAAGTTGTCCTTGAGAAGATAGACCTTATTAGCTCGTATCATCTGAAAGTTTTGTTTCTACGAAGACTTGAAGAGGATGGTTTGGTCAATGCAACGCCTATATCATTTGTACTTGAATTTTTGAAACATATCGTTTCTTTGGTGGAGAAACAATACATTCCTCATTATTTCATTGATGGGTGCAATATCTTCCCTTTTCACAAATGTACCCGAGAGAAAATTGAAAAGTACAAGTCGAAAATAGATGGTGAGCTGCTGGAATTGGTACAAAGTGAAATAAAAACTATTGTTTCTCATGATTTGTCCATTCAGCATAATAACTGGAAAACATGGTTAACGCTAGCTGAGGAAAAGATGCTCAACATTCAAGGAAAGGATTTTTCAGAAAACTGGATTGCAGGATATTTAACAAGACTCCTGAGTGTTGTTGTCTATTGTCTTCAGAAGAGTGAGCACCAAAATCAGCTTGATGGGGCCATTGCAAATCTATTCCATTTAGTGACATTGAACCGTTCTGATGAACATGTGCAAAGAATTGTCCCTTTTATACGAATTGTGCTTGTCGACATGTACAAAGTACAATTTGAACTTTTAGAACGTGGCCTAATTTCTGTTGATACTCGAGATGAAGAGAGTTACTTTGCGCACAGAGCATTCCATAGCTATGTACAGGGGAACTTCAATGAAGCGATTATCTTTTTGGATGAAGCTAAGAAGGCAACTTGTCATGGCAGAAAACTTGGAGTCACCGTCACAAAATTCCACAAAGGTGTTGACGCGCCCCTTGATTTTGTAATAGATTTTTGTGGCAAAAAGTTAAATAGCAACCGGTTTTATCTCTACGTAGATGTACTATTGTTACATCTGGAAATCCAATATCTCATCAGCAATATAAAGCATCATCACAATGTTAGTGTCCTTCAGGAACTCCTTGAGAAACTTGTTTATGCAGCATCAAATGCAAGTATAAGAGAACCCTACGCTGGTAAGCTATCATACAGACAGTCAAGTTTGCTTCTTGTGAAAGGATATACAAATTATCTTGTCACAGCATCGATTAATTTACCGAGCACAGCACATCTGTATACGGAATTCGATGAGCATTTGTTTGACAGAAAAGATCTTATTAATAATTTTGATCTTCGTTGATAAGCTTGCAGTGGAAAATTGATAATTGTTTATTTGACTGAGAATTTCGTGACTCGATGACAATGTCTTTATAGATCCCATGTAAATCAATATGTAGATTAGATTTACAGCATCCTCATTGGACATTTCAAGTATATAATGAAGATGTGATTGTGTCTACTATATATATATATATATATATATATATATATATATATATATATATATATATATATATATATATATATATATATATATATATGTCGCAGTAGTAATGTTACAGTTACACGCACGGAGCATGGTACTGTTCGAACAGTGAAGATTGAATTTAATTGTATCCAGTTCAATGTGTCAATTACGTATTGAGACCCACACATTTCTATAGTGAACCGGAGAATCTAACTCGATAGAGAGCGTTGCTTAGACTACGTATGTCCAGAAAAACATTTCGGATTTATGTTGCAGTCCATGGTACACGTTCAGATTAAGAACGCAGCCTAACTGCTCCTTTGTATGATAGCTGAAAGATAATTAATGCTTTGTGCAATCATAATTACCCGGAATCAACAATTAATCTTATTTGTCGAGCTATCTGAATCAGTTTTAATTGCTTCCACATGCAATCTCAAATACATTTCTAAACAAACCGTTTCTTCCTTGGCGGTCAGAACAAATGAGTCATTATGTTTCTTCCTTGGCGGTCAGAACAAATGAGTCATTATCATATGCTAAGAAAATGTGTCAAAAGAACTCACGTCAATTGTTAAAATTTGTTGGTGAAATAACACATTGTTATCTCATCGTCTCCTTTCCAGCAAACTTTCAAATGAACTGATTATACGTCTCTTTTATATGCGAATTTTCACAATCACTTATGTATCACTTATGCATGCGAATGTCTCGTCAGTTGTTCGGAGAAAAGAATTATTCTTTCTTTCTTTCAGCTGCAGTAAAATGTGTTCGCCGACAAAAAATTTAACTTGAAAAAGTGCATAGATACTTACATTGAAAGTTACAAGTGTACAGATCAATTCAAGGCTTCCAAATAAACAGTTGTCAGATATAAGCCTAACGTTCACATTGACAAATTGAGTTTGGGTTTTTGTATATAGCCTACACGTTTAGAATTTTTTGGAAGTGTTATGGCCTTAATATATTAGCATAGCTGAGTTTTCTCTGAAATAAGAAAATAAGAAAATGAAATTGTTTTCAGAGTTTTATACCCTCTCCACGAATGTTTATGGAGGCTAGGGTGTCACATCTGTCGAAAGAAGCTGGGTGAGACCTAGGTGAAAGTCCACTGTCTCATCACCGACCGATTCTGAGCAGCTCGTAGGACCTCTAACCTCGAGTTGAGACTTAACTCGCAAAACGAAATTTCCCATCAGATTCCACAACTTGAGAAACTATGACCGACATCTGCTCATAACAGCGTTGGTAAAAGCCTCAAGGCAGATATCAATGCACATTTTTGCTGACTTTTTAAATAATTTATATTGTAAAAGTATTATCCTAATAAAATACTCCGGTATAGTTTTAATTTAGTTATTGAGTGTATTTGTGACTTTGCTGTATAAAATGTCACAATTACCAGCACCAGCTAACCGCTATTAAATAGCGGTGAACTTGTATTACTCTTTCTGATTTTATATACCGGTTTTAAGTTAGTATTAAACCAGTATTAATTAAATTTTCAAAAGGTGTTAAAAGCTAACCACTTTTAAATATCAGCTTACATGTCAACGTTAGCGTAAAACCGGTATCGACTAGGATTCCCACAGAGGTTTCATTGGGTGTATTTCCAACTGAGGCCCAGTTTTGGTTCAATATGTAAGGGGCAATAACTTCAATAAAGATACATGGTTAAAATATTAATAGCATTACAAACAAGATACATAATTCAATGACAATAAAATAAAACAACACACAAAACATTAAAATGAGATGGGAAAACAAAAACAACAAGAACAAAAACGTAAAAGGGGGAAGTGAATGTGATGCCTTGTTGATTCATGATTCCTTGGGTAAGATTAGGTGTCACAAATTCGTTATTTGCTGGGAGTAAATTGGAAGCAGTAAAGAACCATAAGACATATATCTGAAATTAATAATACAGAAGATTTCTTCAGTAATGACAGCTTGTTCGGTTAAGTGAGACATTACTGCAGTGTTTAATATGTTAATGTTAAACGTACTTTGTGTATTATGTGGTGAGCTTTTCGTAAACGTTACATTATTTACTCATGATACCACGAAGTGATCAGTTTCTACTAATATTTTGGTTATAGTCTGATACTATAAAGAACTTATTAGATAAGTATGCTGAACCACAGTGTATTATACATACTTTAGACAGATTTGTCTAATTATATTTTCCATATTTACCGCTTTAGCATTTGATAAAATACACAGCGAATAGATCCATTTAAATAAGTACCGTTGTCTATAAAGACACTTACGCCTCTTATTAATTTTAGTCTCAATGCCATACGCATATTGACTCCAGATAAATGTTGAGCAAGGAACGTCGAAATACTTTACTGACATTTTTATGACTTTATGATTTGACTATTACATTCAGAAATCAAATTGTATATATTTTATGTGTGTATTAAGGAATAAATTCTGTATCACTAAGATTACGCATAGTTTAGTGTCAACTGGCCACTAATTATGTAAAGGAGCATTGCACTTTCATTTGCACCTAAAAGCAATTTACATTCCGAATTTATACTTATAACCAGGTCATTTGTGTAACAAAAGAAGATAAACGGTACCAATATACTACATTAGGTACCCCAAAGATTAAACCCACGAGTTTATATATTGTATCATTAATACTTTGGAGTCTGTTCGATGTGTATGATGGAAAGCAATACGTTAAATTTACTCCCATAGCAGATAAAACACGTTTTGTAATCAAGAATGATCAAACCAGTGTGCAAGTATTTAGATGTATATGCTTGGACGTAATAAAATGAAATAAATAGGTATGTATTTGTACAATATGCATTTCTAAAACCAGATTAATATTCATCCAGTATATTGATTGGAACTAAAACTTCGAATATTTAATGTCCTTCGATGTATAATGATTTCCCATGGGTTTTACATATGATGCTTAGAAAGACTACTTGCTGAGACTGCCTTTACATGGATTTCAGAGATGATGCTTAGAATTATGCTTAGAGAGATTACTTGCTGAGACTGCCTTCACATGGATTTCAGATATAATGCTTCCTGGGTGTTGAATGTAGACTGCGATATCATTGATTTTAGATATTATGCTTAGAATGCTTCCTGGGTGTTGAATATAGACTGCGATATCATTGATTTTAGATATTATGCATAGAATGCTTCCTGGGTGTTGAATGTAGACTGCGATATCATTGATTTTAGATATTATGCTTAGAATGCTTATTGCCTGGTAGTTTCTTACTTCATACTTACTTACTATTCCTTTAGCAAATGTTTTATCAGGGATAGTTGTGCTGAGAATACGACGATTGGTATGAGCAAAAGCAGTCTACATGACGTAGGCAGCATTCATTACAAATCTGGCTGGTGTACTTGTACTTTTCATGGATTGCGATTTCGTAATGCTTTCTAAATAAGCTCTCTATTTTTTGGTTATAGCTAAACATAATTAGCTATTTTATTCTTTCTTATATAACATTTTTGTCAGTTTTCTAGATCTATATAAGATAAGATCCATATGATATCAAGCCTTTTTCAGACGCACTGATGCTGATTTAGTAGTGGTAACGAAAAGTAATTTAACAAGTTTTCGATTGTTGCATCATGGCATATATTGATATTAATATCCAGAATTAGATTGCTGTCCTATTCGGTTTTGGAAACATAACCTAATTTTTTAAATTTTGTCTCAATTCTCTTATCTAATTTGTTTGCTAAATATTCAGACTCATCTCTCTACATGATCCTTTGTACCTTTTCTCCTCAATTTACAGTAATATTTTGGACACATCATGGTCATCTTCCGTCTAAACATATACAGTACGTGTTCTCTATTTCTAATACTTTCGTCAGTCTCAGGAGACATCTAACATTCTGTCCGATTTAAGTTCACCTTTGCAACAGGACACTAATGTTTAGCACATAATGAAAACAATTTTTAAAAGAAATCCACGCTTTATTCGCATTTAACTTATGGAAAACATTTTCCATATTTAACATCTAGGGTAATTGCAATAAAGTTATCCTCATTGTCATTTTTTTTAGGCTGAGTTTTAAATCTTGACATTTGTTGATTTGACCTTTGCATGTTTTAATGTTTTATACCATTGATAAGTAATGGTGACTCGACTCATCGGGAATAGTTCCTAATTTACAAATAATTTCATGACTGCTGTGGTCTAACAATGTTAAAGATGAACTGGAAACATGAGTGAGTTCAACAATCAATTGTTCAAGATTAAAAAGACTGAACATAGTTGAATATTTACCGAAAATCGGGACTTCCATGAAGAAAAGATATATTCAGATCACGATAGTATATATACTACTTAGCTGAATGGTTTTTAATCTATGTTATATTTGCAAGAACAAAATGAACATAATTACGGCAGTGATTTTATTGTTACCAAGCATTAGCTCTCCAAAGATCTTGAAGGCTCCGCTATATTAAAATCATTGTTTTGATTGGAATCGGAATGATTGGAATAATTTTTCAGACAATTACCCTGTATCAGACAATGTTCCCTTCCATAAGGTTACACCAAAATAATAGTATGACAGTCACTGAGAAAAAGTAACAATACAAAATATTAAGGTAGATTCATATCGTGATATTACTCCAAGTAACATTCCTGATATTTTATTCAGTTGAAAAATATACCAAACATTGCTGCATGGTGGTAATGTTGGTCATAATTCCTCAGGTATTCCAGTAAAATTCATTTGGTTTGGTGCGTTGCGGAACAGCCACTAAAGTGGGTTATTTAGTGCAGACGAAATCGTAGTAAACTGCTTTGCCCAAGGACACGCTACCTTAGGCTGATCCGGTGGTAGAATTCAAACTCTCACAGTTTTGGATTCCGCCACACTAACTACTAGGTCATCATGTCTTCCAACTTTTACACTCAAATAACAAATGTACTAGCTATCACTTTAAAAAATAATTTATTTTACTAGAAAAGAGTAAATTCCATGTACAACATTTGTCAAATGATGAGTAATTACACGCACTTAATATTGTTATGTACAATTAGTTAATGTTTATGATTATTGATTGTAGTGGCCATTTTGTTATATATATATATATATATAAAAAACTGAAATAATTAATTATGTCATTATGGATAATGTCGTTTGTATGGGAAAGATGTTTTTGTAGAATTTTGACCTTGTTAATCAGTTTGACTTGATTTTTTAATTCGGTTCATTGGTTTCCCCCAAGGAGATTCTGTATCACCTAATTTCAGCTTCATTAGCTGCTGATGGACCTGTCCTTTCTAACAAGTTGGAATGACCTGGAAATGATTATTTGGCTCTCGTCATGGTTATCAGATTTTGTCTTAGTTTGTTTTTTAAATAAGGAATGTTTACCTGCGAAGTAATTACTCCAACTGTGACTGTATAAATTAAAAAAATTTATTAATGAATAACAATTTTATGAAGTGATAAATTATTAGTAATAACTTTGCTAATTAAAATTTTACTTAGTAATAATTGTAATTTTAATTAAACACAGAATTAATTAAAAGATTATTACTCAGTAATAATTTTATTAATTAAAATAGTATTAATTAGTTATAATGTTACTTTATTAACAGTTAAGTATATTTAAGTAAATGGAAAACTGTATGCATGTTCACTTTGATTGACGATATTTGTAATCAGTAAATAATTCCCATTATAAGAAAGCAAATGTTTTATTTATCCCAGTATGATCATACGTTACAACAGCATATTGAAATGTATACCACTGGCAAAAACATATATCAAAACTGTGTAATTGTATTTGTAAAAGAGATTGATCTGCCAAAGGTGGGGAGATAGGTAACCTTTTCACAGGCCAAATATTTAGCATAGATATATTGTAGCCAGAACAATATTCATATTCGTCGATCCATGAGATTACTAGATATAAATGGTATATCCATACATTCAGAAACATATCAGCACTAGTTGAGGATGAATATCACATAGTGTTATGACTCCAAAACTATGAGCAAATCAAAGGAAAAAACACGAAACGAATTAATACAAAATCATATTTGTTTTATGTCAGGTAAATCTTGATATAGGTCTTATTTTTGTAGCGTTCAAAGTTCATCGTTAGATTACTTTGCACCCGAATACAAGCAAATCTGCTAAATTCTTGAATATCGCTCCATTCTGCTTCCACTAAGTAGTTCTGCCATGCCGAGATGTACTTTTGGAATTTAAGCAATGTTGTCTTTTTCTTCCTTTATGTATTTATTGGAGAAATTTCACAGCAGCATTACCTTTTGCATATTGCCTCAAGGTGTAGCTTGCTTTTGGTTGGAGAGGTTTCATTTCCTGAGGATTAACTTTTGATTGGATACTAAATAGTCATGACTGTGCTGATGTATCGCTAATCCTTATCCATCCATCCAGACCCCAACCTGTCTTGTGCATTATCGGCCGAGAATATGTACGTATAGCACCGTATAAAACCACTAAAGATTGTTATTTAAAACTCCAATAACATCTAGTATGAGTGAATTCGAACCTCGAATGTCTACATTCAGTATAAACGGCGCTTGCTCTTTATAATTCAAATATTTTATAGAGATTTATAGCTGTCGGGGATGCTCAGGTTTGTGCATTTGGTAATACTGCAAATATTACTTATGGGCAAACCCCAAATTTAAATAAAATAAATTCTTCCTTGTATCACCCCCAATAAGTATGCAACTTTTCAATGTATTGTGGTCGTTGGGTTCCTCACATACATATGAGTGATTATAAAACCTTTCCAACTACACGTGTATCGGTTGGAATAAATGCAGCCCGAATGGGATATGTTGACCAATGTTCTTCTTTCATCCTATCTGACTCCAAACACGCAAGTATTTAAATAAAATATCTTAAAATACTAATGAAATTGTAATGATTGGTTGCTTAACATGTTTCACTTCTCCGTTTATTACCTCATAGTGCCAGCACTATTTTACTAGATAACGACTGTTAGGTTTCATGTACGATATATTAAATAATAACAAATCATAATTTTTCAGTGTGAAATGCTTGGGGTGAATATAAGTGTGTGTGTGTGTGTGTGTGTGTGTGTGTGTGTGTGTGTTAGAGAGATTAACCGAGACTTTCTAAAATCCTGTAAATAATGTTCCAATGGCCTGTGGATTTCAGGCAAAAAGTAAGGATACACTAGTTAGGCTGTTACTGTACTAAAACAACCATAGGACTATATCATTTACCTAATTCTATTCAGGGCTGGGGTGGTAAAGTAGGACGCCATTGTAAAAGCCGATACTGCATTACTGTTCATGACCATTTAGGAAGAGTACACATATTCAGGTTAAAATTTGTTCTTTGCCACTCATTGGGTGTATTGATAACGTTATGTAGGATAACCTCATAATTAAATTCGGTGTTAAGCATATTTAAGTTTTTATGAAAAATAGTTTATATAAGTTAGATAAAGTAATTGTTGAGTTCTTAAAACAAATCTGAATAATTGCCCTATTGTCAGAACAAGTGTTTAATGTCTGAAAACGAACTTTGTGAGAGATCTTGTCAAAAGCTTTAAAGATACACAATAGACACATTCCTGTGATTTTATCGCTATTTTCCTTCCATGGAAAATCGTATCGACGTCAGGTTTTCACCAAAAATCTGCTTATGATGTCTAGACCTTTGTAAAAATGTAGCCAATCTGATATCCAATATGTCACCAGGGCAGCCATACATCAACGCTCTTGAAAATCTTGTTATTGCTAATCGTCCTAAAGTAATATCGATATGGGGTTCAATGCGGAAGATTAATTATGCTATCGTGATGTTTCTCAATATAAAATGTTGGCGATCTGACCCCACATATGGACACCTTCTTGGAAAATCTTCTTGTCGCTGCTCCTAAATATAAATTCATATAGACATTGGGTTTTTATCAGAATACATTTTATGGGGTAAAGTTTGTGCTGAATGAAAATAATGCTGATCTGGCACTTGATATAGTCTTGTTATAGCTACACCTTCAGAACTGATGGTCATGTTGACATGATTTTCACCAATAGTCTCTTCGTGAAATTTAGTTGGCCCTAAATGGCACTGGTGTACAGAAGAACATAACGAATGCCAATATCATCAAATATCTTTGCTACAATGAACATATTTAAAAAGGTTTTGTCAATAATTGTCCTGAATCTATGATTACATTGACATGGGGATTTCATTAAAAGTATTCTAATGGTACGGTCACTTTGAAAATCTCTTCACTCAAGAATATCAGGATGGGTTCAATACCTGCAATCTAATAGAAGAAATGGTCTTATCTTGAAATTCCTTGAAACTCATCTCAGAGATTACAGCGTCAGTTCCTATGAGCAAATCTTGTTCGATGTTCATTTCATATAATTCATGCCTTTACTAAATGAAAAGAAAGAAAACACTGTTATGCTGTCTTTGATGGCGACGAGTAACACTTAATTGGTGCAACTATACCCAAATTTGACTTATTTCATGATGTACATGACTATTAAATTAAACTTAGAGTCATGTAAATGTCTTTCTAATTCAACTGTTACGCATTAAATGTATTTAAAGTTAAAGTGAGGTAATTCGATTTGTTAACATTGTTAAATTCTATTTTGCATTGCTCGATTTGATTTCGCGTTCGCTAGGCTCAAACAGAATGACACATTGGTTGCGACCCATGGTTTAAGAACCACTGATTTAGGTAAACCTTCACTAATATCCCGTGATTGAATTAACCAGCCACTTTTTCAATGTTTTCTATGTGGTAGTTGATTGACAATTGAATGCGTTGTACGGATTCATGTTTTTTCGCTTTTATATGTGATACATTTTCCACATTGAGTTTTTGTATATGAATAGTCAATTAGCCAGTGACGTTAATGATTAGCTATACAGATCAATGTATCTCATATTTTACATTCCAATGAACAAATCGCCAGGTCAAAGAAAACCAATTTGCAATGCAATTTCTTTAGAACCGGGGATTTTATTTGAAAATAAAGCAGATAAAAACTTTATTTCTTTACAAAGTGATTCATGGTTTATAGTCACAACGTCATGACGGTTGCTTAAACGATAGTTATAACATTGTGAATTTCTGCAGGTTATATGGTAGTGATCGTTAAGTAGACATACCATCACCTATCCAGGCCGCTCAAGACATTATCGCGTAATAAATTTTATAAAAGACGCCGATTTGAGATTGGGAAGCTGCCCATTGGAATGCCTCTAAACAATGCTCGACCGGGAACTATATAACGTTATTTGATTCCCTGTCTTGACTAAAAGTTGCTGGAAGATAGATGAAGCTTTGGGATTCGTCAATTTAGCCTCATTGTAACGAGACCTCTGCCATATTCATTAATCTGTGCAGGTGACATGCTACGCGACGTTACATAAGCCCCTGCTTTCAAAAGAATTAATTTACATTGAGTCAATTCTAGCTGAAGAACAGAAGAACAAAGCAGATAAAAACTGTATTTCTTTTTCCAATCATGTTCAGGTCGTACATAAATGGGATATAATAATATAACAAAGTTCTATTATGTAAGACGTCATCATGGTGTTGTTCGTATAAGTATCTGCATATTATAAATCAGGGAGAATCCAAAGAAGAGCCTTTGAAAAAACTCAGTATCATTTCATACAAAACTAATATCAGAAGATTCATATATGAAAATGTTGTATATATTTAACTTACTAATGTAAGAATGTTCCAGTTGACCGAAGCGTGTAATCACATACGTATATATTGTAACTTATATTCATTTTCTACGGGATCTGATTGTTCAAATCATGGATTCTCTACCAAGACTTTGAGCTGGATATTATGAGTGCATTTGGAGTATTATATGTTCTGCGATGACTATACCTCATGGCCTTAGCTGCATCCAATTATATATAGCCTAAATATAAATATAGTCAAAACTAAGCTATCTGTCCTGGTTAATACCGACATTGTAATGGATAAGGTGATTTTATTGTTCTATAAGTTTGTAGAGCGTACACCTACATGTACACTCATGTATGCGTTCATAGACGGATATTACAAGTATGAATACATCATAATACAGATATCTGATTTCGAAATTGATACATGAAATAATGATCTGCTTTATATAAAATCTTGTGAAAAGAATTTTTCTCACACTTTAACGTATTGGCAGACAATGTGCGTTTTGAAACTAGTACTGCTACAGTCCTTTGGTTATCAAAGAAAGAGTAAAGTTATTTGCCCAGTCATACTTAGACAAGTAGTTAACTGAAAAACAATCTGTCCATAGTACTAAAATACACTTCCATCGCTGTCAGATTTGCCGTGAGTGAAAACCAACTGTCACGCCATCCCGAAGCATGCTGACTGTCCTTAGTTTGGCACAACAGAAACAAGGTAGGGATGCGGTTGGCACGTGATACCAGTATGGACCCTTTCTATTGAAGGCGTCAAACATCCTGGAGGAATTTTGAATGTAAACCGCTGCAGCAAATTGCCCAGAAATAAGAATAATTCCATCATAGCTAGGTGCTTTCCAAGACAGGACCTAGGGCCTGAAATTGACATTGATGTCGGATACACTGACAATCTCAAGTGAACAATGTCCACGTTATCACATTCAACAAACATATCTTAAACTAGTCCTTAAAATAGTATGAGCATGGAATGACCGATTATAAGTGTTAACTGCAAAGCTCATCAAAAGTGGAACCTTGTGTAAAAATAGAGGTGAAGGAATGGTTCATTTGTGCTGATCAGCACACAAACAAATATACCTGTCAATCTTCCTGCATTTGACACATGGATTAATATCCTGAAGCCTCACCAACCTTTGTAACCACATACTGTAACAGGGATATACATACATATAGTACACCTAGAGGTCGCGTGCAATCTATGCTACCGTATTTCATGTTACTTGCTGTAACAGAGATCTACTTATACTTCGTACATCCTAGAGTTTAAGTACAATCTATACTACTATATCTCACACAGTTTGTTTTACCTTACCCAAACAGCTCACAACAGTCGTTCAGATCTAAATGTTCGCCAAGCAGACCGAATATACCAATGTCAGTAATTCCAAAATGCCTTCCAGCACAAACTTCAAGCAAATCGTTGTGGCAATATGAGAGTTATAGCAAGGACATACAAGTTTTACGATGATGAACAGACAAACCTTAATACCTGGTTTGAGATCCGGGGCTTGAAAACGCACTAGTATTTGAACAATTGTGGGGATATAACAAGTATATTCTCCTCGGATTCAAATTTGATCCCAACAAGAAAGAAATACCGTCGTTCATTTTGTTTAAAGTTGAGTACTTAAGAACTTAGAACATCAGGGTAAGTTATTATTCTTATGAATGTAAGGTTTAAATTAACTAACAGAAAAGAGTGAATACCAACAAGTTTACAAAATTCAACAAATAATTTATTTCCCTAGAACGTTTATCGAGAATTGTGTGTTTGTAGACGTACAATAAATCAATGACATGATGATTTCCTTTGAAGCGACACATTTCGGTTGGTGACCATTTGTTGCAAAATTTGTAGTTCCTTAAATAGGTATCCATTGCTTAAAATACTGCTTAAGTGAATATTCTAAAAGACCTTGCAGTATTTTGAATTTAATTCCAAAAGTCCTAAACGTTCTATCACAAGTCCAAAGGTATAGAGGAATCCCATAATGAATTTCAGTGAAACCGCGAAAGTTTTAAAAATTCCTGATAAGTAAGTCACAAATAATCAATTTGTGTCTTTGACGCAACTTTATCCAAAGATATACTACGGTGCAAGATTTGATGAAATTGTATAAAAATAAGAGCATTGCATGATTTCTAAGGAATCCTCAATAAATCTGGCTAACACTGAACGTGTAATGGAATAAGAACCCGGACACATATTTTAAACAATTGTGTTTTCGTGTTTTCGTTAACATGCATCCTAAAATTGCAATGCTAGATTTAATTATTTAAAACGGTACTGTAGTTATCTATGTCTTAGATAAAACGAAATAGTTGCATACAATTATCTTTATAAGTATCGTATGGTTATGATAGAGGGCCACATCCGCATTTGCTGTTACAATTAGTACCAGCTATTCCTGTGAAATATTGTGTTAACTAGCCGGTGGGCATTAGTGTATTACATTCAAACAATTAAACCTATCACTGGCGGGAATTGTGTGTTTGTAGACTTACAATAAATAAATGACAGCAGGATTTCCTTTCTATCCACAAATATCGATTGATTACCATATGTTGCAAAATTTGTATCTCCATAAGAAGGTGCCAAGTGCTTAAAATAGTATCGATTAGTCACAGTGTAATTTGCAATTAATTAGCTCACAAGTTAAATTTTCACACCAGTTTCCCCACTAAAAATATCATTTTTGTAAAATCTAGTACACATTTAATCTTACCGAGAAGTGTGAATGGAGTGGGGAGATATTGCTATAATTTAGTTGCAGAATCAAGGTTTTGTGTATTTTGGTTTGCACACAAAGGTTAGATGAATGCCTGAAGATAACACAATTAGACCATAGTTGTCCCAGCATGAGTCTACAAAGGTCTTCAAGGAATGGTTTCGCTGAGGTCCTCAACGATCATTGATAAGCTAGGGTAAACCTCTTATCTCAACTTTAAAGGAACTACCTTTATAAACATGACCCCTTTATAAAGGGCAGACAGTTTGCCTTGCCAAAGAGACGACCACTTTTGAGTAAATTGAACTTTATTTCAAAACAAGAACACACCAAAAAAATGAATGGAAAGTAGGGGAGGCTATATACAACTTCAATGCAGATTAGTTACATCAACAAATCATAAATCATCCCTACAAGGTTTGCAAAGTACATCCAGTTTTCAATACTAAGTTACCGTAATTCTAAATCTTATCTTCCTCTTTCTCTTCATATTAAATGTAATGAATTACTCTATTTAATATTTACCTCTCTGGCTCGTTTGAATTCGCAGATAACATGAATAAGTGGATCTCTTGGTTCTCCTACTACATAAATAATACTCTCCAAAACCACAAGAAACATTTTATTCTAATGCTTATCTCTCTCTCAGATCAGTGATGAAATTTGGTGCAGAGTTCAATGCTCATCAGACAAGCTCTATCAAACCCTAAAACGTATACCATATAATGTGTTCCCAAGTCGAGGCGATCGGGTCAGCCGAACAATGTGGTACTGTTTAGAATCCACCGCAACACGATCCATTCAACTGGCTAACACAAATCTAAGGTTATAAGGTGGTCCTAAGTTCGGAACATCAGCACTACACAACACAATGCTGTATCTCATGCAAAATCCCGCAAATGGAAACAACATATTACGTATCCACGCAATGGTATGAAAGAAACCCCTCCCAAACAATATTCGACAATGTAAGGTGGTTAATATTCACCGACCATCAGGCCCAGCTGTACAAGGTGGCAATGATTGGATAAAACTGGAAATAAACTAATAATAAATAAAGGTGCCTATGCTTGCAAACTCTTGATACCCTAATAACAATCGTTGGATTGAACCAAATCTATTAAATCCTTCTATATTTCCTAACCTTGACTAACCATTCCAATACAGCAGCCATATATACATAATTTTGTATGTAAAATTGATAAACCATTAGATAAGGTACAATACCACACAAATGATATTTGTCTCATAATCAAATTTTCAACCCTGGACCATGTACTACAGCACTCCAGCGACATCGAAGGGAATTCCACACCCCTTACCGGCTCCGCCTTGTCTCTCCCGTACAAGCGTTAAGTAACAAGTGTGTCTTGCACGCATTTAAGTGTCAAATGGGAGAATGCGCTCATTTAACGAGTAAATAAATAAGTAAGCTGTGCGCACATTAACCCAGCATACATGGCCTAATCACTTAGTGTAAGGAAACGTTTAGCTTGTAAGCATGAAAGACTAGCAGGCTTTTAATGGAACTAAACGTTGAAGAAGAAAAAAATCTCTCATTTGCCTAATTTCCCAGGCAAAGCGGAATTGCATCTGGATCTGCGCTATAATGCTAAGATGCGATTATGAAAATGAGATGATATTAAGTGCAATACGGGCCTTGACAATAAATGTAGTGGCGCCAAGACAAATAATATGATCGATCCCTGGTCGAAACATTAGTCCCGCTGCAATCAAGACAGAATTAAGAAGACTACATTACCGATTGAGAATGGAATAAAAAATTCCTTCTCCTTCTGCTTGCCCTCCTCCGTTAGGAATCTCTCGGGGTGGAACTCTTCTGGCTTTTCCCAAATGTTAGGATCGTTAAGGACTGAGTTGAGGTGGAAAATAATGGTTGACTCCTTGGGGATAGTGTAGCCTTCAAACTGTGTATCCTCGTGTACTGTATGCGGGACACCAAGGGGGACTGCAGTGAAATAAAGTTGTTTTCTTAAAAGGATACGTTAGTTAGTGTAGAGCTTCAAGATAAATCACTTTGAATAGACGGAGATATTGGAAATGATATATCGAATAAATTATATAGACTTGTCCCAAGTCCATTCGGCTTCTTATCTGTCTTACCTGTTACGACCACGTTAGTAGGTAAGAGGTGAAAGGTGGAGGATTACAAAACATGGGTCTAGGGAAAGCTTGTCTATTGGAAACTATTTTAAAAGATTGATTGCTTTAAGGACGACAACACGGCTATATTGATTTGTGAGAGGCGAATGCACGTGCTGTCTTTATCGTTATCTCACGTAATTACATTATTTTAAACCTGATTCACTTAATAATACGAGGACAATGCAGTGTTGGATATACCCCACGTGCTAGTGGGAGTGGCACTCTATCTGTGTACCGTAATTTTCTTTCATAGATGCTATATTTGCACTTTGAATCGGGTCATTATATTCATTATTGGGAATTACACCTTCTCATCAGTGTCTTGCCTCTGTTAGACGTTATTCGTGCGACTTCTAATGCTTTTTCTAGAGATTCAATTGAGCATTTATTTTCACTGACAGTGTTAGAAAAGTAAACAAGGTATTTTGATTTCGCTTGTGCATATTTTTAAAATGTTCGAATCTTGCAAGATAAAAGGAGAGTTTATAGTCCATTTTCTGTGTCGTGAATTGTTTTTGTTTTAATTTACTTTTATTTATTCACCTCGTGTCTGCGTGTTTTTCCTTTGCTGTCGGTGAACCATTTGCTCACGATGTTACGCGTATTGTTAGAAAATCAATGTAGGCCTTGCATTCAGCCAGCAAGGAAACAGTGGTATTGATCACTTCCACCTTCTTGTCCGATTCTGATATTGTTCGGTTTTTATTGCTGTACTTTTCTGAGTAATATAAATATTTATTATCTGTCACAGGTACATTGCACAACAAGACTTAGCAAACTGCACTGAACTGTGCCCTATGATGTTGTTGTTCTCTTCATGAGATGCCCGTTTGGATAAGATGGAAGTTCTCCGACCACGTAAATCAATATCAATCGATGCCATGTGATCGAGTCCTGCTTTCCATCTGTTTGTGCCAAGAACATCCGACTTGACGTACTCGCTTTTCAAAGGCAACTGATTTGACTAGTGAGACGTTTTGGGAAACGTATAAAGTGATCCACTTCACCGCCCTGATTTCGACAATACGGTTAACATGAAAATTTACAGGAGTTTTACCTGAATGGGATTTACATTGGAGCTATGGTCATTTACCGGTGTGGATATCATAGGCTGACCAGTTTTTTTCCTGACGGTCATGTTCTACTGTTAACATTTCTTTTGTTTTTGTTTTTAATTTGTTTTATTTTTGTGTTTTTTTTATATATAATTGTTTTGTTTGAAGTTTCTCTGAATGACTGGTATTACATCTTCAACTCTAATCACGAAAGAAACTCGTATGCACCATATGTGTGAGGCATATTAAACAACACACATCCACATTGGATATATAATGAATTCTTCAAACGAAAAACTGCAGATGGAATAGATATTGTATTGGATGAACTAGTTGTGTTCTGGGAGATGAGTAGACTGTCTGACAGTCCTTTGGGTTTCTTATAACTCTTACATTTTCAGGGTACGCTGTAGTTAAATGACTCGCGGCCGAACCGAATAGACCGGTGATGTACAGCTTGCCCAGTTTAACAAATCGGTTTATAAAGTATGACGTGCCTAAACATTTAATCGCTATGTCTGCGAGAGCCATGATAGTCTTACTCGAAAGGGTAAGCGTCATCAACATGCCATTTATAAAACGCGAAACAATAACATTGAGAAGAAACATAGTTTGAATTAGTATAAATGAAAGATTTAAATGATGATCCCCCTGTCGAAACTTCTGAAGTTTCTAAAACAAAATGTTCCATAATTTAAAATAATAAAATAAACACTTCTTCGCTAAATAACAGCAAAATTCCACATAGTGTTTGCATTCATAAGAACACAGCTGCTATTTGAACTTAATTAAAAGTCAGAGAATTGGTCAGTAAAATTGTTGGAGTTACGGCTAATTAGGCCGACAGCATTTTGAACAAATGCTTTTGTCATTGTTTATTTATTTACTTATTTATTTATTACTGATTTAGTTTTATACATTGCTATTGTTTTATGATATTGCTTTTTGGATCGTACCAACGCATATATAGAGAATATAACATAATTTAGTTTTCAAGACATAAAGAAGTTAGAAACAGTTTTAAATATATTAGAGAAGAATGGCTATGTTCTATATATACGGCAGGTATAGAATTATGGCTATAAGTTTGAGGGAAAGTTTGCTAAGTAAAGGCAAAGTATATTAATCAAATAAATGTTTTGCAGTACGGACAGCTCTGTGGTCTAATCTTGACTGCATTCGGATTACCTGGGATATACATTTTTGTTAACATTAAAAGTCCTGAGGTGGATTTCGGCCTCTGCAAAAAAGTTTCATGTGTTCCGGATATTCTTTGTTGCTTCCTGTGTGTTTACCTATAGAGGCAAGACGTAGAGTTTCTTTTAAGGTTGCATCCAAGTACTGAAGTCGCTCTTTGTCTCTCAAGCTCACTGCTCGCCCAGAACCAATGTTCTGAAAAGTAAAGAGAAGCTAGGGGTTTAAAGTTTTACACATCAGATCAGGCTATGAAAAAAATGTGATAGAAATAGTATGCTTTTCAAAGTTAAGCCATAGGAGGAAAGAAAAGAAACTTGTTGCATCTGCCAAGAAAATATCGCTCAATGCACGAGTTTCGACAGCACTGCTAAAGATCTCCATACACTTGTGATTATCTAACATTTTGGATCATAAAATATAAATTATTTAGCGTTTTCTCTTCATTAGCATTAATGTACTTGATTAGTTGATACATGTTTTTTTCCGAATACATCCGTTGTATTTGATCATCTGTAGTTCTTTCCGATACCATTTACAACTTGTATTACTCTCTATGAGGGGGTGTTTAAAAAGTTTTGAATATTAATGCGGTGTACAACACAAATCATTTTTAGTGAACAGTATGTCTGTGCATCCTCTCATAACACTCACCATGCACGTTAACAAACTTTCTCGGTGTGATCATCCAGTTTTTAAATGCCATTCGGTATAATGTTGGTACGTTTTTCATACACTGGAAAACTGCATGGCGGCATCCGATCGCCTGCCCTGAGCAAATTCTTTGATACCGGGATTCACCTAAAAATTTAATGGATCTAATCCAGGGCTGAATGGAGGATGTTGCAAAGTTTGGATATGGTGCTCCTTCCTGAGATCTTTCAGGACGGTAGGTTGTATTCTCCGTTACGTTTTCATTGAATAGATGGATACCTTGTATGTGCGGATGGGTGGCTTGGTGTAGTTCATTTGGAGGCATACAAATAAATAGTGACACTAGCAGAGTGAGCCACAGATACATCGGCGACAGGTTTTTGGACCCAAAAAATAATAACATATATAAACCTATGTTAGTCCGATCCGGCTGTGTAGTTTGTAGTCTCTGCTTATTTACTCCTAACTAATCATTTTTATGATTTGGGTTCAAAAAGTAAATCAATGTTTAACCACCAGTGACAATTTCATTCAAAATATTAATGGTCGCTCTTTCCATATTGAGCAAATAGCTGTTTAGCGGTTTTCAACCTGAGTCCTTTTTTAACAGCCGTCAGTAAACGCGGAACCCATCGTGCACAAACCATTGTGATGTTTAAAGGACTCTTCAGTGTATTAAAAACACAGATAATTAAATAAGGCTCGTGATAGTAGAAATATATTCTACTGTGTATCGAGCATGTTCATCAGTTGCCTTCTTCACAGTAACCACTTCCAGCTCAGCAATCGCAGACGACGGTCTTCCCTGGATTCGCGACCATTTTTAAACGATAAAACTATTACAGAATAGTAGGACATGACAGAGAATTGTATCACCACACTTTATCCAAGTCGGTCTTGATAACCGTCGAAGAGTACCATAAGAATAATGGGATTTTACAGTATGCTATTTTTGCGTAAGATTGTTGTCTTTCTCCGACACTTGCTTATATGTGAAGGTGTCCGGTGTGCTGTGCGTGAATTTGCTGATTATTTTTTTATAAAAAGCTATTTGGTCAACTAATAGGCATTAAATTTATTGATATGACCAAAGAAAAAAAGAATCATAAAATATTTAGAACTTATTTAGAAATTTTCAAATACTACTCGTATATATCACTAAAATACGAATACTGTTAAAAAGTTTATGATAATGAGGCAGATCCTTGAAATATTCTGGTCTTTTTGAAGCAGCTGTCTCTATTTAATCTAACTGCAGACAGTATCGTATCCATCTCCACTGTGAATTTCGTGACACCTGAATAAAGACAGTGATGTCATTACGCGTTTCGGTTTTGGGGTCAATGAAACAGTTTGTACATGACGGAGAGACTTGTTGGCCAAGCTTGTAATACATCCCCAAAGGACACTTAACAAACTGAGTTGTTTGTATGGATTTAACTGCATCTAAAAAATCAACTCATTCAGCATACCACCATAAAGTTAGTTATTATCCCCAAGAGATATTTTAGGGTCGTAATTCACTGAGTGGGGATTAACAAGAGCAAAGTCGTTCATTTACAGCATGAATGGTACGATTATGTTTGCTATGAGATAAGGAACGCTGGTTTAAAATTAAAATTACTTGAAAGCATTATATCATTTCCATGCAAATTGTATCAATATTATCCTTGCATTCGTCAGATGTATATAGGGGTCTACGTCACATAGTCCAGGGGAAAACGATAGTCACTTGTAAGCCAGTCGAGCTTGGTATAGCTATTTAAGAATTTGTACTTTGTTTATTAATAGTATGACTGTAACACCAGATGCACTTACTTATAATAACATTTTCTTACTTACCTCTATAATTTCTTTCTGACATTTGACCTGAACATCGGGATTAGTCATTAAATACAAAATGGACCAGGCTAATGTGGTAGCTGTGGTGTCAGTCCCGGCATTAAACAGGTCGACAATAACACGGAACATGTTCTCCTCTAGAGAATAGAGTAGGAATGAAATAATGACACTGAACGTTTTTTCCATATGACATAACGTGCACACGATATTGTGAACAGTTACTTTCAAGAATTTTGACTTAGCTCCCATCAAATAAGAATGAGTAGAATCAATCAGTTGATAGTCCAGATATTTGCCCTGTAACAGTATTGTCACATAAGCCAATGAGGAATGAACCAGGTACTAATACTTCACAGGCAATCACATTTATTACTATACTAAAGGACAATGACCTACAAGTATTGTTAATGAAGGAAACATACAACTCCACCAATACAGCTCTAAGACCAGTACCATCATTTGCATAATTAAATCTTTCAAAATGAAGCGAAATATTGTATCTACTGGATTAATATAACGACTGATAACTCCAAGTCTGACCAAAATAGAACCAATAGTTTCTGAGTTACTTTAGCTTAAATCTAGTCGTTAAAACGTTTGCCCTATAGTTTAATCTAGTTTGTGGGAGTTAGTCTTTCTAACCAAAATGGATTACGTAATATTATGTAACCGCTTCCGTTCCATCTGAGCTGATAGCCATCCTATTGTTCAGAAATTGTGTGTCAAGGAAATGCTGATTGGCATGTTGAAACTTACGATTAATAAAATGAAAATTACATTTTGTATAGTAATTCCTTTAATTGTAAGTAAGGTGCTAGTAAATATATTTTACTGCAATGGATGTTGTTGTTGCGGGTTAAACACCATGATAGCACATGACAGTCTATATATAGCAGCCAGTACAACTGAAGGAAGAAGAACCCAGGGAAACCCCAGTAAAACCAACCGATCCACCGGAATCTACTGGCAACCATTCACACATACAAACGCGGGACAGACGTGATGCTCCTGCATTGGTATAATATATATGACTTTACCCTTTAAAGATAGATTATCCGTTGGATTTTTAATGGAAATCATAGCATTTATAGTTAACATGTCGCCACATATCAGTGTATTGTTAATACAAACAGACATCTATGGATTACTGACAATTTAAAAAAAAGCAGACCCATATCTTTGCACGACAATTTTATTGCTGGCAAATATGTGAGGCTTTTGCGTACAATCGTCCAACCCCAAACTCATTGGACAGTCGGGTCTTATGTACGTCACCCTCCTCATATATATATATATATATATATATATATATATATATATATATATATATATATATATATATATATATATATATATACATTTTTTATGATTTTTGTTTAAATATTAATTTATATCGGGAAAGTTAATACAATAAAATTTAGTCTGAATTTATATAATGTGCCATTGTGATAAGATATAGCGACATGTTAATTACGAATCAGCAGCATACAGATCACTTCCTGTCACTCACCCCCTCCTTCTGGTTTATATGTACTGGTGTTGCATAGCTAGAGTTACCAATTGTTAAAGCAAATCGAAGAAATTTGTTTCTATATTTGATCAAACGATTTTCATCTTCGAATAAATTAATTCGTTGTATAATCGACACGATAACAGATTACCATTGACAACTTCTTCATCCTCGTGTTCTTCTGCTTTCAAATAAAGATCAACAAAGTCCCGGATGTTGCTGGGATCGAATGTCTCTCTGTGCTCCTTTATTCTTCTTCTAGCATACCTAGACATATCGTCATAAGCGTTGAGAATCTTTCTACCCTAAAACATAGCAATGAAAATACGATGTGACAACCTGATGACACATACAAGAATCCCTTAAAAAAAAGAAAACAAAAAACAAGCAAAAGTTCACTTTAGATACGATATGATAAATTCGTACGCCAAGTAAATGTTAAATTACGTTGTCAACCAAAAGGTGTGAGCCAGTACAAACCGGATTGAATGTCGCGCGATGTGATGTCACATTGGAAGCAGCGCGAGTAGACACCACATTCGTTCTGTTATTTGCTATGCTATATCCAACGTCTTCTTCTCTTGATCCATTTAGTGCATGAGTACCACTGTATACGTCCATAGCGATTTATAATGTCTCTCCTAAAACTACCTGATACATATCAAGTACCACTATTCAACAATTAGCATTGAATAGACGTTGGTGAAACAATTTTAGAATTAAATTACAATATCACACTAGCGTAGGGGTGGTGGTGGACGGGACCGTTTTCCCGGACACCAGAGGTCTTGGGGCGGCAAAATCCCCTTGGGTCTTCGTCGCCGCCCCAGGCGCCAATTACCCTTAGTATGTTACTGAATTTTAAAACAACAATTAATATTTAATTTACTTTGAATAAGTGAGCCTACATGGCCTAATTGACATACACTTTTAAGTTAAAACGATGGAACAGAAATTTTATCATTTTATTTATCATTTGTAGAAAACTGACAAAAATATCAGTACAGAAATATTGTGCAATTTTAAAAGTGTAAAATCCTCTCCATGCTGCTTCTTTTTCAATTATTTATTTATGAAAATAATAAAACATGATCCGAATTTTTAAAATCTGATACAACATTGTACAATCATACAATTTTTGTACAACAATTGTATCAAAGGGCATAATTTAATATTCTGAAATGAAACTGTATCAAAGGAAACATTTGCATTCAACGATTCGATACTGTCAGATATGTTTAGAAAGTAATAATTATACGAGTGTTTATAAATATCATTGATAAATTCATAATCTTTAATAAATTTTCATACTTGAAGAGTAATAAATCTGTCTCAATTTTTATGTTTATTCTACCATTACATAAAAATTACTTGTGTCTACCTACTCCGCTTCTGTTGACGGGCATAGCTTTATTTTAGTTTCAAATTAAATTAAATACCCCAGCTGACTAGATTCAGTCCTAGGCATGCTCAGCAATTTGCATTGATCGCACTATGCGCCATAGTCGCTAAATAAGCGACTATGTTATCCTGAGATTGACTATCTTATTTGGGATATTATCCTTACGCCGACCAACCCTGATGTCAAGTTTGTATGTTAAGAGCAACAAATTAGTTTTAAACTCGTGGCCTCGTTAGATTGTTATTTTTCTTGCAGTCAGTCTAACCCATCTCTTGGGAGTAATTTTAAACTAAGCAGAATTCTTGCAAAAACTTGTGTTGCTATGTGTTTTTTGCAAGAGGTAAAAATCGCTGATGCTTATTGGAGTACTTCCTTTGTCAACTCTTTATTTTCAGAGGGCCATAGTTTTGCACGTTCCAAAGCGCTTCGATTTCGGAGGAACGTACATCTTGCTTGAAGTTCGCAATCTCATCATGCATAGATAGAAGTGATCGGGTTAGAAGAATAAAACACCGGAAGTTGTGAAGTTTGCAGCGAAGAAAGCTGACGGGAAACCGGTTGTTCTACACACTGGGAAATGAGTTAGTCAATATATGTTGGATACTCTACTGAATTTGCAAACGCTGAGGTAAAACAATTAGTTACATTACATAATCTGTGTAAGTTTGTGAAAGAAAGACCTACAAAAGGAAGTATTCTACTTCTTAGAGAAGAAAAACAACTTCAAATCACCTTCATGTATAAAACCAAATCTGATGAAGAGGGAGCTATAGCGTAATCAAAGAAAGGTTAATGTTCCGCTGAACTTTGGAATTCCCGGTCCACGTATTTGTAGCAGCATAAAATATAAAGAGTTGCATTTCGTGCTAGAGAGAGTTATCCTTAAAACGATATGTTCCAATAAAGTTTTTTTTTCTTTCATTTTCATGTGAATAATGTAATTAGATTGGTGAATCGAAAGGTCATATGAGCAGACCCTTATGTCGATGTTTGTCAGATTTCTGTTATGCTGGTGATATCAATTTTCATCAAATTCAGTAACTCTCAGCTGGAACTCACTACTAGAAATCAGGTGAGTTTTGATTGGCCAACACATGTTACACCAGTATAACTCGATACATTGCGTAAAGATATATGTTCCAATGCAAATAAGAAATAGGATCATCTGATTGCAATTTAGAAGAATTTGCCCCTTCACCTGTGCATTTAAGAAAGTATAAAAGAAACATATTTTTTTTATATATAAATAGTTTACTTCGTTGGATTAAAAAATAACTTGCCGTACTTATGCTACCTTTCACACATACTAGGGCAGGTTTCTTCGAACTTTCTATCTCATTCTTGTTTACAATGGAATCCAACTGCCAATCCACATATAACAATTATGTTTCTCAAAGAATACTTACCTGATCACATTAACGTTATGAAGTAGCTCCTAAACCTCTTGAATCCAGCAAATATGACAAATTTAATCGTTGCTATATATATTCCTCTGAGACGAAAGGACTAAAAAAGGTGGCTTCACCTGTTTACTAGTTTTACTTTGAGAAGTTATAGTGTTTGATGGTAATGTGATCGGTTAAGTATTCTCGGAGAAACATAATCAAATTTTAAAAAATTAATTCCTTTCTCCTTTCAATTCATTCCCCTATCACACTACTGAGCGAAAACTCGCTCGCAGCAAACTACTCCTTGTCGAAAAACGACTCTGAGAGCTTGATGCTCTCCACATGCAAATGGGGAAGACAAGTTTGAGGTTTGAAATAAATTCCATGCCCACGTGGACATAACGCAGGGAAGGAGCGAAGACCGACTTCTCCTAATTAATCATAAACCATAACTGACTCAAAAGATAATGCAGATTCTGCCCTTGACATTTCTATCGTTGTTATTTTAGCCGATGTTGTCGAGATAGCGCCTAATGAAACGACACATCTGATGATCTTGGAGAAAAGTCCTGTTCTGAGAATGAAGCCGAACGGAAGAGCATGAAACTTGTAAATGGTTCCCTGTAAACCAAACAGAAGTAACCTGTGCAAGGATATGTGCATAGCGACGTAAAGGAATGCGTCTTTTAATTCTAAACTTAATGCAAATTCTTCCCTTTTTACCGAAACTCCGACTGAGCTTGCAGTCTCCCTCAGGAACCTTGGCGGGGCTATGTACTTGCTGACCCGGCTGAGGTATGTGACTAGTATCTGATTCCGGTTGGTCTTGGGTGATAAACCAAGCCTGGTGTAAACCAAAGAGAGCTCCGCTAGAGAACTCTCTGTACCTCTCGCTTGTCAAGTAGCCATCAGAGCTATCTCTATAAACGTCTTGCCTTCTCCAAATCGTTCTGTGATTACTGGATTGAAAGAGGTATCTGAGCTTCTTCCAGACTTAAACGTTAGTCTTCTACCTTACTATGGGTGACCTTGATAGAGGCATTTAGCTCGCGTTTCTACATAATGATATAGCCAATAAGATGTTAAAGGTGTCCGTTAAAACAACCAACCAACAAACCGATTGGTTACATGTAGTATAGAAATGGGAGGAGGAACTCGCATAATTACATCCCTGTCCCCAAGCGTACGTGGATCAAGTATGTGACATCTTAATTCGAATGATTCCATGATATTGTTGTATAATTGCCATGTTTGCCATATATTCTGAACCCCACCCACACCCACACCCCACATCCCGAAAAACAGTTGGAGCAGCGACATAATGATGTCAGTAGATCAACAGTTCATTATTGTAAATTTTAATGCACTACAGTTATACGCCCGACGCAAAAAAAAATTAAACATGACTTCTGGAAATGGACTTTTTAAATAAATAAAATATTTACCCGATAGATTACATGAGGTTATTTATAATCTGCAATGTAACGATTGCGAGTCAGACATTTTCATGGCTGAAAGATTGTAGCTCCCATTCTCAAGTAAAAACAGAGACAAAAATACCTTAGAGTTTGGTAGGTACGCCAAAAAAGGCAACACGTTTTCCGGGAGGTTTCCAGATTGGATGGCAAATATTGTATCTACATTCTGTATTAGCCGGAGAAAATCTGGATCACCATAGTCGAGCCTAGATTTGAAAAAAGATGATAAATTTAAGTTGTCATTATACATAAAATATATAGTTGTGTGTTCAACTCTGTACATTTTTCTTAAATCGTTCACCAAAGAATAAATCTATGTTTACAGTGATGGTTAACCTAATTCATAATGTAATATAAAAATATGGACTGAAAATAAGACAGAAGAAATAAAAAATGATTAAGTGCATGATATATTCCTTTATCTACAAATACAATTCTATAAGAACAAGGTATAGTTATTTACCTGAATTAATATAATTTGAAATTTGGTAAATAAAAAGCACGTCACGAAGTAGAGTCCACCTACACATTACAGAAACGAGGAATTAACAGGCAGATCGAAGTCCCGACTATTTTTAGGAATAATCAGTCGTACAAAAAATATTCTTTGTAGCTTGCAGTTGGACAATACTTATAAAATAGTACATAAAATGAACAATTATCTGTATCTACGTATTAGAGAGTGTATATATATATCTATATATATATATATATGTATATATATATGTATATATATATATATATATATATATATATATATATATATATATATATATATATATATATATATATATATATATCCTGCCGGTGAACTATATGTGGACAGATTGTGTATTGTGCATTGTAATGTTTAAATTGCTTATAAACAAATTGGCAAACAATCAGTGAATTGGTTCATTACCTTGTTCCATAGATGATACCAGCAATTATATTTGCCACCGCTCTCTGCAGAGTTTTTCGGATATCCCTCGGCTGTCCACCATAAGACACGAGTTCGTCTGCCAGTATACATGCCTCGTCTTGGATCCGTTCTTCAAGACTCTTCTTCCCTACCCCGAAGTCCTTCAGAGTAACCAAAGTAAACTTCCGTAGTTTCTGATGTATTTCCCCATTTCCAAAAGCTATTCCTGCATGAAAATTTAAACGCATAGGTTGACTAAAGAGTGTTCCTACACCTGTACCGTAATGCTATTATATTGGTTATGTTAATATACCCGACCTATAAGTGATCACATTTCTACCCTGCCAAGTAATGAAAGTTATCGACTAGCTTAGTGTTTGAAGAAAGATCTTCTTTACTTAGTAAATTTTCAAAAACTGGTGTTAAAACCTCCTCCTTATATAAGTATAATACGCACTATACAAAAATCCAACTAATGTTGATGGTAAATAATCCAAATGTGTCTCCGTGATAATTATACTTAGAAGCCTTTTCAGAGCAATAAACATTACTTACATGAATAAATCAGCCACACGGTCTATTCGCAAAGTAAGAACTTACAAAACCTAAATTTGGCCAAATTACACCATGTTCCAAAAGCACGAGTAGATAGGGAAGATGATTGGCGGTTCGAAAACACATGCTCTTACGTGTCCTTGGTCTCTCAATCTACCTGTGCAAACCCTCTGTGATTGGTAATTACTCTCTGGCTACCAATTCTTGTGCTGTTATCTATGGAAACAGCGCCGTCGGCAAAACGTTCGACCACCCTGGGACCCATCTCACGTAACTTGCGGTATTTTTTTTTCTCGTGGAAGGGGGTTTGGGTGTAGTAGGAGACGCTCTCCCGCGACGTCATTTCATCTAGCACAAACTTGCGAAGGCCGTGCATGAAAAAATCCTCCTACCACTTCAATTATTTTGCTATATTATAATTATTTTAATTACAGACACGATCTCTCATATTGCCCATTATACTGGAAAAGACTTGTATTAAAGATCTGCATATTTCATTTGTGAATTGGCATTGTACATTGAGAGGAAATCAGAACAAAAAGCAGGTGTAGGCTCATTTGCAGCGTACAGAGTCCCGAAAGCTGTGAAACCCACTAGTTCATCAAATGCGAGCGAAGGAACTTGGTGAACAGTGACTTTATCAGTCTATACATTCTCCGTTGAGATATTCCCTTTGCAATAGATCAAAGGTCATTCGCGCTAAAACTGTTGTTATTTAAATGCATCAGGAAAAATGTAATATTATATAAATATAAAATGTGAAAGGATTTGGTCGCATTTTAGAGTAAACAGACTTCCACACTACAAAACATAACATTCTTGTATAATTCACCGTATAATTACTGAAATCGCCTTATACTATAGAAAGCTTTGCAATGATACAATGCAGTGTACCAGTTAAAAGAATGCAAAATATGTATGCTTATACGTCTCTGTCCTGTCTGACTGCCTATTTACAATATTGGTCCTATCACTAGAACTTTGATTGCGCATGAGCATAGACTAAATGATTATATCACTATTCTACCTTAATTTTACCCTGAGTTATTTTCGTACCCGGATGTGACTTACCTTTGCTATGAAAAACCTTTTCATTCACATACAGTTTAGTTGGCCTGAATTTGAAGTCGTTTCCTTGTTCAATCAGCGCTTTGTGGATTGCCTTGTGACCAAACATTAAAATGATATTCTGAAAAGGTCCCAAAACTAGGCGAACAACATCTCCATACTTCTCTCTGTACTTGAGAAAATCTTTGTACACTTGTCTGCTACCAGGGAAGTCCAAAAGATTTCCAACGACAGGAAGAGGCTTAGGTCCCGGAGGAAGATTTTTAGGTGATCTGCTCAGGACAAACGCGTATACGATGATAAAGAGCACCACAGCAATTAATAATACTTCTAAAGCTGCCATTTCGTCCAGGCTTGTGCGCTAGGTGTATAATTTATGCCGCTTTGACAGCACGACGCGTTTTTATACGGTCGTCTGAGTACTACTTTATGATCCAGTTCTGGTTTCTAGCCTAATTAGATCATCATCGTTTTCACTTAATCGCTTGCTTGTTTATATTTTCTTGAGTACTACAATATGAACTCGTTCTGACTTCAAGGCCGATATTATCAAATGCGTACTTCATCACACTCTTCCGAGTACATTATACTCTTATTCTGGCTTCAAGCCAGCTTCCACGCTGCATGCCATCTAAACATGACAGAGAAAGAATATATATATATATATATATATATATATATATATATATATATATATATATATATATATATATATATATATATATATATATATATAATGAAAACCTCGAGCACTTAGCGTGCCCCCATAACATTATATTAAGAAAGGGCAATTTCTTTTATGTAAACGATAACGGGAAAATATCTGTACTTCTTATTTTAAACTCATCATCTGAGAGGAAGAGAGTGTCTGCGTAACCTACCTTGTCAGATCTGATTGATACATATCTTACCATTCACATGTTTGGGACTAAAAATATCAGAGATCTGTTTTCAAGGGTTACTTATTTTTTAAGTTTTGTTTTGTTAGTTTTGACGGCATTGTTGACTATATTATGCCGAGGAAACGGGAGCTTTCGAAAAGACACTCTGAGGCAGCATGATTAAGGTTATTAGGGCCTAAGGCTAATATGATGGATGGTCGCTCTGCTGTTACTTGAATAGGAAAGGTCATCGTTTAGACCATTATATACTTTGTACTTCCATGTTGTAGTAAAAGCTGAGCTACCTTCTCTCCTAAAAACCTTAGGCCTCTTATATCCTTAATCAGAACCCTACCACCAACTCTTGAATTATGAGTCCGACGCTCTGTCACCTGATCTACTGCTGCTCTCCAGACTTATCAATCAATTAATCACAAGTATAACCGTCATTTTCAGGCTTTGACTCCAAACCACTGCAGGTTCATCCATTATATACTGCAGACGACATATATACATAGATAGATATGATGGTTGAAAGGACGTTTGGTCATATCTAGTTGATAATAGGTACAGGTACAATAGTATCGTGAACTGAAATAATCGTAGGGCGAGATGGAGTAATCGTAGGGTCAACTGTATACAAAAGAGGCAACTGATCCGTAGATATATGATCATGAGATGTGAAGGCAACAATGGAAGATTGATTGCTGGTTGCTGTGTTCACAACTGTATCGTGTAGAAACTATGTGGGAGAACTTAACAAAGTCGTCTACAGGTTTTAAAGTGATCTGTTTAAAGTCATAAACGAGCACACCGTGTTAGAATAAGATAACGAGAAATATATTTATGAGTTGTATCATGTCCTTTTACTCAGAATTCATACATCAGTTGACGAGTTTATAGGACAGTGGATCCACCTTGGATTAACTAATGGCAGTAAATTGTTCGCCACTTGAGTTATGGCACAGTATTTGAAAGACCCTTACGATATTTACAACCTTATCAATTGCGGCCTAGACTTCCAGCAAATACAAAAACTGTGCATGATGGTTCTGATGAAATATTTGCTCAAGAAAAAGGATTTTTTCCTGCTGGAACAGCATGTTGTGCTTCTTCAGACTCGGGTTGATCTTGTAACTGACGACAATAATTTTGATATCCATAGTTTTTGAAGGACACTGGACATTGTCATGTCAAATTCTTCTTCCCAAAATTACCTTGTCTAAAATATTGCGAAAGAGAAAGCATCTTAGTGTAGAATAAAAGTTAGCTTATTGCCAAGAAAATGCTGGTTTCTTTTATTGTTCCCCTCTATATATGACTGCATGTATATATGTCATGGATCATTTCCGAAGAAGGCTAAAGCGTTTAAAATTATTCTTTTTCAAACAAGCGATTTTTCTTTTGTGATTGTCTACCGTTCATGGAAGTAATCTTTGGGAGATCAAAGAATATCAACATCTCTTGTTCGTATCGCTTGATTTTAACACATGTTGCATCAAATTTGTCTAATAAACATGAAATATATTACGAAATTATATATAGACAGAACATATGTCAAATAAATATCACAGCCGTGGATTATACACTTTAATATTGCTTTCTACAACAATGATCGCTTTATGTTTTTGCGCTTATATGAAGTGATGCGGGATCACTTCACATTACTCTGGTTTACTGAAGGTAATTTTCTAGCACTCTTGTTTTAAAACTCCGTTTAATATGACCGAAATGATGAATCTTTTTAGTGATATTGAACTGATATCTTCTATTTTATACATGACAAATTTCGCAAAGGACTGTTTATCTTCGAGTTTACTCATCTCAAATCCAGAATGCATGACCTACAGGCGGAGGATGTACTTATGTCCAATTCTTACATTGGCTTCAGAGTTAAACGTATCTAGATACCTTCATGCAAATAATATCTGTTTTTTTCTTGGGTTTCTTTTTTTTTGGGGGGGGGGTCAACGATACCTTGAACACTTTGTTGGCTATATCATACCGAGGAAACGGGAGATGCGTGCCTATCGCAACACACCTAATGTAATCAACCTGGGCTGCAATATGCGGGTATCGAGCGTCCAATACTCAATTAAGTGGGGAACCAATGATCCCCATCTTGCAAATATTCCAAATCTCAGGCACGAGTGGGCAGATCCAGGAGAGGTGGAGGAAAAAGTCTGTCCTACCCTCAAAAAGAAAAAGATGAGTGCGTACAAACCGTAATGTTTCCCAGATTACATTTCTTATCAGATAAATGGGTAAAAATATGCCCTTGATATACGTAAACTGCAGCTACTTCCGGGCTTTGCCAACTGGTCCCCCAAGTTGTTTACCGCAACCATAAACTATACTAAACGATACATCTGGATCCGCCCCTAGGTATCCTTTGTCCCCATGTTTTATTACTCAGTATATATTAACATACGTAAATTATTTATTTATTGCAACATGACTAGTTCCTTATTTATATACAGTTCTGAACTAATATCGACCGCTGGCAATATTAATGACTAGTCCATAATTGTAGATGCAATGGAACAGAAGATTCATGTATCGGCCTGCACTATTCGATCACGAATCGACGACTTCTTCCACTGTTATATGGCAGGTTTAGCTTGAAAGATCCATGCATGCACATCTTTCAGAATTTAATAAGATTTTATACGTTTGTTCATTACACATCATTTGACGTTCAATGAAGACCATAAACGCCAAGTATCATGAAGTTTTGTATGTGATCTAGTGGAACTCTTCAGCACGTTACATAGAACAGATATCCAACCCAAAATGAATATTAGTTCTGATATCCGTGTGAAAAGAGATCACAGACGGGAATTGAAAACAAAATTAGTAATGGTTCTAGCTCCAATAGAAACAGCGTCACACAGGCATACGTTCAAAAAGCACAATATATTGTATTACTAATGAGCTTTAATAGTAAAACGTAAACGCCGATTGGGGATCGAAACGTGTGTTAACAAAACTGTAGCTCTATAGATAACCTAAAGAAGTTCCTTAATGGGCGGTTCCTTATATATACTTTAAAAAACAGTCAGTGTTAAAATAGGAAAATACGACAGTCATTATGTATTATTTGAGCAAAACAAGAACATACTGATACCGGGAGAGACAAGCGAATAATGCTAGTCAATATTAAATTTCAACACTCTTACGTAAGGTCATAATTTTTAACAAAGCCTAACAATCAAACAATGAAATAAAACTAGAACCCTAGTTCCAATATTAGAACCAATGTTGTTATTTAAACAATTACTACATGTTTTCTTGTTGTATAAACCTTCATGTTTATGTGTGGTGGAGGCATAGGTTTTAGCTACAGCCTCATGACAATGTGACGAAAATATGATAAACGTAAGTTCAAAGGTTGTCAAGCAATATCTACTAAGTTTCAAAACTGTCCATGAATAGATGTGCTACTAGTTGCACACACGTTTTGATGCATACATAAACAAGGGACAGATGGCTAAAGCTAATGTTAAATTCATACCTGGCCATATTATGGTGGGAGCTAGTAAAATGGAAAGACCTCCTTTGGGCCATTTAATATGAAAAAGAATCTTCAAATCCAGTAAGTCATAATTAAATCTCCGCTGATTCATAATAAGTGATGATATTCCAAACTTATATTGTCTATCAAAGTGTTCATAAGCAAAGGATCTTTCAAATCAAGGACATCATCAGGTTTTCAAATGGCTCTCCTTCTTGTTATAGCCTCTGGTTAAGTTTATTTCGCGTGCTCATGTTGGCATCCAGGGATAACTAGCATGACTTGTTTCATTGTCATAGAATTTTACACTAATTTTATTTGGGTACCCAATGGGGGGGGGGAGGTATTTATCTGCACCTGTCATAAAAGATAGTAAACTCGGTTTAGACTTGAAACAGTTGAATATAATGTATCATCTTCTCGTTCAAAGGCATTTGATTCCTTAACAGATCTTTGAACAGTGCATATTTCTTTGAGGGATCGGTACATGATAGGCTCCTGCATATCACGGAACGCCTCTCTGAACGCATCCGGGAAGGACTGATTTAGTCCGTCTAAAGTTTTCCAGTATAATTAACGCCTTCTTTAAACTGGTCAATTGTTTGTTTCACTTTGACTTTGATGCAACAACTCTGAATGATGTATTCCATCCTCATTAAAACTAGAAATGTTCTATGCCCAAACAAAATGAATCTCTACATACTGAGCTAATGACTACCACTAACAGAATTTCTCTCAAGGAAATAATTTTCCTGGGTAATATTCAAGATAACATCAAGGGAGAATAAGTCTTTCTGTCAAAGAATGCCATAGAAACTAACACCACTAACACCTTCATCAAAACTAAACTTCCAATAATATATATTTAATTTGATTTACAATATAATCCTCGAAGAAAATTCACCATCCGTTGTATGACATATTAGCAACTGATTGCAATATCTGACGAGCCAATCATAAACTATATGTGTAAAGTAGTTTCTTATCCCATGCAAACTGACAATATATTGGCACGGGCGTTTGGAGCATGCGGTTTCAAAATTATGTAACTAGCAAGCCAAACATTCTAAGTTGTGATACCCTATGTTTAGAAAATAACATTTATCTCATTCTTTACATGCTAGCACAAGTCTTGGTTGTTTTCATCTTGCTGTGAACATAGAGTTCTATTTCTGAGGTCTTTAAGAAAACATTTCCCGTCTTTCAAACCCATCACCACTGAGTTCACTGGCATTTCTTGAAGACCAGTTCTTTTACTATTTGAGCATCTGGCATATACAAATCATGGGACGAAATATCACGTTGGCATTTGTGCTATACATTTTATACTTTTTAAAATATTGTCCTCTGTCCTTTAAAGGTTTCGTTCATCATACAGGCAAATCACACCACTCAGTCTTTATATTCTCTGGACATTATTTATAAGCATGCAATAACTATACCTTAGGAAACACGAAAAGCGAATTTACGATAAATAGTTTCACAATTATTTATCCTCATTTATCCGTAAATTACTGATAAATAATGGTCATTTATTGCTCACCTGATCGCTGAGAATGTTCATCAAGGCACTGTAACATGGACAGTCAGATACAGGTTCAGAGAGGGTTTATAATTGTCATTGTGCTGTGTTGAGTTGTGTCGTTATTATCAAATAAAAACGTCAGACACATCTTTGTTGATTTCATCTGTGGCATGACCTACGTTTAAATTAGTATTTTGTCTTCAAGTTCCTTAACAGTAAAAGGTACAAGATGAAATTTGCTACACTTGCTACACTTAATCTTGTGGGAGGGGGAATTTATACCTTTTTGTCAAAAAGAACCCACCCTATACCGAGGAGTGGTGGTGGTACTCTACGTTTACTCATCCTATTTATCACATTTTGATATAATGCAATTAGCACCGATGCACGTGTTTATACTTGAAACTAGCTTTTTAATGTTGCACATGAATATAAAACTCGATTTTGAAAAACACAACCTGACCCTCCGCCATGTATTTTGAAAACCATTGAGAACTTCCCCACATACTCAGAAACACATCTGGAGAAAGTAGGCATAATTTTTGAAGAATAAAAGTACGCGAAACTTTGGATATTTTATAATGAAAAATAGTATAAACCTTAAGTAGAATACTGAAAATTAAAACATGTCCTTAACTTACCTATGCATACTTGAAAAAGCATGTCCTTAAATACTGTATGTATCATTAATCCAGGTATGCCTCTATCTTCTTAAGCATTAAACTCCACATCATAGCAACCATATCTGAATTCTTAGTTCACAACAGCTGATTATGCAGTGGGTAATTGAGTTTCAACATAAAATTTTAAAAAGCAGGGAAAGAATGGCCAGTTGGTAAACAGTGTGAAAAATATGTAGGAATATAAATGACCTCCGGAAAGATTGATCTATTCTTTTCCTATATTAATACTAAAAATATTTCATTATGTGGTGCCAAAAAATCCACAAAATCAAAAAGACCAGCATGAATTATCCTGAATTTGCAAATTGATACAGCATCCTAAATTCTCCGAATTGATCTGTCAGAAATTTGATTACAGATTAGCCGACCACAAGTAATAATATAATTAATGTTCAAGGTTAATAATGAATTTTGCCTTCAATATTTACATGGTATGCATTTATCTTAGAAGCTTTAATTAGCCCCACTCAATCAGCTCTACAACTGAAGATTGCTTCCGTTAAGTGGACCGCTTCCTGACCAAACTCGTTGTGTGATAATATAGAATTTATTCTGTAAGAACCCTGATGATGGTAATATCCATGACCAGAGACCTTAAGGTAATTGGTTTTCTGATTTTGCTTGCGTAGTCTTGGCTGAACGGAACTTAGTATTTTGAAATGGCTAAATCTATAAATAAACCACCCTCTGGTAACGCTGTACGCGGTAACGGAACACAAGTTTATTTCCGTTTATAGATAAAGCATTGGCATTAATTACACACATTTCCATGACAGTTGTTCAAACTTCCTCAGGTATACCCGTAACATTAGTTTGGACTGGTGCGTTACGGCACAGTAACATAAGTAGGTCATTTATTGCCATGGTAACCGGAAGACACACCACAGTATCTACCTTGGCTGATCGGGTGGCAGGAATCAAACCCGCACCCGTTTGGTCGTGAGTCTGTCAAGCTAACCCTTGAGTCGCAGCAACTCCCAATTAACGCACTCCAAAACAATTACTAGCAATTACTTTGAAAACGATATTTCTTTTACTTAAAATGAGTCAAATCTAAGTAGAAAAGTTTATTAAATGGATGACTAATTACAGCTAATTGCAAGTATTGCTAAGCAAAAGAAATTAATGTAATTGCAAGCAAAAGGCAAGTAATATTCTACTTATTAAATATTTTGCTTAGTAAATTATTACTTAGCAATTATTCTACTAAATAACGTATTGTTACTTAGTAATACATTTATTTATTAAAATATAACTTGGTAATAACTTATGAAGTAAAATGTCGTTAATTAGTAATAATTTTAGGGAGTAATTTTAATTAAACGCAGAAATAAATTAAATAGTATTACTCAGTAAAAGTATTTTAATTATAATCTTATTATTTAGTAATAATTTTACGAAGTAATTTAAATCAGACACAGACTGAATTAAAATATTATCATTCATTAGCAATTTTGTTTGTTAATAAATTGTTATTTTGTAATAATTTTACTAAGCAATTTTAATTAAAGAGAGTTCTACAATTTTGACAAATTGGGAAAAGTATGCATGTTCATATCAATTGACAAATTTGGCAGTCTCTAAACAATTCCCACTTTAAGAAAGTAAATGTTTTGCTTAACTAGATATGACCATATGTGTAGGTACAATAGAGAATGCCTTTACATGAAACTGAAATGCATATCATGGACACAAATATATATAACAACTATGTAAAATTCTATTTGGATCATAGAAAGTTATAACAAAAGTGGGAACGTTGATAACATATTCAAAGGCCTATAATTTAGCAAAGGTTTCTTTGTAGACAGAAGAATTGGACTCGAGAATGTACTATTCCTGTTGGATCTTCACTAGTCCTTCCCACAAAACATTGACAGGCACGTATTGATCTTCACTTGCCACCAAACTTTTGAAAATTTGAAAACTACTTATCCGACAGGAAATTTGCTTGGTGTGGACTAGCGAACTGCCGATAATTTCGTGACGTACTCATATGAGTTTGAAAACAATCAATGATTAACAGAACAAACACGTGTTTGTCTTTATGTTTGTAACAGAGCATGTACAAAAAAGTTGGAGGATAATGACAGAGACTACATGCACTTCTGGTGTCCAAGCTGCTGGCCATGCTCATTTAACCTACTTTCTTTTATTTACGCCATTTTCTAGAGAACTCACTATGCATTCTACATCATGCTATTTAATTAAGGACTTTTAAAATCTATAAATAAGTCAAAGGAAACAAATTGGAAGGAATAATCTTCATATTATAATTGCTTGCAAGTCTTTCTCAAAGCTTAATATTTTTACACACAGTTGAAGAAAACATCAGTAGCTACTGTGACAGCATTTAAAAGTCTCATAAAATGAAACATCTCAAAAGAGTATCATGATGTACTGATATGATGTTTAATTTCTCTTGTAACAGCACTTCTTACAAAAAATATATTTCATTTTCTGGGTTGGATTGAATTTTATAGGCAGTGAACCAGACAATCAGTATGTTGTACTGTTCTGCAAAAGTGGATAGTAATGGAGATGCTTATAATTTAGAAATTTGATAATGAGCATTCTGGCTGTGGGGACTACGCTGATTGTATCTTGCTTATAAATTTTTATTCTGGTAATACTCGAGATGCTATTGATGGACAAACCCCTCACTTAAATTCTTCTTTGTATTACCTTCAATAATTATAACAATTTTTAGTTAATTATAGTCGCTGAGCTCTTTACTTCCATAAGAGTGATTCTAAAAACCCTACCAAATATATAGGTAATAATAATAATAATAATACCTGAAACGTTGACCAACTTGGATATATTGATCCATTTTGTTTTTCTTTTCTTACATGTCTCCAAGGACGCAAGACTTTAAAATATCTTAAAATTACTGCTAAATTTCATTTAACATGTATAGAATAATAACAACTCACATCTGTTCTGAGTACATATTTGGACATTATTATGCGTGCATGTGTGTGTGTGTGTGAGAGAGAGAGAGAGAGAGAGAGAGAAAGAGAGAGAGAGAGAGAGGCTAAATGTTTCTAAATCTTGTAAATAATGTGCAATAGCCTATGGATTTCAGGTAAAGAATAAGGACACACCATTTAGACTGTGACTGTACTTCAACAACCATTTGGACTATATCATTTATTAAATTGTATACAGGCTGCGATGATAAAGTGCCACGCTATAGTAAAGTCCGAAACGACATTGATATTCATGACCATTGAGAAAGAGTACACAAACGAGGTCCAATTTTGTTCTTTGCACCCCATTGACAGTATTGCTAGCATTATTTGTTATGACCTCATCAGTAAGGTGGCAGGGTACAGTTTCGTAAATTGGCAAATTTCTTAAATTAAGGCTATGGTGTGACTTTTTCAGGTATTATTATTTACTATTTAAAGATATAGATATATTTGTGAACTAGGTGATTCGGGCTTGTGTGTTTCTTGAAATTGATGTCAGGCATGTACACCTTCCATAGCTACTCTGCAGTATGTTGATAGTGAAATACCAATAGTCGGCTAGGAAGAAGAGCTAGCTTCCCATAGCAGTAAACACATGGGTTTGGGGGAAGTAGAACATCTCAAAAATGGCTTGGATGACAACTGTTTTCAATTGCATCAGCCTGTTTAGTACACTGTTTTGCAGAATTGTCAGCTAGGAAAAGGGCTTGTGTTTGTACTGTGAGCATCACATGGAGTCAAATATGACCTTCGGACATGAAAATTGTAGATATAAATTTGGGATTAGGGTGCATAAACTTCTTTTGCCATCAACTGCCATTGACTTCTCTGGTCATGTGGATAATATTCTTATGCTTTGTTTTATCTAAAAAGATGGACCTTTTTACCTCACTTGGTTATTTGACTTTTTATGATTTTTTTTAATACTAGGTCTCTGATTGCGGCATTAAGTTCTGTACATAAAAACTGACCTCTGCCCCTTATATTCGGAGTTAAACATGTTTAAGTGTCTAAGAAATAGTCTGCGTGAAATAGATAAAGTAGTTGATGCAGAAAAGAGTCGTCCGATAACTATGCATACATCGCACTATTATCAGAAAATGTGCCGATCACAGAGTTCAGTAGAACAACATACATTGTATGAACTCTCGCACACTGCCAAGGTTTAATGTCTGAAAATGAACTTTAAGCGAAATCTTGTCAAAACATTTAGGGATAACACAATATACGCATTCTTGTCATTTTGACTCAGGGACCAACCAGTTTTCACGGACAGTCTCAGTTTCATCTGAGAGTTCTTAACGTAAACAAGGGTGAGAAGTGTACGATAGCCGAATGTGTACATATACATTTATTTAGTTTATATACATTGTGATATGTCGGTCCTTACGTGCTATCGTAGAAATGCCTGTCCACTGCCAATTCCTCTGATAAGTCTTGGAGTTCCGTATTTTAGCTCTTCTTCAAGTAATATACCAGAAGAGCTTATGGAATGTCCTGTTTTCCTTCGTCATCCAGAATACTTGGAGGATTGTCTAGTTGGTTTTAAGTAACATTAGGTCTGATTGGACATCCAATATGACAACCACAGCGGCCATCTTGAAAATATGGTGATCACAATTTATCTTGGACGGATGGTCGTATCAACACGAAGATGTCACTAAACTAAACTTATGATGTATGCAGGATAATGGTGCCGATCTGACGTTAATTTGGCCGCTACGATTGCCATCATTAGGATTTTGCTATCGCTACTTCAGCTGAATGGAAAAGGCATGCAGTTTTCACCAGAAGATATTTTATGTTTCCTAGCGAGTCATAAATGAAAATTGGGACGCCTGCAAATCCAATAATGCTACCACAGCCACATATCTTGTACACATTATTATTGCTACTCCTTCTGAATGGTCATAGCTACATTTAGCTTTCGAGAAAGACTTTATATATGTCTAGTTTGTCCTAAATCACAATGGTGCTGATCTAATGCCCAATATGACCACCACAGGAGCCATCGTATAAATCTTGCTATGGCTACTCCTCCTCAACGGTAAATCATATCAGCATGGGGTTTTCACCGACGACATTTTGCGTCTGCTTGCTCCTAGATTAAATTGTCGCGTTCTACTAACTAGTCAGGCCGCTGCGGTCATCTTCAAACTTTATCGCTATTCCTCCTCCATGGAAAATTATATTGAAATCGGGTCACCAAAGACTTCCTATGATGTCTACCTGGAACTGAATCAAAATGGTGCCGATCTGACATCCAGTATGTCACTATGACAACCATCTAAGATCTTGACAAGCTTGTAATTGCAACTCCTCCTATAGTTATATCCATATGCGGTTTTATGCAGAAGAAAAAGTAGGCTCAAAAGATGTTTCTGAATCAAAATGTTGGCTATCTAACTTCATACATGGCAGCTATCATGAAAATCTTCTGGTGGTTTCTCCTAAATGGAAAGTCTTATCGACATTGAGTTCTCATCGGAAGACTTTTTATGGTGCCAGGTTGGTCCTGAATGAAACTAATCCGATCTGACACCAATTATGATCTCCATAGTGACCATCTTGAAAATCGTGTTATAGATACACCTAAAAAACTGATATTCATATCGACATAGGATTTTCACGAAATGTCTGTTTGTGATATTTAGTTGATCCTAAATGAAAATGTTGCCCAGCAGACATCCAGTATGACTGCCACAATGATCATTCTGAAATCCTTATAATTCTTTTAAATGGATGATTGCATTCACACGGGGTTTTCATTAAAGTCTTCTAATGTTGCGATCAGTTTGCAAATCTTATCACTCAAGAATATCAGAGATGGTTTCAGCAATGTTCAGTCCAAAAGAAACAAAGATGGTCTTATCTTGAATTCCTGGAAACACGTTTCATAGAGCAGAGCGTCAGTCCCTATGAGTAACACTTGTTTCATGTTCATTTTAAAGAATTCGGACCTTTAAAAAATAAAACGAAACAAACAAACACTGTTATGATATATTTGATGCTTAAGCTAAACGTTTCTTTCGTGCAACTGTACTCAATTTTGGCAATTTGCACTATGCACATAATTATTAAAACAAGATTAGAGTCATGTAAATTTGCTCGTAATTAAACTGTAAGCTGCATACCATGTTGTTCGTTCAATGTATTTAAACTTTAAGTGAGTTAATTTGATTTGTTAACATCGTATGAACTTATATTTGGCATTAATCGATTCGAACTCGCGCTCGTTAAACTCGAACAGAATGACAGATGAATCTTTACGCTCCGTGTCTTGTTTTTTTTTTCCATTTTTAGTTGGGATCATTTTGTTGTGCATTGAGGCTTTCCATACGAATAGTCAGTCCTTATTCAGTGATGTTAATGCTTAGCTACACAGATCAATGCATCTCGGCCTTTACGGTTTAATTAACGAATCGCGAGGTCAGAGATAACCAAACCTATTAATTAGCAACGTAATGTCTTCAAAACCAACGATTTTCGTTTGAAAATTTACCAGCCTTAGTACAAAATGATTAATACAGTTTAGTGTCAAAATGTTAAGACAGTTTTTTTCAAAGACATTTATAACAGTGTGAATTTCTTCAGGTTATAAAGTAGGCGATAGACCATCAGTTAACAAGACCTCTCAATGTATTATCACGTAATAAATGTTTTTAAAAAAAGACCACGACTCGCGTTTGGGAAGCTGTCAATAGAAATACTAATATGCAATGCTTGACCGGGAACTAAATAATATTATTTGCTTCCCTGCCTTGACTAACAGCTGGTGAAATATAGGTGGAGCTTTGTGATTCGTCAATCTAGCCTCAATGTAGCGAGACCTCCGTCATACTTGTCAGTCTATGCAGATGTCAAGCTACGTGAAGTTACATGTAAATGCCGATGCTTCCACAAGATTTCACACTGAGAGGATAATAACCGAAGAACAGAATAACAAAGCAAAGAAAAGCGTTATTTTTAATCATACTCAGGTCATACATATATGCGATATAAAAATATAACAACGTTCTATTAAGTAAGACGTCATTATGGTGTTATTCTTATAATAAAAAGAGAGACGGAAAATACATTAGGTGCCTAAACATTATAATTTTTCAAGGAGAGTCTAAAGAACAGCGAACTTCAATGCGATTTCCATGCAAAGCTAACATCAGGTGAGTCATATGAAAAATCTGAGTCAGTAATGTAAGATTGTTCCAGCTGGCTAAAGCGTGTAATCAGCATATGAATAGGTCGAAACACATATTCATTTTCTAAGACAGCTGATTGTTCAAGTCAGTGATTCTCTACTAATATTGTGAACTGGATATTATCAGTGAGTTTGGAGTAATGTAAGCATGCAGACTTTGATATGCTAACAGTTTCTCCAATGACTATCACTCAAATTCTTAATTTTAAAATATATGCAGCTAAAATATGAATATATTCAAACCTAAATCATGTTTGATGGTTAATAGCGGCAATCTGTCGATAGTACTAAAATACACTTCCATTTCAGTCAGACTCGTCAAGAGTGAGCATTAACTGTCACAAACTGAAGCATCCTGCCCCTTAGTTGGCACAACACAAACTTGGTAGGGATGTGGTTGGCACGTGATACCAGTATGGACCCTTTCTACCGAAGGCGTCTGGCACCTTGGTGGAATCTTGAATGTAAACCGCTGCAGTAAATTGCCCAGGAATAAGAATAATTCCATCATAGCTAGGTGCTTTCCAAGACAGGACCTAGGGCCTGAAATTTAAATCATATACACTGACACTCGCAAATAAGCAATGTCCACGTTGTCACACTCATCTAGCATACCTGTAAGTATTCCATAAAACATCATGAGCATGGGATAACCGATTATATCAGTTAACAGTATAGTTCATGAATACTGAAGTCAGTACAACCATAAGTAAAACAGAGGTGAAGAAATAGTTTACTTGTGCTGATTTTTGCACTAACATATATCCTGACAATCATCCTGCATTTGAAGCGTGAGTTGAATATCCTGGAAGCCTCACTAACCGTTACATCTACGTTCTAAAAAATGGATCTACATGTGTAACATAAAGCCGAATGTTTACGTGCAATATATGCCATAGGATCTCACGTTGCATACTGTAACATGATTCTACATACACATCGTACGGCATGGAGTATATTGCTATATCTCACGCAGTGCGTGTTCTAACTAAAACAGCTCAAAACAATAGCCTTAACACTAAATGTCCCAATGGAAGTTTCAAGCCAACATTCGTGGCAATATAAGAGTTACAGCAAGGACAGATAGGTTTCACGGGGACTCACGGAAACGCCTAACTAACGGTTTAGAGAACCTGGGTGTAAAATCTGTGGGTCTTTGAAAACAAATTGTGGGATATAACATGTATGTTCTCCTAAAATTGTAATTTTGGTGGCATTAAGGATACTGTCGTTCTTTTGGTTTCAAGGTCAGTCCTTCAAAACTTTGAACTTCAGGTTAAGTTATTATTGCTACGAATTTATGGTCTTAAACTAAGTAACAGAAAGAGAGAAAACCAGCAAGTTTTGTAAAATTTAACAAATAATTGATTTTCCTAGAATACAAAGTGAAAATATTAAAAGAACTTACAGCAGTGTGAATTAAAACCCAAATAGTCCTAAACGATCTATCACAAGTCCAAAACTAGAGAGTATTCCTAATGAATTCCAGTCGTGTTCCGAATGAATTTCAGTCTTGAAAGTATTGATATACCAACAGCATAAAATAGTGTTGATGTGCTAACATTCGTCATGTGTCATAATGCTATAATCCAGAAGTCTCTAAAGAAATTCTCAATAATCGCAAAATACTGGTTTATGCTGAAAGTATTAGTGAGCATTGTTTAATTGCAGTGAATAATTTAGAAAAATTAAATCATCTCAAATATTAACCAAAGTAAAACTAAAACTGAATTCTCTACAGACTGGTGTTAAGATGGGAATAACGAATTTCTGTTTACTTCTCCTTTATATAAAAACCAAAGTCACAATATGAGGACCAGAATGAGAGGCGTTTTACCATCAATTCATTCCCAGTACATTCCAAGTTGTAAATAAGGTCATGTCTCTTACTAAACATTTATTAAAGAACATTTAAATCAGGTATTTCCCAAGTAGAATACCCACCCACCTCCTGAACTCAGATTCAAATGAACGTGATTACTTGAAATTAATAATGATCGTCAAACATATTCTAAGACCCTACACAAGAATTAGCTATAAAATATATTGTTTACAAAGGTCCGGAAAGCCAAAACACCTACCGTCAATTATTGAAATAGATCAATAACACAATACAAGTTAAATATACCTAACATTAGCAATTGTATAGTTTTAGAATAGAAGTATATTCTTCTCCCTCTTCTTCCACCATGCACCCCTTAATCAAGTTTGATGACTGGAAGTGAAAGTGTTCTGCAGTACTAGCGCTGAATCGAATCTTACGAATTTTTTATAAATCCTGAAAAATAGGTCACAACTATACAATTTGTGTCTTTAACGCAACTTCATCCAAAATACACTACAGTGCAAGATTTGATGATATGGCATCTAAATAAAAGCCTTGCGTAACTTTTACGCAGTCCTCGGTAGATCCTGGAAAGTAGAGCATATTGGTCTACTTTTGATATCCCTAACATCTTAAGAGACATCCTTAATATAAGTATTGTGGTAAAAACTGAAAATATATCTAATAAGGGTCCGACCATAAATATTTAAATAATCGTCTTTTCTTGTTGTCGATCGCTATTATCCAAATATTGTAGTGCTAGATTTAATAATTTCAGATGGTATTGTAGTTATCGTTGTCTGTGATGAAATGACACAGCTGCATGTAATTCTCTTGATAAATGTAATCATTATTGGGTTATGATAGAGCGGCATATCTGTGTTTACTCTTAATTTAGTAGCAGCAATCCTTGTTAAACATGGTGTCAACTACCAGGAGGGTGGGGGTGTTACATTCAGGTTCTCTTGTCGTTTAAACAAAGAAACCTATTTTGGCGAATTATTGTGTTTGTAAACTCAAACTAAATCAGAGACAGCAATGTTTTTCTTTATGGAAACACATTTCGATTGGTGACCATTTCTTGCAAAATGTATAGCTCCTTAAGGAAGGCAAAGTGCTCAAAATAGAGTCAAGTATTTACAGTGTAAATTGTAATGAATTAGCTCATAAAGAAACATTTCACAAGTAATTTTCCAAGTATACATTCAATCCTACCGAGAAGTGTGAATGGAGTGGGGAGATATTGCTATAAATTAGTTAAAGAATTTAGGTTTGTGCATTTTATTTTGCATGTTATATTTAGATGAATATCTGCATTAGTCTTGAACGGTTTTCAAGGAATGCTTTTCTGATGTCCGCATAGATCATTGATAAAACTGAGTCAACGATAGTTCAGGAAGTAGTTGCGGTGAATACAGCGAGCTGTGCATATCAGCATTAGGATGAAAGCAATGTCAAAAGTAGCGACGCAGCTTTAGAGTTACCAGGTACTGATTTTATACCTACGCCTGCGATAAGGGTCTTTCGTGACATAGGTACAGCCTGGCTACCAGCTGGATCCTGAGGACAGGCTCAAATAGGACTACACTATTACTGGTATGGGGCTACGAAATATAAATCAATGCTGGGAGAGATGTCACTGAGATGTGTGAGGCGGATAGATCGAGGAAAATAGGTCAGGGGAAAAGAGGAGTAAGGAAGCTCGTTTTCGGGCTTCTAACCATGCTCTGAACCTTCTAGGGTATAAAATCGAAGTACCGATTCCTTCGTCCAGTCTTGAAACTGCCAATCTAATTAGGACTTCCACCACCAATACCAAAATAACACAACGGCGGACTACAAATATTAATCAAGAAACACAAACAGAAAGATCACCACCGGATATTGCCGAGGAACCAGACGATGCATCATTGCATATGAGTAATCCAACCCAACAGCACAATGAGTATGATGCAATTCAGTCATTGGAAGAAGGACAAGAGGGAGTGGAAGAAGAAGATTGCCAGCCCGATAGGCAAAGTCTTTTGGATATGGGACTCCACTCTGGATTGGATGATTTCAAGAAAGCCAGCCATTTCATCAATGCCATTAAATATATGGCATGGAGATCTGCAAAAACCAGGAGACCAAGACCACAACAATGGCAGTTCTGGGTACGCATTGTAAGCCGCTTCTGCCGGGCTGCATATCTTAGCTACCCCCTGTCCGGTCTGGTGGAGGCAGCAGAACATCTCAATGCGATTCATGGGTTTGTGGCATTCCAGGAATGAGTGTCAAAAGGAAGTATGGGAAGAGCAGGAACACCGCCGAACATTTAGTCTGCCGATATAATAGCCCTTTTCATGTCTCTAATCAAATTGCCTCTTGTCCTAGGTTTCCATCATGGCTAGGAAAACCGTTTGGTAGCACTGTTATGGAAACGAATTTGACCCTTAAGTCACCGTTCAAAAGTTGATTCACCTTCCAATTTTGACGAATAAATTAAGGCGACTCTTTGACTCTTGATAAAAGTATTTTACACCAAATTCTAAATTCTTTGTAGGAAACTTTTTAACCATAGGTAAGCTTGATTCAAATTAAGATTATGGCTTACACAGAATAGGGAATATCCCGATCTAGTTACTGGGCATAATTTGGATTTAGTACGTCTAGGCCTTTTAACGTTCCAGTCGACGTTTGGATTTTCCCGCCGAGTCCCCTTTATTCCTGCCTTGGCTCGAACATACAAAGACGAGTGTGTTGGCCGATTCCCACATGTCTAGTAATCAAGTGCCCCGATGAACGTCAACGCACGGAACCGAGGTGGGGTCTGTGTGTGATGCTAAAACTCACCTGGCGTCTAAATGCAAGATACAGCGACCGTACGATTATGGGTCTGTGTGTGTGTGTGTGTGTGTGTGTGTGTGTGTGTGTGTGGTTTCGATTCCCACCCATGTGGTTTCTTGACATTGTCGGTAGGAACTTTATGTCTCCTAGAACTCGACCTAATTAAGTGTGTGTGTGTGTTTTGGATTTTTAACGTAGCTTTAACAATTTTTCAGTCATATCGCTACGATGTCTGCAGTGTGGCAGTTTATAGTGATGTCTAGCATCATGCCGCAGACATGTATCACGATGTCCCACCCAGTCACATTATCCTGACAACAGGCCGACCAGTCCTAACACTAACCTCCTAATGCTGAGCGTCAAGCGAGGCAGCTGTTAGTACCATCTTTGGTATGACTCGGCCTGGGATCGAATCCGCGACCTTCCGCATCCGAGGCGGACGCTCTAACCACTAGGTCACCGGAGCGTTCCGACCTAATTACGTAGCACAGATTGTGTGCATTGAAGCGTATGGGAGTGTGGCTCTTTTTCCCTCCCATACGATAAATTAAACAGTCCACGGTGTGGGCATTGACTAGTCGCACATGCCCTGATTGGCGCAGGCGACTTTAATCAAAGGAACGAAGAAAGAAAAAGTGCAGGTAGTTTATCGAACACAAATATATGCAGAAACAGCAAACGTAACCGCTTCCACGTAAACAAATACTCTAAGCCATTTCTCCATGTCGAAGAGACGATCTAGCGTCAGCGAAACGTGGCTGACAATCAAACATGGACAAATCAGATACAGATAAATAAATTATAAGAAGAACCACCAAACATAACCTCTTTCCCACCTAAAACAAGTACCTTTCTAAACATGAACCCCTCCATAAATGGCGTCCAGTTGGCCTTGTCAAAGAGACGTCCAAAACTGAGCAAACTGGACTGTCATTCAAAAGAAGGACCCACCAAGGAATGTAAATGAATGGAAAATAAGGGGATGTTATACACAACTTCAAGGCAGATTATTTACATCAGCAATCACAAGGCATATATAGTACAGAGTTTTCAATACTACTTTGCCCTTTATGCTTTTTTGTGCACCTCTTTTACCCTCTTTCTCTTCAAATTAAACGTTACCAATTACTCTATTCTATATATACCTCTGTCACTCCTGTTTTGAATTACACAACTAATATGACTAGGTGTATCTCTGCCCACTACTGCATGAATAATACCCTAAAGAGGACAAAATTCTTCTTACCCATATCTCTCTCTCAGATCGGTGATGGCAACAAAAAAGTCCAGCGAGTATCTGACAAGCTCAAGCAAACCTTAAAACTTATACAATATAAGGTGGTCACAAGCCCAAATCATCACGCTCCACCGCACAATGTGGCACTGTTTAGATTACTTTGCAACACGATTAAACTGGTTAACACAAATTTAAGATTAGAAGGTGGTCCTAAGTCCTGGCCATCAGGTCCACACCGCACAAAGAGTTACCTGATTCGAACTCCCCGAAATCGAAATAACAGAGTTAGCATACGCACCATGGAATTGAAGATACTCCTTCCAAACAATATTATTCAATATAAGTTGGTTATTAAATTCGAATCACCAGGCCCAGTCGCACAAGATGGCAATAAAAAGATAAAACTGAAAATAAACCAATAATAAAATGAAAGTGCATATGATTGCAGACTCTGGATGACCTAATAACACTCTTCGGATTGAACCAAATGTATTAAATCTTTCTTTATTTCCTAACCTTGACTAACCATTGTAAAACGCCAGCCATAAATACAGAACTTTGTATTCAAAAATTGATAAACTATTATACAATGTACAATCCAGCAAAATTTATCTTAGGCAACAAAATTAAAATTTCAGCCCATAAACAATTGGTGCCTTCCAGCGACGTCAAAGTCCAATTCTAACGCCTCCTGGACTCCGACTTGTCTCTCTAGGACACGCGTAATTAAGGTGTGTGGCAAGCGTCAAACTAGTGAGCGCACCTATTAGACGAGTATTTAAAAAGTACGTAATGTGTATATTAACTGAGCGTACATAGCCGAATGGCCACACACTTTGTAAAATTAAGATCAGTCAGTCAGTGTAGGAAGTCAGTCAGTAAACATGTAGAACTAGAAGGCTTCATATGGAATTAAATGTGTAAAAGAACAACTCTTCAGTTTGCCTAATTCCCCAAGAACAGCGCTGTTTCGTCAGAATGAGCGCAATAATAATAGCAATGCTGTGGTAATAATGCGATGCCATTAAGTGTAACACGACTCTGTTTGGAAAGAATGTGAATCTGTAATGCCCCTACTTCGAGAGTACGGGTATAAATATGTAGGGTCCGTTGAATATAACAAACAAATTTCTTGCCAATAAGTGCAGTGACAAGAAGAAAAATAATATTATGGTTCCCTGGTCGAAATGTTAGACCCTCAGTAATTAAGAGAGAGTTAAGAAGACAACTTTACCGATTGAGAATGGAATAAAGATTTCCTTCTCCTTCTTCTTGATCTCCTCCGTTAGAAATCTCTCGGGGTGAAACTCCTCAGGCTTTTCCCAAATGCTAGGATCGGTAAGGACAGAGTTGAGGTGCATCAAAATGGTTGAACCCTTGGGGATAGTGTAACCTTCAAACTGTGTATCCTCTAGAACTGTATGCGGGGTCGCAATTGGAACTGCAATGAATAAAACGAGTTTTCTTGAAAAGATGCGTTTGCTTTCTGGTACAGTATAGAACTGCAAAGAAAACCACAATAAATAGACAAGGGATGTTGGAAATTATCTATCGGATTGGTTAAATAGACTGGTCCCATGTTCCTTCGGCTTCTTATCTGTCTTACCTGTTCAGGCTAGGTAAAGTAGGTGAGCTGTGGCAGGTCTAGGATTAGGTAAAATGGGTTCCTATTGAAAACTGCTTTAAAAAATATGTATTGCTGTAAGGCCGACAACATGGCTATTTTTATTTGTGAGTTGAATAACTTGCCGACCATGCAGATTGCCTTTATCTAAATCGGACGTAATTACATTGTTTCAAAATCTGATCGACGTAAGTATGCATAATTTGTTTTCGTCCTCTCGTGTGTACGTGTTTTTCTTTGCTGTAGTTAAACCATTTCTGACGATGTCACTCGTATTATTAGAAAATTAATGTCAGTCTTACATTCAAATAGCTAGGAAATTGTGATTCTACACTCTTCCACCTCCCTATGAGCTTCTAGTGCTATTAGGATCTGTATTGTTGAGTTAATCTAATGTATTATATTTCTGGTGGATGCATTTTGAGAAACAGGTCCAGGACATAACAGAACTTTAAATATGTTTTTCTGTTTATGAGATACCTGCTAGTGATAGTGTCCTTCTTTCGATCGGTTTAGGCCAAGAATTTTTAAATGTTTGATGGGAAATCATTTAGTTTTGTATTCAATCAGACCTTTATGTCAGAATATAGGACATCTGACCTGACGAATTCGCTCTTCCAAGGCAACTGATTTGAATTGTGGGACGTTGTTGGGAAACGCTAAAGTGACCCACATCATCGCCCTGATTTTGACAATGCGGTCGACATGCAAGCTGATAGTAGATTTACAAATATATGATTAACATAGGAGCTATGGTAATTTACTGGGGTGGCGATTTTGAACTGATGGAATGTCTTTTTCCTGACGGACATGCACTAATACTATTAATTGTTTGTGGGTACTTTTTTAAAAAGGTTTCTCGGAATTACTATTATAACACCTATGGATTTAAATTATAGATGAATGAGTTGACAACTTCTGCAACATGACATTTGCATATGAATACAATATTTGATTAGCAAAATAACGAGTCAGTGCTAAAAAATCAGTCGTAACATTTTCCTCAAAAATTAAAAGAACAATTCTTGTGATCACCCTGTTCTATAATCATGCAAGAAGCACAGTGTGCACCATATATAAGAGACACACCAAACAACGCACATACACAGTAGATATCAAAATGAAAACGGAATTAATACCGTACTGGATTAATTAGTTGTGTTCTGTGAGTTCGTCAGACTGGCTGCCAGTCAATTTAGGTTCCTTATATCTCTTATATTTTCAGAGCAGAATGTAGACTCGCGGCTTCGACGAGTGGACTGGTGAAGTTTGCAGCCGATCCCGTTTACTAAATCAATGTATAAACCATCACGTGCATGAACAATTAATCGCTATGTCCGCGAGACCCATCGTAGTCTTACTCGAAAGGGTAATGAGTCATCAACAAATAATTTACTATATACACAATTACATTGAAAAGAAAATATAGTTTTATTCAGTATAAATGGCATCTTTATATGATGTTCTCCAAGTCGTAGCTTTCTGAAATTTCTTACAAAATTGTTCCGTGATTTAGAATAACACAATGATAGTTTGTGGATTGAGAGGCACAGATTTGGATTATAAATATAATTACAATTCAAAGTATTTTTCAGCATAACCTATATTTGGAGTCACGGCTGCTTTCGTATTCATTATGCCTACTTTTGTTATCAGATATTGTTTCTTGCACTGTACCAACAGGATTTCAGCAATTTGATATGAGCTCTTGATTCTGTAGTCGGTTTTAATCAAATGTCCGAGACAGACACGCCCTGCTGATTAGTATGACACATCGTACACAATCTGTCAACACTTATCTGTTAAGAATTCCTTGTAATTTTATTGCATGTTGGCAATTTAACAACAAATCGCTTAAAATGTTTAAATGATGAAAATTTGAATTTGTATATGATTTATGGTGGCATTCTAACAAGAAACGATAGGCTTGATTATCCAACACGTTGGCAGAGTGCCTGTAAATCATGTGATGCTCACACCTTTGTTAGCCATATTATTGGTTGGTGATCTATAGGCATCGCCACGTGTTAGAGTTTGAGTTACATATGACGGCAGGCTAATTGAAACATTTACGAGTTTACGAGAATATTTTCAGAAGCAAAATGCAAAATGAAATAGTTGTAATAAGGCATTGTTGCACAAGGTATCTTGAAGATATTTCCAGTGTGCAAAATTTCAAATAGATCTTTAAATAATGATAACATAGAATATTGTAATGATGGATGGATTCCTGAACATACAATTGGTTGTTCTTTCTTAAATTAAGCACTTATCTTTTTTTATTGCTCCAGATAACATTCCACCATAAATTTCATTTTATTTGTTTTACTTAGTTTGACACAATAGGCAAATTGTTTTCTTTATCTCCTGGTAACTCGTGCAATATGTATCAAGTGTAAACAATCACTTCATAAATAAGGAATTAAGGATATATATATATATATATATATATATATATATATATATATATATATATATATATATATATATATATATATATATATTGGTTTAGAGTAATAGGTTCTAGGGAAATTTTGCTAAGTCGAAACATATTTTGCAGCACGGATGAAAGTGAGGTCCCATCCTGGCTACATTCGGAATACCTCGAATATTTTTGTAAGTATATAAATGCATGAGGTGTATTTCGACCTCTGCAGAAAATTACAAAGTGACCCGAATATTCCTTGCTCCTTCCTATATGTTTACCTATAGAGGCAAGACGTAGGGTTTCTTTTATTGTGGCATTCAGATACGGAAGTTCCTCTTTGTCATTCAGGGTCACTGCTCGCACAAAACCAATGTTCTGAAAGTTAAAGAGTAGCTGGTAGATTCACAAAATTGTATGTTGGTTTTAACCTTTAAACATCAGGTCAGGTTATGATAAAATTTGGCATAAGTAGCGTCCTTTTTAATAATAGTCATAGAAGAAAAGAAAAGAAACTTGCTGCATCTGCCAAGAAAATTTCACCCAATAGACGAGTTTCTACTGCACTGCACGAGATTTGCACATGCCTTTGAACATCATAACATTTTCGATTAGAAAATATAGTTTTTAGGGTTTTCTTCATTAGTATTAATGTACTTAATTAGTTGATAAATGTTTTCTTCTGAATTCATCCGTCGTGTTTGACCATTTGTAGTTCTTTCAGAGACCTTCTACAACTAGTATTCCTGTCTATGAGGGGTATTGAAAATTTATGAATATTAATGCGGTGTACAACACAGTTCCTTTTAGTGAACAGTACGTCTGTGCATCTTCTCAAAACACTCACCACGCACCTTAACAAACTTTCTAAGTCGGATCATCCAGTCATTAATTGCCACTTGTACTCATTTTGGTATGTTATTCATACACTAAAAACATGTACATCCAACCGCATGGCGGCATTCGATGGTCTGTCCTCGGCAACTGTTTTTTTTACCGGAATTCAGCCAAAAGTGAATCTAACCAAGCAATGTATGGAGGATTCTTCGATTATTAAAACCACAGATAACAAAATAATGTCCGTGAGAGTAGAAATATCTTACATTGTGTATCGGGTATATTCAACAATTGCCTTCTTCACAGCAACCACTTCCCTATCACCAACTGCAGACAATGATCTTCATGGATTTGCGATCATTTTTTAAAGCAATGAAACTACCTCCGAATCGTACAAAATAACAGAAATTTATGTCCGCAGACTTTATTTTACTATTTTGTCTATCGATCAGTATTGAATTTACGGACACGATCAAAGACAGCAAAAGAGTTATGGCAAGATATTGAGAACTTTTTAAATACCCCTCGTACATCTGACTAAATAAATACTACACTGCTAAACGTTCTATAAAATGAGTCAGTTTCTTTAAATATTTTGATTTTCAAAGCAACTGTCTCTATCTCATTGCAAACAGTATCGTATCCATCTCCAGTTGATTACATGCATGCCTCCAGCGCCTCTGTTCTGGTGCGAATGAATCAGCTTGTACTTGAAAGACTGACCAGTTTCATACTCTTCGACCAACTTCGAATGATTAAGTTGTTTCTATGCTGTTCACTCCTTTTTGGAATTAGATTCATTCAGTATCCAAGCATAGATGAAGTTTGTCATGATCACATAGCGGTGTTTCGGGGTCATTGAGTGCGGATTAAACCTAGCTAAGCCAGACTCTTACGATATGAACGATACAAAAATTTTTGCAATGAAGTTTGGAAAGGTGGTTTAAAATTTAAACAAAAATTGAAAGAATGTAATCATATTCATGCAAATGTTATCAAAATTATCCTTGTATTTAGTCGGGTAAAAATAAGGTCATACGTCAAAGAGCCCAATAAAAAGTTCTAGTGACTTTTAAACCAATCGTGCTTGGTATATAAAATTAAGAATGTGTACTTTGTTAATATGTATGACTATAATGTCAGATGCGCTTATTTATCATAATAGATTTTCTTACATACCTCTGTTATTTCTTTCTGACATTTGTCCTGAACATCGGGATTAGTCATTAAATACAAAATGGCCCAGGTTAATGCGGTCGCTGTGGTTTCAGTCCCGGCATTAAACAGTTCGATAATAACACGGAACATGTTCTCCTCTAGAAAATAGAGTAGGAATGAAATCATGACACTGCATATGTTATTTCCGTATGATATAATGTGCACATGATATTATGAACAGTTGCTTTTAAGAACTTTGGTTTAGCTCCCATCAAAAGGATTCGGTAGAATCAATCAGTTGATAGTGCAGATATTCGCTGTAAAAGAGGGCGGTCACAAAGAAAAGCCATTACTGAGGATTGAACCAGGTACTTATACTTCACAGGCAGACATACATAATACGATACTAAAATACCATGACCTGCTAGTATTGTTAATATGTGGCAACATGCACGTCCACCACTACAGGTTTAAGACCAATAATAAAATCTTTGATAACGTCAAGAAAGAGTAACTATTGATTTTATATAGTAAATTATAATTCAGTCTGAGCTGATAGCCACGCTATTGTCCATAGTTTGTGGAACAAGAAAATGCTGACTGGCATGTTAAAATTATATATTAAATAAAATGAATATTTAGTTTTGAATAGTATTCCATTAATTATAAATACAGTGCTTCTACGTATATGTTCCTGCATTGGGTGTTGTTGTAGGTTTAACGCCATTTTTCAGCACATGGCAGCCACTATAACTGGTGGAGTAAGAACCCGGGAAAGATCAAGGATTAAAGACCGACGAGCGGACATTTACTGGAAATCTTTCTCACATACCTAGACTAGCCCGAGTCTGGAGCCCACGCGTACAGACGTGATGCTCCTACATGTGGATAATATGTCTGACATTGGCATTTAAAGATAGATTATAAATTGGATGTGTAATGGCAGTCATCGCATTACGCAGTATTATAATTAACATATCGCCGGATATTACTGCATTTCTAACACAGACACACATCCATGGACTGCTGACAATTTTAATTAACACATATCCATGCACTGTCGATAACTATATTGCTGGCAAAGGTGTGAGTCTTCACATAAAATCAATCCACTCCAAGATAGAGTTCTCATGACCTAAACTCCGATATATTTCAGCCATAAAAGTTTACACTTGATTTTTCCTTAAAACAAATAATTTATATGGGAAAAGTTGTGAAAATAAAATTTAGTCTGAATTTATATCACATGTGATGGTAATAGGTTATAGAGACATGTCAATTACAAATGAGCAAAATGCAAATCACTTCCAGTCCCCGCCCCCTTCTTTTCTCTGAATTACATATATTTGTCATAGTCTACGCAGAGATATTTATTATTATACCAAACATAAGAAACTTGTTTCTATAATGGAACATTACTATTTTCTTTTCGAATAAAATGATTTGTTGTATGATCGACGTATGCTCTAGATAACATATTACCATTCACAGCTTCTTTATCCTTTTCCTCTTCAGCTTTCAAATACAGGTCAACAAAGTCCCGGATATTGTCGGAATCAAAGGTTTCTCTATGTTCTTTTATCCTTCTTCTGGCATACCTAGACATTTCGTCAAAAGCGTTGATAATCTTTCTACCCTGAAACATAGCCATGATAATACGATATGACAAACCGATTACAAGTACTAGAAGCATTTAAAATGAAAACAGAAAATTTGAAAAAATTCACTTTATGTCAGGGGTCTCAAACTCAAACCAAACTGAGGGCAGCATGAGGGCATTTTCGATGACCCAAGGGCCGCACAACCTTTGTTATCTCTCATAACACCTTGTGACGCCAATCATTTTGCGGGCCACTGGATACGGCTTGGCGGGTCGCATACGGCCCGCGGGCCGCGTATTTGAGACCCATGATTTAGGTTCTATTTGATAACGAGGTAACGCTCAATCTAATTGAAACTGAGATTTTATCACAAGAATAATATTGGTACTTCAAAGGGTCCCAGGAGAGGACGTAATAATAATGGCATGAAACAAAGCTGTAATTGAAATTTAAAAAAAAAAACGAAATGAGTCAAAAGGAGGTAATTTATTTTATTTGTTGCATATAGTTTTTTGAATGTCTTTAAGGGTATTTTTATAGGAAATATTTTATATTTTAAGTGTTGGCACTGTATGGTACCGGACACAAAAATACTTATATTTGATAGAACATTCAATAAAGTTTTATCATCACATAACGAAGAGTTGGATATAAGCAAACGTAAAACTTAAATCTATTTACAGAAGGGATAGGCAACTGGCACCTATGTTGCCTTGCATATGTTTGCATATTCCATATGGAACACTCTGATGAAGAAGAAAAAAAAAAGCCGAAAGAAGAACTTCATATATGTACATACGCATACATAATAACAAGGCATACATAATAACAAGGCATACATAATAACAAGAGGCGAAGCTGAAATATAAACATGTATATTAAGTAGGAAAAATTGAAATGGAGAGTAGGACCGGCTGGCTGTGAAATCATATTTCACGATTTCATCGTTTTTCGATACAGGTTGTTAAATTTTTCAAAGTCATCGTTCATCGGCTAAACATAATAAACCCAGATGTTCGTACTGTTCTTTCATTAACGAAAATGCTTATTTCATTAGTATAAATACCAATGAAATGTTTGCGATGCGTTATCATACAAACTGTACAACATTTAGTGATATTTATTTAAGAACTTGCAAAACGAAATATATTTCACAAACATGTCAACCAATATCTAAAAACATTAACAAGCATAAATTTAATATAAATAACTTTACGGATCCATCTTGTTAATCTCGACGTCTACAGCAAATTTACAAGATTTTTCATCTAGGGCAATTGATATTGTTAATTCGGAAATCGAACTTCGTTAAAGAGATATAATTGAACTACTGTCTGGATATTTTCTTTTCAAGAGGTTTAATTCTAAAATTATATATGAACTTGATGATATATTTATTGTATTTGGTCATTCGTACTGTTACTTAGCGTAGGTCAGAAACACATTCGCAGTCACTTTTGGATTGAACTCACTTTAAGCTAGATTTTTCCTAAAGTTCCATATTCATAATTACATAATCAAAGATACAAATTTTTATCCACATATATACATGATATATGATTAAACACAGAACCACATCATTCCCTACAACTTGATATATAATGAAATCTGCCTATAGTAAAAGTCATGCAGGTCATGTAAGTGTTCAGAACAAACTGTAATGCGTGTAATGTTTGAAAATTTGATTACACATACCTTTAACGGAAATTATTCACTTTATTTAGATACTCATACCTCCATATTGCTTTGGAAGGTTATTGATTTCAAACCCTGATATATATTGGTGCCGTGTACCCGCGGATCTGGGTTCCAATCTCCGTAGTGTACGAATTAAAAATTCTCTAACCTGTATGATAGTATTATTTTTATTAATATATAGCGCGTGTTGAAAACAAATTCGTACTACTTAGCTATACTCTGTGATAGACCCGACGTCCTCTTTTCTTGACCCAGATTAGTGCCTGGCTACCACTGTAAAAGTCCACAGCGATAAAAAAATTCTCTGAAAGCTTTCTGGTGACATTTCAAATCATCATTGAACAGACTTTGTTCAATCAATAAATTTTAGAATTCAATATTGGAACAACAGTTAATATTTAATTTACTTTGAACAAATACGCCTACATGACCGCATTGACATACACTTTTAACGATGGAACATATATTTTATCATTTTATTTATCATTTGTAGAAAACTGACAAAACAATCAGTACAGAAATATTGTCAAATTTAAAAGTGTACAAACTTCTCTATGGTGCTTCTCTGAGCTTTTATTAAAGCAATATAACATAATTTGATTGTTCTTAATTTTAAAATATTATATAACAATGTACAACCTTAAAATTTGTATGCAATAATGTACAAAGCGGCACAATTTAATATTCTGATATGAAACTGTATTAAAGAAAACATTTGGATTCACCGTTTCGATACTGTCCGAAATATCTCGAAAGTTCTAATTAGAAGATGATTTATATTTGTCATTGATTAGTGCATAATACTTTATCAATTATACATATTTAAAGGGAAATAAAGCACTTTGTCCCTAACTCTGTATGCATATTTCCCATGAAATAAAAGAAACTTGTGTCAACCTACACTACTTCCGTTGGCGGGAGTATATTTTTTTAATTGATTTTCAAAATGAATGAAACATCCCAGTTCACTGGATGCAGTGCAGCGCATGCATAGCAGTTCAGATTCAGCGAAGAAAACGGAGGGGTCTCCGGTTGTTTTACAGACCTGGGAATGAGTTAATCAATATTTGCAGGCTACTATATTGAATTTATAAATGCAGCATTTAGTTATTACATTACATATTCTGTGCAAGTATGAGACAAGCAGAACAACAAAAGAAGTATTCTTCTAAGTAGAGAACAAAAACAGCCCCAAAACCCCCTTATGTAAAAAAACCCACAACAAATCTGATGAAGAGGGCGCTCAAGCCTCCTCTAGAAAAGGTTAGTGTTCTCCCGAAATTTGGAATTCCCAGTCCAGGTATTTTTTAAGCAGTAAAACAAATAAAGCGTTGCACTTCGTGTAAGAGAGAGTTATCGATAAAATCGATATGTTCCCAATATCTTTTCATTTTCTTACGTGTGAATGATGTAATTTGATTGGTGAATCGAAAATTCAAATGAGCAAGACTTCATATCGGTGTTTGGCTGATCTCCATTATGTTGGAGATATAGATTATATGCTGGGTAACGCTCAACCGGATTTCACTAGCAGAAATTAGGGCATTTTGAAAGACCAGCACATGCAACACCAGTATAACTCTATACATAGGGAAAAGATGTATTTTTCAATATAAAAAAGAAATAAGATAATCGGATTGCAGTTTAGTAAAACCTGCCCTTCCTTCCGTGCATGTAAGCAAATTATATAAAAGGAACGTATTAATATTTATTTAAATCGTTTACTTTGTTGGATTCAAAAACCAAAGTGCTCTACTTACATTTTTTGTTAACTTTCACAAATTTAAGGGCAGATTTCTTTGAAATTTATATCGCATATTTTATTACAATGAAATTGGGCTAATCCATAAATAGATGTTATGTTTCTCAAAAAATAATTAACGTTATGAAAAAAAACTCCGAAACTTATCGAATCCAGCAAACGTGGAAAGACGATAAATTGAATCTTTGCCACATATATTTCTTTCACGCGAAAGAAAGTAACTTTTCCAAAACCCTTCTACTAATCTACCCACACGGCTGCTAGGTGGCTACCAATGTTTAATAGTTTTAGTTTGAGATGTGGGAGGAACTGATAGTAATGTGATCGGTTAGGTATTATCAGAGAAACATAATTTAAATTTTGAAAACATTATATTCCTTGGAATACATTCCGCACGCATATTAGTGGTAGGGGAATAGGTAGGACACAATGCTGAGCATCCTATCCCTAGCATGATTACCCTCGAGGAAGCAAAGATTTCTCCCTGTTTTGGGGTAAACTGCACTCATAATATGAGACGAGAACAATTCACAGTCATATGACCGAAACGACAATCTCGGGTAGGGGAAAAGGAAATAAATTATGTTTTCTTTACAAGTAAAATCACTAGACGAATCCAGTGAAAGCGCTGTTTTATGCTGTTTTATGCTCACTTTAAACCTTTCCTGGCCCCACGACTCTTTTCCATGCGCGTTTCTAGTATTTGAGACCGCGAACCAGGTCCTGAATCATTGACTTATTATACTCACCGATGGACGAGACGGGACTGATGAGAACTCTAAGATTGCCCATTGACGGCAGCATGTTCCTGGCTATGAAGCCAATTTGTAACTTTTCACCTCAAAGACCCAGAGCAATACGTTAAGAAACTGTGCGATAGAGGCTTTCAAAGGGAAGACGATGTTGCCTTTGCACTATTCCCTTAGAGGAATTTCCATCGTGAGTAATTTCTTGTGGCGCCACTGACACAGAAAAGACACTTTTTCGTTCGAGAGCATGAATTGTTGATCGATTCGAGCAGAAAAGGGTCTTCATTGGGCTAACAGGGTCATTTACAAAGCATGAAAAGGCGGCAGGACGAGAACCATATCCGCTGCAACGTTGAGTAGACTGCGATCTGCTCCATGTCGGAAATCGACTCTGCGAGCTCGATACTCACCGTATGCAAGCGAGGGAGACAACCAAGTCTGAGGTTTATAATAAATTATATGCCCAGGTGGAACTAAATGCTGACACGGAGTAAAGACTCATTATTAATTAATTAATAATTAATTAGAAACCATAACTGACGCAAAAGCCCGTGGCCAAAGATAAACTTAGCATGTGTTATTGTAGAGAATGTTGTCGATATGGCCACTAACAAGGACGACCTAATGAGAGACGACACAGCAGAATGATCTTGGTGAAAACCTTGTACTGATAATGAAGCCAAACGTAAGAGCTCGAAATTGGTGAATGGTTCTTTCTAAACCAAACCGAAGGAACTTGAGCAAAGATGTGTGCATAGCGACGTGAAATTATACGTCGGTTAATTCTAAACTAACCGCATATTCTTCCCTTTTTACCGACAGTCTGGCTGAGCATGCCGTGTCCAACTGGAACCTCAGCGGGGCTATGTACTTGTTGACACGGCTGATGTATGTGTCTCGTATGAGATACCTGTTGTCCTTCGGTACTAAAACAAGCCTTATGTAAACCCATTAGGGTATACGAACAATAGATTAGAAAGGGGGCAGCTCGTACACTTACACTCCTGTCCCCAAGCGTACATGGATCAAATAGACGACATCTTGATACGAATGACCACATGATATTAATGTAGAATTGCCTCTTTCGACATATCTTCCGCCCGCCCCCACCCCCTCCCGAACTTCCCGCCAGCCCAAAAAGTATACTCTAGTTGGAACACTAACATAATGAAGGCATTAGACCAACAGTTCAGTATTGTAAATTTTAACGTACTACAGTAATGCAACCGATATAATAACCGATTAAACACATCACTTTTATAGGATCACTTGACTCTGACGCAGCAAGGAGACTTACCATAGGGCTTCTGGAAATGGACCGTTCCTTTTAAATTTTCCACAACATTATATATTCTACAGATTACATCAGATTATTTGTAATCTGCAATGTACTGATTGCGAGTCAGGCATGCTAATGGCTGAGTCATAGTAACTCCCGTACTCAAGTAAGAAGAAAGACAAAAATACCTTGGAGTTTGGTAGGTAAAGCAGAAAAGGCAAGAAGTTTTCCGGGAGGTTTGCAGATGCGGCGGTGAATATTGTATCTATGTTCTGTATCAACCGGAGAAATTCTGGATGACCATAGTCAAGCCTAGATCACAAAAAGATAATACATTTAAGTGGTCATCAAACATAAAATGTAGAGTTCCTATCTTCAATTATATATTTTTACTTATCCATCAAGGCACAAGTCTACTTTTACAGAGATGTGTTAAGCTGATTCATACTAAATGATCACTCTAAGGTTATATACACTCAAAATGCGACAAAATAGATTCATCCATAACCATTACTCACATGCTATCATCCTTTTTATACGAATACAGTTAAATAAAGACGCAGTTATTTATTGTTATATAATTTTCAAGTGGGTAAGTAATCAATACGTCAAGAAAGTTACGATATATACTCATTGATAACGCGAGTCCACGTGCAAATCAAAGAGACACAGGATCATCCATTACATAATGCACCAGCAGATCTGGGTGTCAATAGTTTGTTAGGAGTAACCAGAACAAGAAAATAACAGAAACCCGATCGGTCGGCGCATTATGCGATGGCAGATCAGGTTTTTTGTTGCTTGCAGTTTGACTGTATTTATAAGAGAGTATATATAGTACTTAGAACAACAATCTTATTCTAGCGATCGATGAATGAAATATATTGTAGTTTTAAAACAGTTTATCTATTCATTATCTTGATCCATAAACGATCCCAGCAATTATATTTGCCACCGCTCTCTTCACAGCTTTTCGGATATCCCTCGGCTGATCACCATAAGACTCAAGTTCGTCTCCCAGGATGCGTGCCTCGTCTTGGATACATTCCTCAAGACTCTTCTTCCCTACTCCCAAGTCCTTTAGAGTAACCAAAGTAAACTTTCGCAGTTTTTGATGTACATCCCCATTTCCAAAAATAACACCTACATGAAATTGAAACGCAAAACTTGACAAAATAGTATTCCAACAGTTAAAACATATTGTTATTATATTGGTTATATTTTATCTACGACCGACAACTGATCACATTTCTAGACTGCCAAGCAACGAATTATATAGAATATTTCAAGCCTTATTTTTACAGCAGTAAATCTTACTTATATGGTGCTTATTCTCTAGCTGCCAATTTTCTTTGCTGATATCCATGAAAACAGGGTGATCGTAAGGGGAGGGCAATACGTACGACTACCCTGTGAGCCTTTTCAGGTAACTTGGCTTATTTTTTCGGAGCATGGTTTCAAGTGGTAGGGACGAGGTTCTTTTGCGAGGCAGTTTCGTCTAGAGCAAAAAATCTGCCTACCACTTCAATCATTTTGCCATGCAAGTTTACTTTAACTGCAGTTACAACCTTTTATACTGACCTTTGGGAAATGGTTATATTAAAAGTTGCAGATTATATTTGTCAACCGATATTGTGCAGTTAAAAATAAAAATAGAACAAAAATCAGGTGTAAGCTCATCTGCAGTGCACAGAACTCGAAAAGCTGATAAACCAATTAATACATCAAATGTTAGCGACAGAACATGGTAAACAATGACCTGGTTGAAGTATTTATCAATCAACACTCTCTCCGTGAAGACGTAGAAGTTATGTCCCTTTGCAATATGTAACGGGTAATTAGTGGTCAAACTGTTGTTATTTAAATGCATCAAGATAAAGGATAATATTATGAAAAACTAAAATGTGAATGGCTTCGGTTATATTTCAGAGTAATTATATTTCAGAGTAAACAGATTTAACATTAAACTTAAACTCTTCCCTGTCGAGCGTATACTTGCTGCAATCATTTTTTTTAACCGTAGACAGTTTTACAACGAATGATCTCTGACCAATGATGGTCTTTAAAGCCGAAACAGACAAAGCTTGGTCATAATTTGAACATTAGGTGTACGCGTTAGTTTTCTCCCTTATTTCCATATCGCAGCGTATCTTCTGAGAATTTCGAAATCCAGAATATTTTCACTAATAAATTTCTGAATAATTACATGTAAAATGTTTTTGAATTATAACCTAGTTCGTAGGTCGAGAAGAATATGATTATCTGTTTAGGGATTGAAGAGTTTTAGGATGTTATCATCAGGATTTGCAAGGTCATATTTTATAATCATTTTGCATTTTTATCATTTTGATATCCCAATAATCTTTCAGATAGGAACAATCTATTTCTTTCTCGGAAGTGGAGGGGGCTGGGATTTATTTTTCGAGACGAGTTAATTTTGTTTTTCGTTTTACCTCAAAATAATTAATTTTTTTAAAAAAAACTAACATAATGAATATCATATGTTCTTTTCTTTTCTATAAATCTCTGTAAGAAACTTTGTAATAACTATTTGAGAGCCAGTCATTTTATCTTCAAAATCCCAGCCCCACCCCAAACAAAATGGACGGTTTCTTAACAGCTACCAAACAAATACAGGTGTAGAACAATGTTGACATGTTCTTTGTGCGGAAAACACAAAAAATTACCAGAAATACATAATTTTCATTTTTGAAGTCTGTATCGTTCTTTGTGTTGAAAAGCGTGTACCTGCTAATATTCTGTATCGTTTTAATGAATGTATTGTACCAATTTAAAAGAATGCTAAATATTTATGTTTGTACGTCTCTTTCTGCCTGCCTACTGGGGAAATTAGTTCAGGCAATGGTACTTAGATTGTGCATGGATGTAGCACTATTCTACCTTAATTTTACCCTGAGTCATCATTTTCGTGTTCAGATGTTGCTTACCTTTGCCACGAAAAACCTTGTTAATCACATACAGATTAGTTGGCCTGAATTTGAAATCCTTTCCTTGCTCAGATAGGGCTTTGTGTATTGCCTTGCGACCGAACACTAAAATGATATTCTGAAAAGGTCCGAGAACTAGGCGAACAACATCCCCGTACTTCTCCCTGAACATGAGAAAATCTTTGTACGCTTGTTTGCTACCAGGAAAGTCAAAAAGATTTCCAACGACCGGAAGAGACTTCGGTCCCGGAGGAAGATTTTTAGGTGATCTGCTCAGGACAAATTTGTATCCGATGAAAATCACCAGAGCAATTATTAATATTTCTAAAGCTGGCATTTCGTCCAAGTTTGTGTGCTAAGCAAAGACAATATGCAGGCCGCTTTGAAACCACGACGTGTTTTTATACAGTCCACTGAGTACTACTTTATGACTAAGTCTTAGTTTCAAGCCAGATTTGATCATTGTTTTACAGTTAAATGCTTCTTTATCTATAATGACCCCGACCTTGACAGCCGAGTTTGTGATATATTGCATAGCACACCTAATGTTGTCGAATCCAGTATCGAAGGGAGTCAATCGGGATTGTGGCATGCATACAGAGAGATGGCGCTTGCGAGAAACTATTCAAAGAATTGATCCAGTAGGACGAACCCTGAGCACTGTATATAATGTAAAAGGGCCATGGCATATTGATTCCAAGTACAAGCTGATACATTGGATCGTCATTTTTCACGAAAGAGTGGGTGACTGCAACCCACTTATTACAGGTATTAATGTAGCTACAGAAAGCAAAGCACCGAATGCATTTCAAAATGTTGAGAAGGCGGTGAATATGCATCTATTGCCATGAAAAAGATTAACAAAGTATATATGGACAGATCCTATATCAAATAAATATCACAATTGAGGAATAGGCACTTTAAAAGCCTTCTGTACCTGCGTTATGATTTTGCGCTGATACGAAATGATACAGGATCACTTCATATTACTCTGATTTAGTGAAAGCAATTTTATAAATGTTTGCCTCAAAATTCTGTCAATGTTTACATAAATGAATGAAAATATGTCGTCTCTTAGTACTATTGTGATTTTGTAACAAACCATGTTTTAAAAGAAAGAATGAAAATGGATTAGATACTTAACTGTTCTCTTCTGCTTTATGTGTGATAAATTTCCCAAAGGAGTGCTTATTTTCAAGGTTACTCATCTCAAACCCAGAATGCAGGACCTACGAGCAGAAGGATGCAGTTTGTTTTGTCCAAGTCTTTCATTGGCTTCAAAGCTAAAAGTATTTAGATGGCATCGTTCAAATAATTGTTGTTGTTTTTATTTTAACGATACCTTGAATACTTCCTTGGCTGTATCATAAAGAGAAAAAGGGAGCTCGATGTCTTTCCCAATACACCAAAGGTAGTCACCCTGTGCTGGCCTATGCAGTTATAGATCCCGCGACCCTTGGATTACGAGTCTAACGCTCAACCAGTTGCGGCTACCTTCACGCAAATAAGCAAAGTGTCAGGCATAAGGGAAGGGTGGAGGACAAAGTCTTACCTACCCCCAAAAAGACAAAGAAAATGGGGGTGAAACAACTGTAATGTTTCACATACTGCGTTTCTCATTAGCTAAACGGTTAAAAGTATGCCCTGGATACACGGAAAATACACATGCTTCCGCGGGCTTCGACAACTGGACTCCTCGTGTACCTGTTTACACTACCCTAAAAGATACTATTGGATCCGCCCCATGGCACCCTTTCTTCCTATGTTTTCTTATTCAATATATATATATATATATATATATATATATATATATATATATATATATATATATATATATATATATATATATATATATATATATATACACACACACACACACACACACATATATATATATATATATATATATATATATATATATATATATATATATATATATATATATATATATATATATATATGTATGTATGCATGCATGTATGCATGGATGTATGTATGTATATATATATGCAACATAATTGGGTCCTTGTTTACATAACATTTTGAATCAGTCTCTCCCACTGACAATAGAAAAGCCTTGTATACGCTTGAAAAGTAATGGATCATAAAATTTGATTATAGGCCTGCACTATTCGATCACGAATCGACGGCCAGTTCCACGGTTAGACGGTAGGTTTCGCTTTAAAGATCCACGTACATGTTTTTTCAAAGCTGTCGAGATTTCATATGAAAATTTATAATTTTGTCTCCCTTAAACACCAGATGAAACGCATGAACGCCAGTATTACGACGTTTTGTATGTGATCTAGTTACGCAGTTCATTGTACTATACCTGAGCTTTAATAGTTAAACATGACTGCCAGTCGAGGACCGAAACGTGTATTAACAAAGCTATGATCAAGTTGCATGCATTCTGATGGAAGAGAATAAGTTACATACATTCTGATGGAAGATGCTAAGTTACATATATTCTGATGGAAGAGACTAAGTTACATATATTCTAATGGAAGAGACTAAGTTATATCCATTCTGATGGAAGAGACTAAGTTACATATATTCTGATAAAAGAGACTAAGTTACATACATTCTGATGGAAGAGAACATACATTCTGATGGAAGAGACTAAGTTACATACATTCTGATGGAAGAGACTTAAGTTACATACATTCTGATGGAAGAGACTAAGTTACATACATTCTGATGGAAGAGACTAAGTTACATACATTCTGATGGAAGAGATACATTCTGAATGAAGAGATACATTTTGATGGAAGAGACAATTCTATTCTAAACAATATATTTGAAATTTCCTTCGAATTTTTTTTTCTGTATGTATCATTAAATGATTTATATTAATATTTTAAATTTTAAGTATAACATTAATGTAATTTATTTTTAAAAACAAGTTTTACTACTAATTACCGCAGGTGTAACAAGATCCAAGGGAGATAACTACTAGCAGTTTAAACATTTAGGGGACAGGGGCCAGTTTCTGTATACAATCAGCGACCTAGTATAAAAAAGCATAAAAAATCAAAAAGTCCATATTTTGGACACCTATGTTAAAACAAAGCATAAGAATATTATCCACTTGACCAGAGAAGTCAATGGCAGTTTATAGCATAAGACGTTTATGCACCCAACCCCAAATTTCTACCGGCAGTTTTCATGTCCGAAGGTCATTTTTGACACCATGTGAAGCTCACAGTGAAAACACAAGCCCTTTTCCTAGATGACAATTCTGCAAAACAGTGCGTACTAAACAGGCTGATGCAATTGAAAACAGTTGTCATCCAAGCCGTTTTTGAGATACTCTACTTGCAACAAACCAATGTATTTACTGCTATGGTAGGCTAGCTCTTCTTCCTAGCCGACTATTTGTATTTCACTATCAACATACTGCAGAGTAACTATGGAAGGCGTACATGTCAGACATCAATTTCAAGAACAACACAAGCCCGAAGTACATAGTTCTCAAATATATCCATATCTTTAAATAGTAAACAATAATAGCTGATAAAGTCACACCATAGCCTTAAGTTAAGAAATTTGCCAGGGGCCAATTTACGAAACTGGACCCTGACACCTTTACCGATCAGAGCAACCTCAACCTTGCATGAAAACCAGAATAAACACCTCGGATGTATGAAGTGGACTGCATTCAGCATTTTGGAGAAATCAAAACTTCAAACAGGTCAAAATGCTTGCACATCATATTAGTACAGTCTATGATCCACTTTCTGAATATATTCGGACTAAATAAAAGGTCATTTATATATAAAATGAGAGCAAGGTGTGACTTTTATTTAAGGATTCGTTTAAACAATATTGTTTTGAGAAAAGACGACAAAATCGATTTGAGTGTCGTTTAAGCCAAGAGTTTCACGTAAATACCTGTTTCTAACTAACACCTATGTTTCCCACTAATACCTATGCTTCCCACTAACACCTAAGTTTCCCACTAAACCCAATGCTTCCCACTAACACATATGCTTCCCACTAACACCCATATAAGATCTGCTCACTTCAGCCATGGTTGTACTGCACTCCTATGATTCATGTTAGTTTAAGTTTCCGTGCCAAGTGTCAAGGTCCAAGACATTATTGATAACGGAACTTTGAGTCATATACCTCGTCCATTTTGACGACGCAGACAGTACGATTTGATATCAAACGCTTTGAATACACAATACTTTAATAATTTTGAACCTTTAGATCAAAACTTTAAACTTTATGAAAACGTTACTGCACACCGGAGTCGTATGCAGGCCACAAAACCTTTGGCTAGGGGGAGGGGTAACGGCATAATGAAACATATTCATAATGGGAATTTTTAACCAAGTAAAGGCAAGTCTGGACAACTTGGATAAAACTAGTACCTGAGTAAAAAGTGCACAAAGTTACATTTTGCGGTGAATGCTTTCCGGTGTAAATTACTAATTGATTAGGCTTGTCAAGGTGAACTACAGAACACGCGGTACTAATTATGGAAAAGTGGGAACCAGCCTGGAAATGGGTGAACATAAAATAGAGTATATATTGGTTTGGCTGACAAGGTTGGTTAATAACGTAAATTATGTTTTAGGAAAAAGAATCGTTAGAGAGCTTATCCTAGTTGCAAATGAAAAAAATAGAGACACTGTTTTATTGACGGAATTGCAGTCCTTTAACAGTCTTGAGTTTGGAACACTCATTAATAATATTAGCACCTGACTCTTTGGTGCGGAATTGTAAGCACATGTTTCAAACACATGCAGATCCAGAAAATTCTGCGGCTCATATCCTTTCCTCTACACAAAAGCTGACATCCAGGTTTCATCTATACTGATAAATATAGATTTGATCATGAGCACTCAAAAATTTAAGTTATTGAATTTTTAATATCATGGCATTTGCATAGGTTTACTATGGGAACTGAACTAGTACCTTGAGTCCTACAGATATCTTCTCAAAAGGTATCATCATAACAGAACGTAAACCTTTTTTCCGATAACAACAACTTAGTACACTTTAAATATTTTGACATGTCTATACTGTTTAATAAATGAATACTAATTATCCGTATGTGGTATAAACACTCATCCGAGAGCCATAGTATTGGGTCAACATTTACCCATTTGGACTGTCTAGGAGGCTAGTTTTCAAGTTTGTGTTTAGCACGGTTTTTTGGTTTAGTGTATACTGACTGGCTACACTCATCCGATAGCTATATTACTTGATATTTATTTACCCATTTAGTTTTCAAGCTTGTTTTGAGCACATTAGCTTATTTTATTCTGCATTATATCACTTAGATAACTGATATAATATTAAAAGTATACACAATTCACAACTTGTAAACATTGCGATGGCAAGGAAAGTTTTTTTTTTCTTCGAAATATTTCTCAACTAAATTAGACGCAAGTAGTCCAAGTTGGCCTGGCATCGCTCACTTAATTACGTAACATTGTTTGCCAAACTCTATCATAAGCAGGATCACCTCATTAAGACGCAATGATTTTGGTGATAATAAAAACAAAACATCATTTTATATTAGATGATATCAGATGCACGATCGCTGCATTAATATGCATGGGTCTCACGCATTATTAAAAGTGTGAAAGAACTTGATTATGTATAGAGAATCCTTAATTGGTAATGATTTAATATTGAATTTATGAATAAGTCCAGCTTTTGCGAGACTTCAGATTCTTTTTATCAGATAGTTTTTATTTCAGTGGAAATTATTTAGATAGAAAGAAGAATTAATAACTTCGTTCATTCTAACAGAGGCTGATAGACGATGCACCTTTATTTTGTTGGCGTAATAAGTATTCCCAAACAAAGATTACCAGTAAAAGTAGATTATACTTTTTTCTACAAAATATAAATCAAAGAACAAGTGTCCATTCCAGTAAACAGAACATTTTATAAAGACAACATCATTTTTCAACACAAATGAGATACGTAAAGAAGATTGTTCCCATAAAATGATGATTTAAAAGGGTACATTCCCTGATTGATTTGTATATACGTTTGCCTTATTCTAATTGCACTTGTTCCAAGCTTAATTTACTATGAATATTCACTAAAATAAAATGGAAATTAGATTTACATTGTTTGTCTTTATTAACATATCCCACAACAGGATCAGTGCGATAAAGAGCTTGACCAACACTAATCATTATAGTAAATGCGGATGGCTAGAAATGTGTCCATAACACACAAACGCTCCTCACCTCCTTCTTGTTTGAGTCACTGATAAAAGCAAACGAAAGTAATATCATTTCAGAATATATAATTAAAAATGCGCAAAAAAGATTCAAAATATATTATAAGAAAGGACGAAAAATTTAATCAAATAAAGGCAGTGTGAATAGAAAACTAATTTGGGTGTGAGTGTGTGTGCGTGTGTGGAGCATATATCTTAACTACAGTCGCATCAGAATGTGAAGAAAACTGATACGCATAAGTTCTAAGTTCACAGGATGTTAACAATATCTACTAAATTGCAAAACTGCCCAGAATAGATGTGATTCTAGTTACACACACGTTTTGAAAGATACATAAACAAGGGACCTAATCTTACATACATACCCTAGCCATAGTATGGTGTAAGCTAGTAAAAACAAAAAAGATCTACCCTGACCCCATTTAATAAGAAAAAGCATATTAAAATTCAGAATATCTTAATTAATGATCCCCTGATTCATGATGAGCGATATATTTTATATTATCGTGTGCAGTGTGTGCTCAGTCATTGTAGTTAACAGCGATGTGCAGGAACTTTATCAGTGGACAGTTGTTCATAATGTGTGACATGGTCTGTAGAGCTTCACAGCAACAGGAAGATTCACTTGTCTGGCCCCATCGGACAAGGTTGACTGCACAACGACCCTGTCCTGTCCGAAATCGGTTCAGCGTGGTCCACAGATGACGTGGAAGGCGGAAGCCAGGAGGGCAAACAGATGGCTCAGCTACGAAGGTATGGTTTACAACATCTGTTGAAGACCCCTCGACACTCTATGCCGAAATAGCTGTCATATCCTCCGGCAACGAACCTAACCAGTTTGGGCGACTCGAAGTCAAGCGGACTGCTGGATGTGAGGTGAATTCCATGTACAGTCGAAGTTTATCACTGACATAGGCCTTAGCCAACACTTTTGTGGTTTCTTCTTGGCGACGCAGATGTCGACGAGGAATGTTGCTGAGTACTGGCAGCAATGGTAAAGAGGTAGAACGTAGCGTTCCAGAGATTATGCGCATTGTTGTGTTGAGCTGGACATGAATTAACTTGGTGTGGGATGATCGAGCCCAGACAGGAGCGCAATACTCGGCTGTCGAAGAACAGAGGGCCAGTGCTGATGTCCTGAGTGCCTGAGCGCTAGCACCCGAGGTTGCGCCAGCCAGTTTGCGGAGTAGGTTGTTTCGAGTGCTACGTTTTTGCTGGTTGTAGAATGTCAGTGATCTGTCCGGAGTCACACCAATATATGTTGGTGTCAGGTCGTGTTTTATTTGCTGCCCATTGAGGATGATGCAAAGTTCATGGCTCGCATTTGCATTCTTAAGGTGGAAGACGCTGGAGACTGTCTTTGTTGCGCTCATCTGTAGACGCCATTTCTTGAAAATGTCCGTCATATCCCCCAGGTCCTTGTTCAGTACCTCCTCAAGCTCAGTAAATGAGGGACTCTGGGTCCCGAGAGCAATATCATCTGCATACTTGCACGACTGTTTTACAGACAAGTAATTGACAGAGACATTGAACAAAATTGGCGAAAGCACATACCCTTGTGGGAGTCCGTTAGTCTGACGCCTCCACAAGCTGCAGCTCTCTCTCTCTCTCTCTCTGATGTGCACTCTGAAGCGCTTGTCGCGGAGGAACATTTCGATAGTCTCAACTATCCAGCGCGACTAAAGTCTGAAAATTTTCAATATGAGGCCTGCATGCCAGACAGTTTCAAATGCCGCTGTTATATCAAGGAAAACAACTTTTAAGGTTCCTCTGACAACTGTTTTCAACAAACGTAGTCAGAGCAAGGACTTGATCGCAAGTGCTACGGCCATGCCTGAAACCTGCCTGCTCAACAGTTATGATATGTAAAAAACAAAGTTATTGGAATATGGGTGGAGAAACCCCTAACATTTGGGCTTTGATGTATATTATTTTTTCTTTTTTTTAGGAAGCACTGAACCCCAGATTTCGCATTATTTTAAAGTTTGAAAATTTACACTTGAATGATGGCTTGTCCCAAAAATAATGATTTATCGTCTCGATCTTTCAGACACATAGGTGACTCTTTACTATCTCACTGGGCTGAACGGGGTGGAGGATATGTAAATTTAATTAATAATAAAGAAATACAACAACAGTGGTTTCAGATAATTATCTTCCGATATATTAAGCAGTCATTTATATGTTTACATTAACATACATCACTGATCAAAATTCCATCTGACGAACATAGTAGAACTTAATAGTTATTATGTACAACAGTATACTTCTAAACAGTAATTATTTACGATTTTGTCATAAATGTTTAATTTATCTACCTCCAAGGCACAATAAACAAAAGACAGATAAAATTAATCAGGATAAAATTATATACTCAATGCAATAAGATCTTTTGGAGCGAATTTCCATTTACAAGAATACGTTCTCGAGCAGCTTTGAAATTAATTTGCATTATTTACTGAAATAAAACACTTAGGTTATTACTATGCGAACTTGAACTACAAATATTAATATTGTCTACTGCAGTGTAATTTATGCAATTTCGTAATTTTACATTTTTAAGAAAAATACAAACAATTTTTAATAAACATCAACTAAACTGAAACATATTTCTTTGCCAAATGCTGCATGTTTGTTGGAGGTTAACAGGTCATTATATCACATGATTTGGTGGGCGGAGCGATCTATCATCTCGGGTAAGGTCAATTTTTGTATCGCCCTCCTATGAGTTTGAAAATAATCTATGATTAACAAAAGAGAAACCTGTTTGTCATTATGTTTGTAATCGAGCATGTACAAAACATTTGAGGATAATTATAGTGACTACATGCACTTCGGGTGCCACGTTTTCCAACTGCTGGACATGTACCTATGTTCACACTTTGAAGAGCACTGATTATGCATTCTAAATCATGCACTTTTTTGAGGACTTCTCAAATATATAAATAAATCGAAGGAAAGAAATTGGAAGGAAGGAATACATATTTATAATTGTTTCAAAAACTTATTATTATAATTGCTTGCAACAGTATTTCTCAAAGTTAAACTATTTTACATCAGTTATGCAATAAATATATCAGGAGTTTCTATCAAATCATTTGAAAGCCTCCTAAAATGAAACATCTCAAAAGAGTATCATGCTGTACTGATATGCAAATCAATTTCTGTTGTAACATCACTTCTTACACAAAATATATTTCATTTTCTTGTAACAGCACTTCTTACACAAAATATATTTCATTTTCTGAGCTGGCTTGAATGTTATTAGCAGTGAACCAGTCAATCAGAATGGTGTACTATATGTGTTAGAGTGTCAAAATCCGTTGAGAAAAGAAAACGTGTCGTTTTCAGAAGAGCCATATGTAATAAAATAGAAGACATCCTTGATAAAAACATTAAAAGGTAAATAAGACGATTGATTCCAGATGAACCCTTATCTGGATTTCAGTAAATGGGTTGTATCATGTCCTTTTACTCAGAATTCACACATCAGTTGACGAGTTTAGTGGACAGTGGATTCACCATGGATTAACTAATGACAGTAAATTGTTCGCCACTCGAGTTGTGGCACAGTATTTGAAAGACCCAAACGATATTTACGACCTTGTTCATTGCGGTCTAGACTTCCAGCAAATACAAAAACTGTGCATGATGGTTGTGATGAAATATTTGCTCTAGAAAACAGATTTTTTTCCTGCCTGAACATCATCTTCTGCTTCTTCAGACTCGGATTGATCCTGAAACTGACGACACTAATTTTGGTATCAACAGTTTTGGAAGGACACTGGACAATGTCTTGTCAAATTCTTCTTCCCAAAATTATCTTGTCTAAAATATTGCGAAAGAGAAAGCATTTTAGTGTAGAATAAAAGTTAGCATATTGCCAAGAAAATGCTGGTTTCTTTTATTGTTCACCTCTATATATGACTGCATGTATATATGTCATGGATCATTTCCGAAGAAGGTTAAAGCGTTCAAAATTATTCTTTTTCAAACAAGCGCATCCACGGAGTTCACTCTTATGCTTTTATGGAGATTTACTTTTGGTCTGCTGAAATCATATTACAAGGTACACGATGTGTGGTTTACAGCAAAACACCAAGATCCTAATATAACACCCTGTAACAAATTAATTGTAAGAAAATACAAAATTTACTTCATACATTTTTCTTCACAAAGCTGAAAACAAAGAGGCATAACATAGGTATTTGCCATCACAGTAAATTTATTTTTTGTAAAAGGATATACCTGTGAATAGACTGTCTAGAAAAAGACAATCAAGTTAATGTTATATATGATATATTTAACTCTTCGTTTAGTACTTGCCTTCCAATAATAGTAAGTTTTGCGTTATTTCCTACCTTCGAACTACACCGTCAGTTATAAAAATAGTAAGAATAGATTATTTGTTGGGCAAAAAAATGAAAGTAAGCAAATGTCTCAGCCATTTCATTTGCATTAACACAATACATATTAGGTAAATTTTTACATTTCAAAATAATTGATTCAACAGATAAATGTTTTTGAAACGGGTTTTCTTCTGTGTTTGTCTACCGTTCATGGAAGTAATCCTTGGAAAATCAAAGAATATCAACATCTCTAGATTGTATCGCTTCATTTTTAACACATCTTGCATCGAATGTGCCGATTAAACATGAAATATATTAAGAAATTATATACAGACAAAACCTATGCCAAATAAATATCACAGCCGTGGGTTATACACTTTAATATTGCTGTCTTCAACCGTCATCGCCGTATGATTTTGTGCTTGTATGAAGTTACACCCTATGTCCAGGCACTAATTTTGCGATCGTAAAAACTTGATACAGTAACAATGTAACAATACTACAACTGACGTGGTAACAATACTACAAATGACGTAGTAACAATTATATATAGCTCTAATGCTATCCCCCAACCCCATGTAGTAACTGCTGTAGTAACAATAATACAACTGATGTAGTAACAATAATATAAATGATGTAGTAACAATACTACAACTGATTTAGGAACAATAATACAACTGATGTAATAAAAATACTACAACTGATGTAGTAACAATACTACAACTGAGTTAGTAACAATAATACAACTGATGTAGTAACAATACTACAACTGATTTAGTAACAATACTACAACTGATGTAGTAACAATAATATAACTGATGTAGTAACAATACTACAACTGATGTAGTAGCAATAATATAACTGATGTAGTAACAATACTACAACTGTTGTAGTAACAATAATATAACTGATGTAGTAACAATACTACAACTGATTTAGTAACAATACTACAACTGATGTAGTAACAATAATATAACTGATGTAGTAACAATACTATAACTGATTTAGTAACAATAATACAACTGATGTAGTAACAATACTACAACTGCTGTAGTAACAATAATACAGCTGATGTAGTAACAATACTACAACTGATGTAGTAACAATATTATAACTGATGTAGTAACAATAATACAACTGACGTCGTAACAATACTACAACTGATTTAGTAACAATAATACAACTGATGTAGTAACAATACTACAACTGATTTAGTAACAATACTACAAAGTTCTAATGATATCCCCCAAACCCATATAGTAACATTACCTTATTTCCCGGCACTGATTTTGTGATCTCCAAAACTGGATGCAGTAACAATACTACAACTGATGTAGTAACAATACTACAAAGCTCTAATGATATCCCCCAAACCCATGTAGTAACATTACCCTATTTCCCGGCACTGATTTTGTGATCCCCAAAACATGATGCAGAAACAATACTAAAACTAATGTATTAACAATGCGACATAGCTATCCCCCCAACCCAAATAGTAACATTATCCTAAGCCCAGGCACTCATTTTGTGATCTGGAGTAACAATACATCAACTGATGATGTAACAATACTACACAGCTCTAATGATATCCCCAAAACCCATATAGTAACATTACCCTATTTCCAAGCACTGATTTTGTAATTTCTAGAACATGATGTAGTAACAATACTACATAGCTATCCCCCAAACAAAGTACTAATATTTTCCTATTTCCAGGCTTGATATTTTGAACTCCAAAACCTGATGTAGTAAGAATGCTACACAGCGAACCCACCAACCCCTGTACATGTAGTAACATTACCCTATTTCCAGGCACTGACTTTGCGATCTCGTGGACCTGATGTAGTAACATTACTACAACTGATCTAGTAACAGTACTATATAGCTCTCCTGCTTTCCCCCAAACCCATGTAGTAACAATATTATATTTCCATGGCAACATTCTAACATTCATTTTGTCATTTAAAAAATGTGATGTAGTAAGATTATTACAGCTATGCCTCACACTGCCTCCAGAATATAAAAGAAATTTCAGTGTTGTCTTTCTTATAGGATATTACCATTGTATTTAATATCAAATGTCATTACTACTTGCAAATCCCTTCTTCACAGTAGTATAACCATTCCGGTGGACAAAGTGGATAGAAATTAAGCCTCAGATGCGGGAGGGCACAAGTTCGAACCGTGGCTGATTCATGCTAAAATGGTACTGACAGTTACATTGCTATGCGCTCAGCATTAAGAGGTTAGTGTTAAGACTGGTCGGCCTGGTGTCAGGATAATGTGACTTGGTGGGACATCATGCTACATGTCTGCGGCATGATGCCCCAGTGCTAGACATCACTATAAACTGCCACACAGACATCATAGCGATATGACCGAAAAAGTGCTAAATCTACATTTAATAAAATCTGAATCACACACACATAGTAATATTACTCTACTGATTATCAACTGTGACTTCCATCCCAAATCAACATTGTTGATCTCCATGCTCAAGGTAGTAATGATAGAACCCATCAGATGACTTTGTGTAGAATAGGAAAATTATATTCAAAGCCTAGAATTTTAAGTCATACACAAGGATGTGCGGAGTGTTTAATGCAAATTTGTAATCCCAAGGATAGAATTTTCAATCCTACACTAAAGCACAATGATGGATTCTTTTTCTCACATTTCTGTGCTAAAGAGGGTAGTCCAGGTCAAAAAGGCATACCGTGAATAATGCTGTAACGTCCAAGCTGCACAAACATATTAAAAAAAAACACACTGAAAATTTCCTTACTATAATACAGAGCATAAAAGTTAGATTACACTGAAATATTCAGTGTAACTTTAGTACCAGTAGTCAAAATGGCTATAATAATTGTAATACATAGTGTCTGAATTGTGTACTGAATATAGCTTGGCAATGATACAGATATCAACAGATCACAAGATAAAGTCCACTTTTATTGATAAGATTAATCAAGACAGATCATTAATAACAACATCGTTATCGATTCAACTTTGAGTAAGAATTGATTTAAACTTCAGAAGAAATACTGAGAATATGCATTTTTCCTAATTCGGTATGAGTGATATTTATTTGTCTGTCCATATTTTAGTAGAGTCGGTTGTTGACTCTAATCATTCACTGGCTTACTTAGGATAAATTATGTTTGTTTACGCCATTCGCGGATGATCAATCGTTTTACGATATAATTCGCGAAACTAGATAATTGCGTATCAGTCGAGTCTAACAAGGACATCTACGATGGCCGATAGCGGCCGCCAGAATACAACATCAAAGTAACATGAATTTGTACATGTACACATTTTATACGTGACGGATCTACATATTAAAGTAAGATAGATTTGTACATGTACACATTTTGCTCAAAAGTGTACGTGACGGATCAACATATTAAAGGAATAGAAATTTGTACATGTACACATTTTGCTCATAACTCTCTATTACTTCACAAGTAAAACCAATTAACATTTAGATTTTTAACGTAGCTTTAAAAAGATTTCAATCATAAAGTCCTATGTTACGTGTTTAGGCTCGAATAAACAGTACAAAAGAAAGAGTGAAAACAACAAGCTTTGAAAAATTTAACAAATAATTTATTTCCCTGGAAAACCAATATAAAAAAAGAAAAATAAGAACTTACGGTTTTAAGAACCAAATCCAAAAATAATTCAAACGAATGCGCAATTTCGGAAAGCCCAGAATTACGAAATGGAGGCTGCTTTCATATAAAAATTCACGTATCCCCAGAATAACCTTGATTAATACCAATCATTTTACTCCCAGAATAAAAAATATATAAGTTGTTTACTTCTCTCAGTGATTTCTAGAACAAGGTCGGGAAGTAGGGCCACATTAGGTGTTTACAACTGACGAGTCAAGGTCAAACTATTTTTTGAAAAAAAATATAGAGTTCCTATTAAACAAAACTACATTATTTTGACATGTAATGAAATTTTTATTTTTTTTTAAAACTTACAATTACATTAAAAGAAATATAAATTAAATATAATATACATAACAAGAGCTTAATAATTTTTCAGTCATATCGCTATGATGTCTGCAGCGTTGCAGTTTATAGTGATGTCTAGCACCGGGGCATCATGTCGTAGACATGAGGCATGATTTTCCACCCAGTCACATTATCCTGACACCAGGCAGACCAGTCCTAACCCTAACCCTTTAATGCTGGGCGCATAGTGAGACATCTGTTACTATCATTTTTTAAGTCTTTGGTATGACTGGACCGGAATGCCATCAAAGAGAGGACCCACCATTCACAGTATACATCATGTGAAATCGATTGTTCATGTAGACTTTCATGAATAAATATAATAATAAATACAGATTTCTGAACTTAACATTTGTTTCCATGATATGTCATTTTCCTCCGTTTACAGTCGTTACAATTTTGCATGTTCCGAAACAACAGACCTAATTTAATCATAACGACCACCACAACATACCTTAGACTCTTTACGTCAGTTTATATTTGTCAAAGAGCCATATGTTGAAGAGTTATATGTTAGAAAAGGATTCTTCAAATAGAATTCAAAATGGCCGCCATCGTTTAACAGGCTTGAGGAAGCTGCTCTGGACTTTGTGACGTTTCTCATATCATATGTAATTCTTGATAGTGTTCATCTACATTGGTGGTTTCGTCATGCATTGATTGTTCTGTTGTTGTGTGTTTCTTCATTTGCTAGGCTTCTTTGGGGTGGGTGGGGAAAAACTGTTAGATTTCTTAGTCGATTTCAACCACTCATACTACAACCGTCTTTCGCTTCAAACATAACGTCATCACGTTATACTTGCAGTCAACCCATTTATGCTACGATGGACCCACTTTAACTGCACTAAATAGCAAGTCCGTGGCGCTCGATACTACACTGTGCACTAAACTTAACAACCTGGGACTACATTCAACTTTACTTAAAAAGGGAACAGCGTTGAAAACAAGAAACGTTGTCAGGCGATAAGCCAAATTGTGTGGATCTAACACCCTCCGGTTACTCCATGAAGCCGTTTCCACGCAAATCGTTAGGAGATGGAATTGCTGTCATCGCAAAGAACTCCATAATTCACCGTTTTCAAGACACTACAACTATCAATTTCGAACACACATAGTTTAAACTGGTTCAAACCTCATTCACAATGGAACAAATGTCACTCCATTTTTCTGCCTCGACCGCCCTCCTCCTAGTGAAAACAGAAAACGTGATTACATGTATATTGCGTTCCTGAGAGACCTCGTGTATGTCGAATTCGCACGACTCAATTTGAATTTTTTTTTTCTCATAGGAAATTATAGAAAAATGAGGGTTTGCGTTACTTAGACTTACATATATGACACCAAAGGTACCAACAATAAAATTTTTTCAACAAATACTTTATTGCCTCAGTTTGCGCATCTCGTAAGGCGTTCGCGTACATAACCGAATAAAATATTGCTTTTTGGAATAATACAGAAATACAGAGGTGTATTTTCTGCTGGGGTGTTCACATTAATTCGCGTCAACGCGAAACATGGTTAAATCAAATACGTTAAGCTGGGAGCTAACTGTATTACAGGTATTTTGGCTATAGTTTATAGGTATTGACTAACCGTTGTTAGTGAAATGTGGCAAAGTTATTTCAATTCTCATCTTGTGCGTGGTTTGTTCTGAGGTTTATATTTTAAGTTGTCTCTAAAAATAATACATGCAAGTTAAGGCAGTTAATACAAAATGGATTCATAGCTTGCAAGCGCCTTGGAAAAATGGAATTTATTTTAGTGTCTCTGATGGGGATGTGGATATACATGTCTTATGTGAGAAATATAACATTATGGTATTCTTTCCCTTCGGCTTACAACATGATCTATGCATTATGATTGCACTGAAGTCCTTATGTGATTCCAGTTATGTACGTATGTATGTATGTATGTACAGTCAGAGAGAGAGAGAGAGGTGTACTCACATGATTACTTATAACTGAGATGATCCAACTACATCTTTGTTATAACTGTGATGTAGGTTTCCTCCCGCTTTCTTGCTAACATAGAGAGCAGTGTAATTGGGTTCAGACGAACAAATAAATAAACCGATAGGTTATCAGAAAGGTGAATTGTTCTTTCTAATTTATTACTGCGCAAGGAATGTTAATTGGTTTTACTTGTGAAGTAATAGAGAGTTGTACATGCACACATCTGAGCAAAATGTGTGCTATTGCAAATCTCTATTACTTTAATATGTTGATCCGTCACGTACACTTTTGAGCAAAATGTGTACATGTACAAATCTCTCTTACTTTAATATGTAGATCCGTCACGTATAAAATGTGTACATGTACAAATTCATGTTACTTTGATGTTGTATTCTGGCGGCCGTTATCGGCCATGAGTCAGGTTTAAGATCCCATAAAACTGATATTAAGTTTTGTGAATATGTTTAATCCTAAGGTTTTATTCTTCTTGCATAAAATAAATTAATATAAAATACAATCATCTTGAACTGGACCAAATGCCAATCGTTTTTGATTTATATGGAGACTTCTTGGCTTATCGTTATATACCTCTTAGACTTTTAAACCATGCACTGTTGATAGCTTCACATGGCTATTATTATTATTATTATTAGTAGTAGTAGTAGTAGTAGTAGTAGTAGTATTAGTAGTAGTATTAGTAGTAGTAGTATATTTTTGGCCGCACATACCAATAACAATTTCCGAAGAAATAGACGACACGGTGATATACTTTGCCATCCCTGATGGATAACTGTTATTGGGTAATTTACGTAAGCAATCTTTTTCTGTTGATGTGTATATAGCTCTAAAACTACACACACACACACACACACACACATATATATATATATATATATATATATATATATATATATATATATATATATATATATATATATATATATATATATATATTCCTCTCGCATGGAGACTGTATTGCTTGGAGCAGTATATATCATAGAAGGATGCGTGTTTCCTTTTGAACGAATTAATACCTCTCTTAATATAATTCTAAGCTCTGCACGTTCAGTGTCCCTACTTTAAACATGATATTTGCTAAGATTACATTCTGTTGTTACCATTTCACGTGACCTCTATACGAGATGGCCAAGTGAATTTCTGGTCTTCCTTCCTTTGCGCTTTGTCGACAGTCCTTTGTACGTTCTAATTTTGATTTCTGTTCTAGAATCGTTATGATCTATTTTACCCATTTTAGCGTTTTTAGCTATTTTGCATGGTTCATCAGTCTATAAATAGCCTTTAATTGCACATAAGTCGTGTGATGATCATGCATTGCCGCCATATTTAGGTAACATTAGAACCAGCTACATATGTTTACAATAATATCTTCTCGAGAGCCACCCCATCAATAAATACATGGCCATATGCTGCATCGTGTTGTCAGCTCTTTAAAACATTCGGGACACATAAATGGAATGTCTCGTCCGTTTAGATCGAATATACAATATAATAATGGGCTTAAAGACTACATGAGGGCAGGTTAATGAGATCAGGTGCACTTCGCCCACTTGCTTTCCTTTTTATTCCTATCTGTTGTTTTTATCCTCCCTTTTGAAGAGCTTTCTCGATCTAGATCGCATTTTTTATGTTTTATCATCTGTTATTTAATTTAAGGTGTATGCTCCTTTTTACATTGCAATTATATTGTATTTTATTATGTTTTATTGCATTGCATTGTATATTACGATATGATACGGTCGTATGGTATTTTTATTGTTCTGTACTGTGCTGTTTTGTACCTTACCATAGTTTGTAATGTATTGTAGGAAGCTCATTTCCTTCTATTACCTCCCTCCGGTATAAAGATTCTGATGGAGACAGACAACATCACATTCTGTGTCGAAATAATTTATTTCTCGAACCTGAAGGTTGATGGAATAAAGCAGGACAAGTTTTTTGTGTCCGTCTGTCGCTCCACTGGTGAGATTCATGAATAATAATGTTCAAAATATGTTCACATTGATACATATTTCAACTATACAATATTCCCTTTCTTGTTTTATAGTATATAATGTACATTAATGCAACTCGTTCCTTGAAACATGGTAAAAAATTAGAGGGTCAAGCTGAAGTAAAACATTGTAAAATAAATATTGCAAGCTTATCTTGTGTTGAAGTCCATTTTCGAACTGAATCTCTAAGTGTGCTTGGTGTACATTTACGAGGTTTCATAATTAACTCTCTCTCTCGCATACACACGCACGCACGCACACATGCACACACACCTCGAAAAGTTTATGGCATAGCCTAAAATTTAATGCAAGACATTCCTTTTTTAGCATTTGGGAATTCCAAAATGGGAATTATTTGAGTCCTATAGAAGACAAATCAGTACAAGGCCAACACAACAGTCAAATTCATCTCATAGCACATCCTTTGCGAAAAGCATTAGAGAAGATACCGATGTTGATTGAAACCACAACAACACTGGCTTGTAATATGCAGTTTTACGCTAGCAGATAGCCACCGACAGGTTACAATTCCAAAAGATCTCATATTTGTATATATACATATTAATTTGAACCATTGTAATGCTAGTCATAAACTTAGGTTGTCTAAAATGTACATATGCACATTTTCCTAAAATGTTCATACGTCAGGACAACATATCGAGTAGCTTTTTGTTTTAAAACTGCATACATTTCCATTGCGAACTTGTACACTTGTATTTTACTCTGAATTGCCGAGTGTCGCCCATTATTGACTACATACTCATGAAACGTTAAAAGTAAAACCATTTAATACTCCTTTAGAAATTAGGAATTAGAAAGAAAAATGAAGAATTCCTGTGAGGAATTTATTCGTTCGTTTGAATCATTTTGGATATAAAAAAAATTAAATACGGACTCGTCAAATAATAAACGGGAAGAAAAATATGCAGCATGTATATTAATGGCAACCAATCAAGCTGTATCTGTATCCACAAAGAACTTGTATTCAGATGGCCGTAATGGAGAAATAATGATAATAATAATGATGATTGTTATTGTTATTATTATTATTATTATTATTGAGTTCCTTCATATTTTGCCAGTATTTTCTGTATTCTGCTATTTCCCCGTACCATTTAGGAAAAAGTAAGGTAATAAAGATGGTTCAAAATATTTTTGTATTAACTCTACTGGCCATATAGCAGAAAACCGTTTGTACTGGTCAGCTTTCCGCCGTCTGTCGTCCCTCAGTCTGTTACCACATGTTTGTTATCGCCGCTCCTCCTACACTTCTTAGACGTTTGCCATGAAACATTACGTACACATTTATCCCATGGTCTACATGGTTCAAAATGAAAATGGTACTGGTCGCAGATGCAATATGGCTACCACCTTATTTATCTTGAAACTGTTGTTATCGCTACTCAGTGAATAGTCATATTTACCTGGCGTTTTTACAAGAAGTCTTTTCATGACCCCTATCTGGTCATAAATGAAGATGGTGCCATGGTAGCCATCTTGAACATCTTCTTATCGCTGCTTCTCCTGCATGGATTGTCAATTCGTCGTATGGATTTAACTGAAACACTTCTTATGAACATGTCTTGTTTATCATAATAAAATAAATACATAAATAAATAAATAAAAATGGTTCTGATATTATGTCTAATATGGCCGTCATGTCAGCCATATTGAAGATTTTGTTATCGCTACTTCTTCTGAATCAACATTGCGTTTTCACTAAAAGACTTCTTAAGATTTCTAATTGGTTCAAAATGAAATGGTGTTGGCCATAGATCAGAAGAGTTAATGGGATAGTATATTGTCCATTGTCAGTCGTCTGTCGTCCGTCGTCCGACTTACCTTGTCCGTCCGTTCGTTGGCACAAGTTTGTTATTGCTACCCCTCCTGAACTACTGCGAGAATTGCCATGAAACTTTACATAAACATTCATCTTATGGCTTATATGGCCCTAAATGAAAATCGTGCTGTGTGTACATCCAATATGGCCCCTACAATGGCCATTTTGAAAATATAGTTATCTCTACTCATTCTGAATGGATGGTCATCTGAACACGTGGTTTTCGCTTTAAAAAAAAACTTACTATGCTGTCTAATTGGTCCAAATGAAAATGTGGTCAATCTGATGTCCAATATAGCTGTAGCCGCTGCTCTCTTCAAAATCTTGTTTTTGTTATTTCTTCTACATGGTTGATGATATCATCATAGGGTTTTCACACAAATTACTTCTTATGTTGGTCGCATAAGAAAAAAGTGTAAATCTGACGTCTAGTATGGCCGACATCCATCTTGAAAATCTGTATACCGCTAGTCCTCCTGAATAAATGGTTGCACAAGTTTTTAATCGCTACTCCTGATCTAACTGGAGTATTGTCATGAAACTTTACATACACGTTTATCTCATGGTCTATCTCTGCCGAAATGAAAATGTTATTGCAGACAACCTTATCTAGTCATCTTGAAAACCTTGTTATCCCTACTCATCCTGAATGGATGGTCTATGACACGTGGTTTTCACTAAAACGTCTTATAATGTTCACTTGCTCCAAAATAAAAATGGTGCCATTCTGACATCCGAGTTGAAAGTCTTCTTATTTCTTAATTCTCATTCATGGATGGTAATATAAAAATTAAATTTTCACTGATGTCGTGACTTGGTCCTATGCTAAAATGGTACCGATCTGCCGTCCAATATAGCTACTATGGTAGCCATCTTGAAAATAGTCTTACTGCTGTTTCTCCGGAATGGATGGTCATATCAGCATTGTGTTTTCACTAAAATGCTTCTTATGAGGCCTAGTTGGTCTTAAACGACAATGGTACGTATCTGACAACCAATATGGCTGCCGTAGTCACAATTTATTTTTACTCTTACCCCTTGTACATAGATCGTTATATCAACATAATGTTTTCACTAAATGATTTCATATTATGTCTAGCTGGTCCTAAATTAAAATGGTGCAGATCTGGCGTCCAATATGACTGCCAAGGCAGCCATCTTGAAAATCTTCTTATTACTACTCCTTCGTGCAAAGTCATATCTTACAAATATTGTTATTTCTACTTCTTCAAAATGGATGGATATATATGCAAGGGGTTTTCAGAAGTATACTTATTATTATACCAAGTGGGACCTAAATGGGAATCGTCCACTCGTACATCCAATAGGATTGCCATGACAACTATTTTAAAAAATCTTGTTGTCAGTACTTCCTGTAAAGGGATAATCATTATGACATGTGGTTTTCACCAAAACACTTCTAATAATGTGTACTTTATCCTAAATGAAAATAGTGCCACTCTCATTTCCAATACCTGCACCACGCCAGCTAATCTGACTCAAACCTTAAAAGGAAGGAGTGATCTTATCTGTCATTTGTGGAAATTCATTTTCGCCCAGAGGAGCGTCAGACCCTTATGAAATGTCTTTTTGCTGTAGTGTCGTACTTGTCTGATAACGTTTTTTTAACATTGCCAAGCAGAACGTTTCTTCTTGATAACTATTTGTATAATGTTTTGAATGTCTAACATGTAATATGCAGTGTTAATCTCAGACTGACAATTACCGAACCTATCATGCAGCCCAATTCACGAATGAGATTATCCCTGTGTCTCACTTTAGTTTCAACATCTAATAATATACGCAATTAGAAATAAATGTTCTTTGTTATAATTAACATTCCTTTCTTATTCTTTTTATATGTATAACTTCCTTCATTTGAAAAACAAATCCTAAACAAAAAACTAATGGCAGTATAAATGACGTGAATGATATGTATATAATAAATCTCACAAGTTGATTTGAATATGTATTGTTTATAATTTTAATAGCACCTCGATGGTGTCAAATATTTAAAGTCAAAACAAGACCACTATACGTATTAGCCCGTATTAGTAGAAGTATATGACTCTGATAATAGTCACACACCATGAATAAATCTGTTAAGAACATTGAAACTACAAATGTTCAAAAAGTTTAAGCCAATAATTTTCCACATTGTTATGCTCGTTTTACATTTCCGACGAAAGATCGACGTATTAGTAAATACGTCTTGACATTAATAATGACATTTGAAATATTGGGTCATGGTATAAGCATGCAAATATTACGTCATGTGCGAACATCATTACTTACATTCATATATCGGTCTTTTCAGCTGGAAGACGAGGACAGGTCACAATAGAGGGAATTCTTAAATTCGCAACAGGGGCATCCAGAGAACCACTTCTTGGATTCAGCATGAACCCAAACATCCAATTTGCCGAAGTGACGTTTCCATCCGGAAGTACATGTATTAATCAACTAATACTGCTTGTTGAAATTGTTGATTGCGAATTATTTGATATGGCATTTCTGAATGACTTCTTTGGGCTTGAGTAGGAGAGTAGGATGATATGTTTGTTATAGTTCACTCACTGTCTTATATCAATAGGTGAGTCCTCGGTTACTTCTGTCATACAAGAATATGCCTTGGATGTATGACGGCACAATAATTTACAGCAGAAAATCGTACATTTTTTTCCGCCGTAAAGTTCTCGGCAAAAAAGCAGCCACAAAGAAGACAAATAAACAACAGTCTAATCAGACCACTTCAACAACATCTAAGACTCTATTTGTCCGTAGAATAAATAAAGTAGTTCCTTGCAGTCGGACCTTCTCGGTCAATCATTGTTTCGTAAATAAAAAAGGTGGTCAGAATGGAAGTAGCTTCATACATTTAAGGGGACAGGAACCAGTTTTTATGTACAAATTTAATACCGCAATCAGCGACCTAGTATAAAAAAAATCATAAAAAATCAAATACACAAGTGAGGTCAAAAAGGTCCATATTTTTAGATACCTATATTAAAACAAAGCATAAGAATAGTATTCACTTGACCAGAGAAATCAATGGCAGTTCATAGCGGAAGAAGTTTATGCACCCCACCCCTATTTTATACATGCATTTTTCACATCCAAAGGCCATTTTTGACAGCATGTGGTGCTCACAGTGCAAACGCAAGCTCATTCCCTGGATGAAAATTTTGAAAAACATTGTCTACTAAATAGTCTGATGCAATTCGGAATAGTTGTCATCCAAGCCGTTTTTGAGATACTCGGCTTGCCTTGAACCCACGTGTCTACTGCTATGGGAGGCTAGCTCTTCTTCCTAGCCGACTATTGGTATTTCACTATCAACATACTGCAGAGCAACTATGGAAGGTGTACATGCCTGACATCAATTTCAAGAACAGCGCAATCCCGAAACACCTAGTTCACAAATATATCCATATCTATAAATAGTAAACAATAACAGCTGAAAAAGTCACACCATAGCCTTAAGTTAAGAAATTTGCCAGGGGCCAATTTACGAAACTGGACCCTGCCACCTAAAGTATGATCCGTAGGATTGATCTCGAAGACAAAAATGGGTATTGAATATAAGCCAGCTTAGAATCTTTGACATCGCTTCCGGTCCTGTGCGATACAATGGGACTGGGGGTGGGGATATTTCAAACAATATATCTGGTGATCTTTTAATATAATCTGTGTATAGCTGACAATAGCACAAGAATATCAAAGGCTGAAAAGTTGTATGTAACGAAAGACGTGATAAAAAAATTGCATCTTTATTAGAAAAATGCGTTCTGGTTTTTCATATTCAATCTTATATTAGACCGATAAATCAGCCCTTCACCCATGATATTGAATTTTAGGTGAGGGGCTGATATCAAATATTCATTATAAGCTGCACTTATCTGATCTAAATTTGCCTGCACAGATCGGTGTACATATTATACACTTACCGGTATTTCTCGTGTGTGCAGCTACCGTCGACTGAAGGGTTCTTATGGTGACATGTAGATTATATTACCTGAGAAAATCATATGTTTGGTGACTTGTAACTCCACCTGGATTAGCAATACCATCTGTCCTGTGGCCATTTTGAATTTCTCGCTTGATATGGATGTTACCAATTACCGGTATGCGTCTAAAGTGTATGCGGGTTTGTTCCTGAATCATTTGCATGCAGAAAAATTTGCACATTTTAATGAACAGGCGACATCTGACCCATAGCATCGTCCATCAGTATCATCATAGATTTGTATGAATGATTTATCGGACTAATCTTACATGTGCTTGCAATAAATGTATATAACACGTAGTTTATCTTCATGACGTTTACTGCGACTATTTTTCTCGTTTCATTCATGTTTAAAACGTGAGTCGAGATTTAGGATTACGGTTTGGTTAGCTCAGAGTTGTTTTTTTTGTGTCTCGTCTTCGCACTGCTGTGTTCGGTTTTGTATACAACAATTAAATGATATAATATATTTCTAAACAACGCAAACAGTGATAGGTAGCAAGTTCACGAGATCTGGTCAGGGAAGATATGTATGCTTTGGATGAAAGTAATTGCATAACTTTTATATATATATATATTCAATCGCTGAATCGTTTTTGATAATGCAAACTATTTCACATATTCCAAACTCATCGATCTATCATCAAAGTGCATCCAATATCCTAAATTAAATGGAATCCTAAACGGATCTTACCTTACTATTACTAATTTTCCCTTTAGTCAGTTCGAGATAAAGTGATGAAACGGATAACTTTTTTTATAAAGAAATACAAAAAGGAATAGCACTGAATGTCATGAAGTTAAGGTGATATTGAATGGGATTTTTACATAAATGTTTGCATGCGAGCAACATATTGAATATAACCATTTAATGTTGTCGATCAAAACCGAACATGTTAATACTGCAAAAGCAGTGCATGTTTATCAGAAAACGATGCATATTTACGATATCTTATGTTACATGAAACTGTTCAACCTTAGAAATTCCTCTTTAGTTGTCTTAATAATATTAAAACATTGCAGCTCAATTTTCTGTTTTCAGGCTCAGCACAACACCGAAAGTGAATATAGGTCCATGTGCCGGTACATGTATAGAAAAAAGTGTTAGTTCAACAGAAAGTCAGATATATAATCATGAGATACACTAGATTTTTAATCGGGAAGTTGATCAATGAGTTAATCCAAAGTTGCATTTACCGGAACAAAATCAGAGTGTCATTGTTCCTATTTTGCACATTAATGCTCCGTAAGCCGAGGCGCTGACTGAAGTGGGTCACAAGGTCAATATACCAATTTGCTTAGTCATGGCGCCGTTTTCGAATTTGTTTATGACACAGTTTCTTACAATTAAAGACATGCAGACATCGTTCTATTTAGGAACTAGCTGGTTCCTTTGTCCGTCTAACTCCCTCGTCACAGACTTTCCTATAATTAGCAAATCTGAATAAAAGAACTTATAAATTTTCACAGCTGCTATTATCTATGTCACTTACAGATTATAAATTATATTCATAACAAAGTGATATGCAAGGATTCTATATATTACCTAGGTGTTGCCTGACATATCTGTTGACGACATTAGTCCACACGTGCAAATAATCCGGATCTTTATAATCAATATTTTATTGTCTCTGTCTCCCACTTTGTCTCTGTATATATACATATATATATATATATATATATATATATATATATATATATATATATATATATATATATATATATATATATATATATATCCTGAAAACGGGAAATACATGTTATAGTCCTACTTTATTTCTTCTGGCGTTTCCTATCCTCGATAAGAATGCTCCTCATGTAGGTACAATATACTTTTATAACGCAAGTCGAAAAGTATAATGTTCCTACGTGATGAGAACATATGAAGAGAAAGCGAGAGCGCTAGCTACAAAGAGTAAAGCATGAATATATTCATTACATCTTCTACAATGAATACAGAGAGAGAGAGAGATGTAAATTGTACAGATGCCTATTATTTGGATTTTTATGTGATTTTATTACAATGTACATACATCTATAAATCTATAAATTGAACTTATTTGCCGATCGAGGCACCAACATTATACAGAACAACTGAAATACTTCCACCCCATTTTGAGTCATTTCGATCATCTGGAATATACAGACGAAAATCTACGTCCCTGACTGGTCCTCATACTCCACATTTAACTCTGTTATTGCAGTGCAGAAGTGAAGGTTTCGTGCAACTTCTTTCTTTATGTATAATAAACAAGACGAACTGTATTGCACGGGACAGTGATTAAAAAGTTCGCGATATTTTATTTTTTTAATTTGTAGACCCGTCATGTACGCATTTTAGCAAAATGTGGGCATACGTTTTTCAACTTTTAGATGTATTCTGGCATTAACACGATTTAGCAAAATTTGTGCATGTACAAATTTGTGACTTTGTTTTTGTAATCTGTCGGCCAGTATCACCCATAATAATAATTCATACTTGCAAGGCCTTCTTATAGCAATAATATCACCTTTAATTGCGCTATCACGTTGTTGTTGAAATACCTCTTTTATTGAGCTTGCAGCCTAAACATGCTATCATTTATTAAAATCATTGAATATTATAAGTAATGTGTCGTTGTTATTGTCATCAAGTACGTGTGTGATGTAAATGATTCTATACTTAAGTTTCGTATTTTTATACGGATCTTTAAAAGTCCACGATATGTGCATACGCATATGACTTCACTATGATAATGTTACCTGGCGATTAGCTTTTTTTGTGTAAAATCTTGCCTGCATGAGACCTCAATACAATCTTAACTGATTTGATTCATAGTTAGTTTTTCGCTTGGCTACTGACAAAGTCTTGCTTGCCGACCTAGCCAGCTTAATTACTCCATACAAGCGTAAAAGTGGCAAAACTGTTTGTAAGGGATATCATTCGAACAATTTCCGACCCCAAAGTTATATATATATATAAATATATATACGTGGGGTTTTTTTCTGGCACTGCCACCGACTTAATGGTCACCGAAGCAACCATCTGGCTTCTTGTTATTTTTCCATATTAGGCTGTTATATGAAGCAATGCGTTAATTACGTAGCAACACGGCCGCTTATTTAGTAGTCAGTAATAAAAATGTGTGCGTGTAATATGACCGGTTTCTTAGATTACATTTATATTAATTTCAATATCTGACTTTTGCATGAGGATATCTTCAGTCGGTAAAGTGTTCTGACACCCTTAACAATTGTTTCTCTTCCCTAGGACAGAGCTTTAGAACCTTGTGTTCATTCGTTTTGGGTTAGTTGTACCCAATTTAGTTTGCGTTCTGTATTTCGTTTGCGTATGATAAAATCTGGAATGCCTTATTATAATTTGTAATAAATCTATCCTCCCTTTATTCATTAAGAATTGCATGCATTGTTGCTTCCTGTTTTATGGATTACCAGCAACATCAATAGTTAATAACCTACCTACCAACCTGTTACTCAGTGAAAATATTTTTGCCTGCTCCCAATGTGTATTTAACATTACAGACCAACATTAGCAATGTTAGCGATACCAGACCCACTCAGGCTTCTTATTTGCAAATTCGAGTCTTTCTTTCATTGACACATATGAACTTAAACTGAGTGTAGATACTGAAGCCAAATGAAACACATCATACAGAGATAGTTACTTCAGCACAACTTTATTCGTGCTGACAAACGCTCCTTTTTTGAACATTGCAGTTGAGGTTAATTCATGGCACAGTTGATCCATGCATGGGAATAACCGAAGTGACGGAACGATACTGAGGGAAATTATATGATCATGTGATATTCCAGTAATGGAATAAATTTGCTAAACATTATCAAATATGCATCTGGTGAAATATATTATTAGTTGAAAAGTGTCAAGAACTTTAGTTAAAAAGTATAAAGAATACCTCTTGACCGTATGACCCTTTTCTAGGGACATGTCTCGGGAAGCTACATTCCAAACAAGAGATGGACTGGATCAAGAGATTTTAGAATATGTAATGAAGTAAACGTGTGACCAAAGTGTCAAACTTCTTGACAAGATGGTTAAAGTAATAAGCCACACACGCAACAGTAGCAATAAGATTTGCACGTTACCTTAGGTCGTTAAGAGAAAGAAAATATATAAAATAATCTTTATCATGCTTCTTGTTTTGCGACCATAAATTCAAGCAATGTAAGTTTAAATGCCCATTCCAGCAAATTGAACAAGCTATACATTTTCGATCTCAAAGGAATAAAATAGCGGCTGTAATTCTTAAGACTGTTTGTATTTTAAGAACATTAAATCAGACGATTGTTTATGACAATACATTTGATCTGCAGAATACTCTAAAGTACGGACTGAGGGATGGAAAGTAGTTTTCATCGTTTCAAAGTACACATTGAAATATTGGTAAAGACTCATTTCCAGGATATTAAAGTACTGTTGCATTGCCTCTTTCCAATTATGCGCATCAATCCAGCCCATTCTGTGAAACACACTACGATCACGCAAGCCAAATTCTGGTGATCCAATTCTGCTTGGTTCTCGACATTGAACAAATTCGAAGTCTATGTCTTCTTGAATCACATGGTGAAGACAATATGTGAAACCTGCATATATTAAAAATACAACTATCAATACATATCTGGTTATATAAATATGCCTGCTTTCACTTTTTGGCTTATCATGCAAAAACGAAAATGGTATCTTGCACTGATTTTTTGTCTTCAGAGATGTGATTTGGATTTTTAACGTAGCTTTTAACAATTTTTCAGTAATATCACTACGATGTCTGCAATGTAACAGTTTATAGTGATGTCTATCACTGAGGCATCATGCCGCAGACATGTGGCATGATGTCCCACCCAGTCACATTATCCTGACACCAGGTCGACCAGTCCTAACACTAACCCCTTAATGCTGAGCGTCAAGCGAGGCAGCTGTTAGTACCATTTTTGCAAATCTTTGGTATGACTTGGCCGGGGATCGAACCCACGACCTCCCGCATCTGAGGCGGACGCTCTAACCACTAGGCCACCAGGGCGGTTGTCTTCAGAGAACTTCATTCAATGTGTTCAATATAGGAATAACAACCTGACAGTAACACCCTAGACTTTTTCACTATGATCTGTTATTTCTTACAAACCAATGTCTATTTTCGTATAAGGTTGGCAATGAATACTATTACTGGATCCAATAAACGCTGACATTTTTGCAGGACCAATACAAATATACCACTTTCGAATCACGTAATCACCAATGTGTGAAAAAATAACATTCAATATCGGCATTCAATATGTGCACGAATAAGACGATGACTGAACACGGCAGGTGACTTAAACCTGATGTTTGTCTACGGGTATTTTGCAATGAACACCTATTGGACCTTTGGAACCTCTGGCATTTCACTTTTCCCTATTAATTCCTCTCACTTCTTCAGTCTGTACAAGTCGGATACTCAGAGCTGCTAGAGAAAGACGCAACTACTTTTTAATGATATAATCATGTATCGAGCGCCAAGGACTTGTTATTTAGTGCAGTTAAAGAGGGTCCATCGTAGCATAAATGGATCGACTGGCAAGTATAATGTGATGATGTTATGTTTGAAGCGAAAGACGGTTGTAGCATGAGTGGCTGAAATCGACTAAAAAATCTAACAGTTTTTCCCCACCCACCCCAAAGAAGCCTAGCAAATGAAGAAACACACAACAGAACAAACAATGCATGACGAAACCACCAATGTAGATGAACACTATCAAGAATTACATACGATATGAGAAACGGCACAAAGTCCAGAGCAGCTTCCTCAAGCCTGTTAAGCGATGGCGGCCATTTTGAATTATATTTGAAGAATCCTTTTTCTAACATATAACTCTTCAACATACGGCTCTTTGACAAATATAAAATGACGGAAAGAGTCTAAGGTATGTTCGTGGTGGTCGTTATGATTAAATTAGGTCTGTTGTTTCGGAACATGCAAAAATGTAACGACTGTAAACGGAGGAAAATGACATATCATGGAAACAAATGTAAAGTTCAGAAATCTGTATTTATTATCATGTTCATTCATGAAAGTCTACATGAACAATCAATTTCACATTATGTCTACTGTGAATGGTGGGTCCTCTCTTTGATGGCATTCCGGTCCAGTCATACCAAAGACTTAAAAAATGATAGTAACACATGTCTCACTATGCGCTCAGCATTAAGGGGTTAGTGTTAGGACTGGTCTGCCTGCTGTCAGGATAATGTGACTGGGTGGGAAATCATGCCACATGTCTACGACATGATGCCCCGGTGCTAGACATCACTATAAACTGTAACACTGCAGTCATCGTAGCGATATGACTGAAAAATTGTCAAGCTCTTGTTATGTATATTAGATTTAATTTATATTTTATTTAATTTAAATGTTTGTAAGTTTTAAAAATCTTCTTGTTTTGAATTTCATTACATGTCAAAATAATGTAGTTTTGTTTAATAGGAACTCTATATTTTTTCAGAAAATAGTTTGACCTTAACTCGTCAGTTGTAAACACCTAAAGCTGACTTACTTCCCGACCTTGATCTAGAAATCAGTGAGAGAAGAGAACAACTTTTTATATTGTTTTATTATCGGAGTAAAATGATTGGTTTTTATCAAGGTTATACTGGAACTATGTGATTTTTTATATGCAAACAGCCTCCATTTCGCAATTCTGGGCTTTCAGAAATTGCACATTTGTTTGAATTATTTTTAATTTGATTCTTAAAACCGTAAGTTCTTATTTGTTTCATTTTGTAGAGTTTTTTTCCAGGGAAATAAATTATTTGTTAAATTTTTCAAAGCTTGTTGTTTTCACGCTTTCTTTTGCTACTGTTTATTCGAGCCTAAACACGTACATAGCACTTTATGACTGAAATCGTTTTAAAGCTACGTTAAAAGTCAAAATCTCTCTCTCTCTCTCTCCTGAAATTGAAGATCTGGGCAGAAAAATGAAATGTTAACGGCAATCATTTTCAGGGTTTTCCAATGTTGAATCTTTACAATAAGCTACATTAATATAGCAAATTGTACTATGAATGAAGTTACTAAGAAAGTGGGCAATTTATATTGACGATGACTGAAGTAAATATTATATAATATATCTAAATATAACGAGCAAAGGAGTAATTTGATAAAGAATCTTAATTTTAAAAAACAAAAACTAAATGTCTGGTAGTTTTCTTACAACCTCGACCAGCCATTGTTCTTATTGTGAATTTAAATATTCACGAATGGTATTCCTTTTTAGAACTCTTAATGTAGGATATGTAATCTGCCCACTCATATAAATAAATGTACATGTCATAGTAACTTGAAATATTCACTCAATACAAAAGCCTAAACTTTATTTATGATTGAAATGCGACAAGAGTTACACACATATCAGATTGTATTTAAAGTCAGAATTAACTTCCTTACAAAAGTATTGTGCATTTTACCTCAGATTTATGCCATGAAGTTTTTCTAATAAATCCGATATTTCCTTGTACGTGAAGTTTTTTCTCAGCGTAGTGCAAGACAAAATTCACTGAAATAAAAATAAAGAACATATTCCAGGAGAAATTTATATAGTTTTTTTGTATCATAAATAATTCAACGAACAAACCTCTTATTAAAGTTATCGGTGTGGCAATGTTCAAGCAAATCCAGAAAATTCAGAAATCAGCATTATACCAATAATTCAAATATAGGCTATATGTCGTGAGCAAAACCCCAAAAGTAGTATAGATGGAACGAGCACTCTTACTGTTTTATACATAAAACTTACATTTCTGCTCCATAAGTATTCTGTCTGCAAAACTGGAGAACAAAAATGCCGACTAGTTTTTGCTGGACTGATAGGAAGACGGGACATTTTCCGATATCCGTCAGGGTAGTATGAAGCACAAATTCCAATTACGTACGTTTTTTTTATAACTTCTTTTCCTTGAAAGCCTTCAAACTTTCTGACTTAACAAATAAAGAAGCATACTGCATATGAATACAAGTTGCAGAAAGCTGTAAGTATTCATCGGAGATTATTGCTTTGTTGAGAGTAAAGGAATTTCAGCAATTTTTATAATTTGTGTAGCAATTATGCTACCTTTCCAATGACGTAAATACGACGTTAATTTTATTCATTGGTGGAACAGTGTTAACGCTTCCACACCTTCAAAAATCACAAACTCGTATTCATTTCACAGAATGAAAGCTAAAATATTTCCCATCATCAAGGCCAATTAAGATATTAAATACAGTAAAATAAAATGAAATGATACAAATGATGGATGCATGGAGGGATGGATGGATAGACGGATGTACAGTCACAGGGCTCGTATCGTTGCTTACAATTGACATGCCATACATGTGCTATACAATAACTAGTAGTTATTATATAGTACATGTATGATAGGTCAATTGTAAGCAACGATACGAGCCCCTGTGTGTACAGAGAGAGAGAGAGAGAGAGTCGTCGTGTCGTCTATATCTTCGGAATTTGTTATTTGCATGTGCCACCTAAAATATAATAATAATAATAATAATAATAATAATAATATTAATAACAATACGAATCTATCAACAATGCAAAAACATAAGACTTTATGATTGAAATCTTTTTAAAGCTACGTTAAAAATCTAAATGTTAATTGGTTTTACTTGTGAAGTAATAGAGAGTTGTACATGTACACATTCGAGCAAAATGTGTACATGTACAAATTTCTATTACGTTAATATGTTGATCCGTCAGGTACACTTTTGAGCAAAATGTGTACATGTACAAATCTCTCTTACTTTAATATGTAGATCCGTCACGTATAAAATGTGTACATGTACAAATTCATGTTACTTTGATGTTGTATTCTGGCGGCCGTTATCGGCCATCGTAGCCATCGTATCTCAGTGTTACGCGCATGTTCTTAAAGATAACAATGACAACGTGAAGATGTTTATGTTGTTCAAGGAAATATATAATGTGCCTCCTCCATCACATGGTATGCGCTTATTATTTTTTATCGTGCGCACTATAATTCGCGTGCGGTTCACAACTTCATGATTTATTACAATTCAGTTAATGAACACTCTAGGCCTTGACCTTATTTGTTTGGATATCATATGGGATTGACAAGTCATTTTGACACATACGTGATATAAACAAGCATGTTCGTGAAAGTAATCACACCTACGAATGAGACTGCTGCATCGCCTACCAGTTTTATAAAAACGGAACAGCGCCTAGTCCAAGCTTAGAGACGGCATAATGAGACAAAGACATCAGCACAGTTGAAAAAATTTAAACAATACTAGTACAATTGCTACTGACGTTACTAAAGACAACCTCTGCATATGTAACTTCTATTCAACCATACGTTTAATCATGCATGTATGAATGGATGTATGGATGCATTGATACATGCTTGCAAGTATATATGTATGGATATGACTCTATGGCCTAAACTGAGTAACAGAATAAAGCAAAAACCAACATATTTTGTAAAATACAAAACGTAATTTATTTATATTGTGCATTAAATCCTACAAATAATCGTAAATGTTCTATCGCAGATCAAAATGTATCAAGTTGCAATTGAATTCCATTGGTATTCCAATTAAATTCCGATATTGAATGTGATGGTGTATCTGTGGTCTCGAACGGATGTATCAGAATAATGTAATCCAAAATATCACTTTCTGAATTCACTATAATTCCAAATTCATGTTTAAATCCAAGAATATTATCATGCACTCTGTCATTCCAATGAAAAATAATTTAAATAAATAAATCCAACCAAATTAAAAGCTGAACACAACATTTAGATTGATTCTGATTTAGATATTAAGACAAGAATTAGTCATGTTTCAAGTTTACAGCATTAATATAAACAGCTAAGACACCATGCTGGAGCCGGACGTAGAGCAGTTTGCTTTATAAAACAAAGTTGTCAACACCTTTAGAAATTTCCAGATGAACAACTTTATGTTCTAGACTCAGGTTCAAGTAAACATATTTACTATCAATAATGGTGTGGATATTTAATCCACGCTCACAGATAAATACTAGCTATGAATTATGTTGTTTATAGAACAAATGTTACTGGTCAGATATACCATGACCATTGATTTTGGAAAATACAGATGTACATAACATATAATCATTCCGAAAAGACAACAAACTATACAAATTCAATATATATATATGCATATTTGTTGGGTTTCTAGTTGGTTATTTATAGATTATTGCATTTGCATGAGAAAATGTGAACGAATTTTTCAGATGTAATATTGCACGACCTTAGTAATACAGTAAATCTATCCGACAAAATGAGTTCATATTTTCCCATACAAATACAGTAACCTTTTTATTATATGCTCATTTTCTTATTCTACCTAAGGCTTAATTATATAAACAAAATACACTACAAGAAACAAAGTAAATGAATGTATGCCGGATTCCTAACTAAATACACAGGCGCAGATTGATCATTACGCAACAACATTATTAATGCGCACATAACTCCGCGCGCTAGACATAAGTTTCGAAAGAAAATGGCGTTTTTGTCTACTTAAAATTGAAATTTGGAGTCATGTTGTGAATGAATGCGCATTGCAACAAGTTTTCCATTTGATCTTGAATGAATAGATTTTGGTATTTTTGTCGATTCTACGAAATTTCGTGATTATGGACAGGATTTATATGTGACAAGTCCACATGAAATACATCGGATTGAAGAAATGAGGGAGAAGCGTGTTGACATCTGCAAATGTGCTCCTGTTTCTGTCACTGAATGTTTGAAATCATAATGTGGGACAATATGAAGTCTTTCAATAGCAATTATCAAAAAGGCCTTTCTGGACCGGTCCTTTCTGACCCTTTACCGATAGTTCGTGTATGATGTTCCTTCCAGAAAGTTTCCGCTGACGCTCTTGGACTCCTCCTTTTCCACGTCCATACATGCCAATCATGTGGCATACAGTAAAATGTTAAGTGTTTGATCCTGTTTCCCACTCGACGTATAAATTAATCCCAAAGGGGCGTGCTTGCGCACAGCCTGGGTGTTGTCTGTTGGTGTGCTCTTTTTCCCGAACCGACGATTTATTAAGAACTATGCTGTATATATATTACAGTGTCAAGTGGCAGTACGTGGCTGCTTACCACTTGTCGAGAAATTGAGAAGCGTGCCATGCAATCATTAAATAGTCGCACAAGACTGAATGGCCATACGCGACCTTATTCCATGCGTTGTACCATTTGTCGACAACGAACGAACGTCATCTGTTCAATAACATTGTAATTTGATACAGTTACAGTAAGCAGTGAATTTGATGATGGGTTTGGGGCAGCTCCGAGGACAAGTAGAGGTTCAATTGTACACGCTTCGACGTGTTTGTCTGAAAGGGGATGCACTTCAAATCACCAAGAGCCTTGTCAAAGAACTGATAGAAGAAGAAGCAGAGAAGATAGATTTGAAGGAGGGAAGAAAATAAAAAGAGAAGCATCAAAAGAATTAAGGGAACATCAGCGCCTCAATACCGACTGGATAAAGGTCCATCTAGATTTCTCTATTGAAGAGACTAAAATACATATTGTCTCCAAGAGGATATCATGAAAGACATGGTGAAAGATATGGTGGCAAAGGATAAAGAAGAAGTAGAAACCAAACGACCCTTTAAAAGAGGTCACTCAGATCTTTAGAAAAGAGATACTACACAATCGTTGCCATATGTGCTTGTCTATGTTTTGCGTATGTGGTTGTTTGTTTGTCTATGTCTAGGTTGTCGACAACTGAAACTTATAACCGTTTCCATTATCATTTACATTTGACACCATCATCACTTCTGGCCCTATAAATACTTTTGACCCTTAGGTACCATTACTTAGTTGAATATATGGGCGCCTATATAATATGATACGATCTTGATGTGCCTTTCACATGTATGTCTATGGTTGCAATATAATTGTGATTTGACCCTCAGTACCCCCACACAGCTAGTCACGTTCTTGTTTGCCTAAAACAGTTAAAGTCACATTTGTGTTGACCTAATAGACTGAATATTTAGCTTTAGAGTGGGCTGCAATTTTCAGAGTCAACTATGATACTGATTTCTGGCTGAATCCAAATCATGATGATTCCGAAAAGAAGCGCGGCCTTCCTTCACGTCGCAATGCAAATAGTCAAGGTATGGCTTATGGGAGCGAAGCATTCCTGTAGAAACTGTAAACAATATGTGGGTGTACAATATCATTGTAGAAAATGAAGATAAAAAGAAGAAAACAAAAACGTATACATGTCTAAGGAAATTCATTTACATGCAAATTGATGTCGATTTTGTATTTCCATAAGTTATTGCCATCACCTTACAATATAGTAGCAGTTCTGATTTCTCATATCCCACCTATGTATGGTCTGAGATTTAATTTTATTAATATAAGTTTTGTTATGTTATGTTATGTAACATACTGAGCCATATCTGTTTGAAACTGATCTAACATTCTTTTGAAACGTTAAAATTAGGAATTATTGACAACTGACGCATGACCGACAAAGCAATGTAATATTTGTTCAGTTAGACAGGTGAAGGGAAAACCATTGGAGTGGATCAAGAAACAGAGGTATTCTATAAATTCTGTAAGAAAGTATATCAACTGGTGTGGAACAAGGGAAGGATAACACAATGCTATTGTTTTGAAGGTAAAGTTATTGCCTACAAACACTACTAGGAATACAGAGTGATCATAGTCTTAGCTATTTCAGCTGAAACATTGTGCAAAATCCAGGAGTCTAAACAGAAAAAGTCAGCAGTAAATAGCAGTTGGACAAGAACTACAAAAAATAAATGTACATAAAGAGTACACTGACGCCCACAGAGAAGTGAAAAGTAGCATCAAGATAGACAAGATAAACTATGTTGAAGGAATGGCGGCAGAGGCAGAAGAAGCGACAAGAAGTGGAAACATGAAGAAGCTGTATGACATCACCAAGAAGCTGTCTGGCAAGTACAGCAAAACAGAAAGACCCGTAAAGGACAAGCAGGGAAAGACCATAGCAAGTACAGAACACCAAATTAAGAGATGGGCAGAACATTTTGAAGAACTGTTGAACAGGCCAGCCCCACTAAATCCCCCAGAAATCAACACAGCCAATGCAAATCTCATCATAAGCTGTCACAATCCCACCAGAGACGAGATTAGGAAAGCCATCACCCAGCTGAAGAACGGCAAGGCAGCTGGACTTGATGGCATCCCAGCATAAGCCCTCAGAGAAGACTTAGATGCTTCAGTGGAAATGCTATACAACCTCTTTGAGAAGATCTGGGAGGAAGAAGAAATACCGACTGACTGGAAGAAGGGACACTTCATCAAGATCCCAAAGAAAGGCGACCTCAGCAGCTGCTCCAACTACACAGGAATCACACTCTTATCAGTACCAGGGAAAGTCTTCAACCGGGTCCTCTTGGATAGGATGAAGGAGGCCGTTGACCCACAGTTACGAGATGAGCAAGCGGGCTTCCGGCAGAACAGATCGTGTACGGACCAAATAGCTACTCTTCGCATCATAGTCGAGCAATCGTTGGAGTGGAATTCTTCAATCTACATCAACTTTGTCGATTATGAGAAGGCATTCGACAGCGTGGATCGAGAGACACTTGGGAAACTTCTTCGTCACTATGGCATCCCAACCAAGCTGGTGAACATGATCAAGAACACTTACAACGGAATGTCCTGCAGAGTCATTCATGCATGACAGCACACAGACAGCTTCCTAGTGCAGACTGGCGTGAGGCAAGGCTACTTGCTGTCGCCGTTTCTCTTCCTTCTCGCCATCGACTGGATTATGAAGACGTCCACCAATGGGCGGAGAAATGGGATCCAGTGGACATTGTGGAGTCAACTTGAGGACCTGGATTTTGCCGATGACCTAGCACTCTTTTCCCATAGTCAGCAGCAAATGCAGGACAAGACCGACATACTGGCAGCCACATCAGCACAGACTGGTCTCAACATCCACAAAGACAAGACCAAGATCCTCAAGATCAATTATGTCAGAAACAACCCAGTCACACTGCAGGGAAGTCCCCTGGAATCCTTCACGTACCTGGGCAGCATTATGAACCAGCAGGGTGGATCAGATGCAGGTGTCAAGGTAAGGGTCGGAAAGGCGAGAGCAGCTTTCATACAGCTCAAGAACATCTGGAGCTAAATTGAAATTTCCTTAACTACCAAGATCAGATTCTTCAAATCCAACGTGAAGTCAGTCCTACTGTATGGAGCAGAGACCTGGAGAACCACCAAGTCGACCATAAAGAGAGTTCAGACCTCCATCAACAGCTGCCTAAGAAGAATTCTTCAGATCCGCTGGCCAGACACCATCAGCAACACCAACCTGTGGCAGAGAACCTCCCAGCTTCCAGTAGAGGACGAGATCAAGAAGAGAAGGTGGGGTTGGATAGGACACACCCTACGTAAGCCGCCAACCAACATTACCAGACAGGCATTGAAATGGAACCCTCAAGGCAAGCGTAGAGGGGGACGACCAAGAAACACCTGGCGACGCGACCTCGAGGCGGACATCACTAAGATGGGTCACACCTGGAGTCAGCTTGAAGGGATGGCACAGGACGGAAGAATCTAAAGATCTTTTATGGGCGGCCTATACCCCGGCAGGGGTGACGGGCAAAACTAACAGTCTTAGCCATATTTTGAGTGGGTTAAGCTGTTTACATACCGCCACTTGACAAATGTCATAAAATGTAATTAAAAAAATATTAAGAAATGACAAAAAATATACAGTATAAATATACTAACTACATATCCCTAAATGGAATCTCACTAGAAAGTATATATATATATATATATATATATATATATATATATATATATATATATATATATATATATATATATATATATGTATGTATGTATGTATGTATGTATGTATGTATGTATATATGCGTGTATGTGTGTGTCTGTATTTATGAAACATATCAAATAAAACCAAAATTCATCAAATACATTGATTAAATAAGAACAAGTCCTATTTAAACATTTGACGCTATAAAGGAAATATATCAAGCTTAATACACGCAAATATATCAGAAGAACATGCAATGAGTCATTGTGTTCTTGGATCAACCTGTATCAGGCCATAGCTTTACACTTTTAGTCTCGTATTTTTATATTTACAAGCGTGACAGACAAGGCTAGGAATTCGAGATATCGATAAGGATCAATTCTGTTTTGCCGAAAAAGGGAAAAGTTCGGCTTTTAAACCTTAAAATGTATGTTTCTATTTTAGTGTTACAATGTAGAACATAATAATTTTATATGGTATGTTTATGACTCTTTAATGTTATTCCAATGTGTGCCTGACCCCAGAGCTGAGAATTCATTGTGTAATTAACACGTCTTTGAATGGTGTTGTTTTTTTGGTTCCTAGTAGGGGATAATCTATTTACTTGTACAAACCATTAACCATTGTGTCTGACTATGAACTATGAATTTACATCAAAGAGACTCTATTGTTATTTAGCTGGTTTTAATGAAGTATGTAAAATTACGAGTGGCAGACAATTCAGATACTTAGTTGATCTTGTGTAACTAATCTGGTTGAAAGGCAGATAGATTACAAGTCTGCTGGTGGGTATTGAATGACGAAGATTAATTATTGTGCGAGTTTAACATCTGTGTCACACTACTGAGAACATATTGAATTAAACCGCTGCTTTTTAATGTAACCAGTTGATATTATTAGTGGATTATAAAATTACTGAAATCAGTACCACGCAATATTTTTAATTCTAAATATATTTGGAATTTGAATTCACAAGGACTTGTATACTTTATGGCGTCATCACATATCTCAAAAATTTGTAGCTTACGTTTTACCTTGAACAATTATAAACAAAAGCTAGTAATATCACATTTTACAAATGTGTTTCCAGAGGCTTTAGTTGAGAATTAATCTGTATTGGAGTAAATATAAATTTAGATCACGTCTTCATAGAAGATTAAAATTTGAAATTTGATAGAAATGTCTAGTTTGCATATATATATATATATATATATATATATATATATATATATATATATATATATATATATATATAAGAAAATAGAAAATAGATTAACATGATCTCGACTGTGTGAAAAATACAGGAAGGTTTTTGTGCTAGAACAGATGCATTGAATTTAAGATGCCATCAGTACCACATTCATTCATACAGTCTGGATTATAAGAAAGAAAGTTTAACGTCATTTAATGGAATATGATTGTAAGTGGTTAGTTCACCTCTTATGACGTCAATTAAATTGGCAACTCGTCTTTGACCTGCTACTGTGACAATATTTAAAGCGGAAACCAAGGAGGGAGGACTCTTGTGTGGCAAAATGTTGCGTGGGATTTGTGCTATGACATAAATGCATACCATTACTGAGGTGAATTGGAGGAGCTACTTTCAATAGCTGGTCTACTGAGACATATGCAAATTATGTTTCAAATTCTAGATTATGAAAACTTAGCCATATTTTAATTACAGTTCTAGACCATTATGCGTAAGAATCATTTTGGCTAAAGTTCTTGAATATTGAGTACATGTGGTGGCTCTTTTTCTCACGCGAAGATAAGTTCAGAACTCGCCATATACAACTATATTCCATGTGTGAGAGAGAGAGAGAGAGAGAGAGAGAGATTGTCTGGCTACATTCAGACGGCAGCGAAGTTAGCAAAGTAAACATTAGTAATAGAGTTAAAGACGGAAATGATTCCAGCAAATGCACTGGGTGCAATTAAAGGCCTCGGCCTGATAAGAAACGTAAGATGGAGCTTAAGAGACCAGGAATAGAAACTACTCTTCTCCTAATATGGGAAAAGAATATTCACCGAGTCGCTAGTCCACAGAGACCATGGAGAGGAAGATCACAGTCACAGAGGGAACAGGTAACGCAGACCCAGCAGCCGAGTGTTCATAGCAATGGTACCTAATATCAATGTTATGATATGGTTTTTTTTATCATACTCGTAAGTTAGGAAATGTATTTGCCCATGTTCATAGAGAGAGAGAGAGATAGGGAGAGAGAGGAAAGGAATTCAGACTCTCTAACAAGGGTGGCAACAACAACCGTGAAGATACGACTACATTTTGGGGAATGATGTAAAGAATCGCTGTAAGGAAAATACAGAGCTGTTCTGACTGGAGCAACGAATTCTTTATTGATGTGTATATATATATATATATATATATATATATATATATATATATATATATATATATATATATATATATATAAAATGCTAAATTCTAAAGATACATTTATAAAGCCTTTATATTTAAAATACAAGAAATACATATAAACTTACAATTTCCCATCGTGCGTACCAACTTCATTGTATATATTGATTGGTAACTTTTAGAATGTAATATAGATAGCTAAATCTCAATTAACTTTATGATATCCAACGAGTATAAAATTAAATATTTGCGAATAATGCAAGGATCATTTTGAAGAAATGTATCGTGCTAAAATAGGATACTAATTTGGAATAGGTTACTAAACATTACTCAATATTACTTAAAGAATCTTTTATTTGCAAATTAAATCTAAACATGAAGCTGGTAGCGAATTCTTTTTTTCCAATAATACATACCACAAATACAATTAAACATTCCATTATATTATAATATAAAATATAAGAACTCACAAAAATGTTGGAAATCGAGGACTTTACCGTTAAAGTCTCAGATATTAAAAAGTACACATTCTTTAAAGAAGTTTGCGAACGCAGACGACTCTTACCTGTAAGGAAAAGACAGAGCTGTTCTGACTGGAGCAACGAATTAATTCTTCGTAAGCCTGATTCGCTATTTATACAGTTTTTCGTTTTCTCAGTGTTAGTGAGAACATGCCCCTTTGAACTTTTCCATGGCGATCGTGTGAACCATCTGCGCAACGCATCCAATATTGATATAATAATAATTTGCATGTTCTGCAGCTTCCCTCCAAATCTAAATTGATGACATTTAGATACGAGAGAAATGTATTTTATGCTGACAATTGTTGATTTTTAGTTACGAGCAAACTGTACTTTGTCCTGATAAATGTTGACATTTAGTTACGAGCGAAATGTATTGTATATTTTGTGCTGACAATTTGTTGATATTTAGTTACGAGCGAAATGTATTGTAGTATTGTATAGATTTCTGCACCTGCTTGTAAAGTGCGATCTTTATAAAATAGCATACAGTTATATTACACAGATATATAAATTTTATCTCCATATATTTTAGTGGAAAATTATTTTCAATATAAATTAATGAAAAATTACTTTTATTACAATTTAGAATAAATTTCAATCGTAATACTTTTACTTAAAAGTTATGTCCTAATATAAAGATTGAACTCAATCTGCACGTTCACCCCGGCCACCAACCTCACCTCCAGCTACGAATGTGGAAGTTGGATAGATTCCTCCAACACCTCTCCCACTATATTCATTGACACAGTGGATAAAGAGGTAGTAAGTATGTCAAAAGGGATCCCGCCAGTCAAAACTCCACGAAAACATAACACAAGAAGCGGCAGAGTGTAAAATTTCATCACTTCTCTAAACGTCAAAACCATAGTCGGGGATGAATGGGGCAGCATATGATACTGTACTTAAACAAGTACTACGCAAGCAAGAAGCAAACCAGTTCCTCCTAGACCAAACATTTGAACTGTGAATTGGTGACGTAGTTGGGAACAGCGAAAAGGCTGGGTGGCAAATAGAGGACATCTTATTAACAGCGAAAGATAAACTCGAGTGTGATGGCCATATATCCCAAAACCTGGAAGACAGCACCAAAAGAACAGCAGAAAGCATTAGAAAACTCGGGAAGAAAAATAGTAGTTGCCCAAATCACCTGGCGGTGCTCATATTATTTCATATAACAGAGGTAACAAAGTTTCAAACAAACGCATCATGATCTGGCCTCTGATGAGCATCTATACGATAGCTAAACTCAATAATCAGATGGATACTCGAGCTTCCCAACTGACTGAGTCAATTTCCATGTCCGCCCACATGAGTATTACCTCAGTCCTTGTTCGGACTGAAAACAGAGAATTGCTCAGGGGTTTTCTTTTTGGCTTGAAAACTTATTTGAATAAAGCAAAACTCTTATAATACACTAATAAAATACTTTCTCCATCTCTCCAACTGTTCAAGAAAAGCAATTGTGTACCTAATTATGATCACCAAAATAAAATTGGTCACTCAGACCTAGCATTTTGAGTATGTTTATTCTGGAAAATGTATGTTCACTATGTTCAATAAATTTTAAAATAACAAACATGAACATTCATAACTGGATTATCGTCATCCTAATTACAACATGTGGCTTACACACAATTAGTTGTAGCAAACGGCCCGAAATTAGATAAATGGGCAGAATTTGATAGTACATCTTAGGCATTTCAGGGAGGTTCCGAAGACATAATGGGATTCCTGGCGGATTTCACCTTTCTCATGGCCAGACATGTAAGTAAAATGCGTTGCATGCAGTAATGCGTTGTATGGTTACTGCCACTCATTCTGTGAGCAATTAAGTAGTCACCACGCAAACACATATTCGCTGAATCGCGTGCTATTCAGGCATTTGAGGTAGATTCAAACATTGATGGGTGGCAGATAAATGTCTATAATCTGAATCAGTCAGTTATTCAATCTGGCCACTCACTGTTGACTCGTCAAAAACTGAAAAGACTTTGAAGGTTGCAAAATTGAATGAAGTCTATGTTCATTTTCCATCGTTTCAGGCAAACCTTTATTCAGAACCCATCTGAACGGAAGAACGCGATGTTCTTGAAAATTGCGCAGAACTGCTTCAATAGGTTTTGCGTGATTACGTCATACAAGAGTGGGAGGAGAGGCGGAGACAACAGCAGAGGAGACATCAAGAAGCAAGATATAGGAATCAATGAAGCTAGGATACCAACTTAGATAAAAGGGGAGAATTTGATCGATAGTTCATGTTTCAGAACGTTTCCACTGACGCTCTTGGACTCCTCCTTTTCCGCGTCCATACATGCCAATCGAGAGGCATAGGGTAAAACGTTGAGTGTTTGATCCTGTTTTCCACTAGATGTATATAATAATCCCAAATGGGTGTGCTTGCCTTGTCCTATACACCTGTGAAGAAGAGTGGAGATGGTTAGCATTCTGAGTTTGGCAAATTCATAAATTCATCTCTTGCCACATTAAAACTATACTCAGTTTACTCTATTGTGGGACCTGAGCATCAACTATCATCAGGTTTATCCCCACACTCAAGGTGCAGGTCGTCCTGGTTGCGATCAAGATCGGTATCTGATTAGTACATATCCAGAGGTTTAGACAAGGTGTGAGGTCACCTTTAAGACTGTCATGTTACCATCCAAATAGGTAAATCAGTTAAAGGAAAGCTGTATCCACAGGTTGTAGTTGTTGAATCCGAACAGATGGCTTGTTAACATCAAAAATATCTAGTATGGGTTCCAGAAGTAAGGATGGTAGGTGTCCAGGAAGTATTGCTGGAGTAATGGTAATATTAGGTGGATGAACAGATCTATTAATATGATCAACAGGAATGTGAACATTCCAAGGCTCTACCTGACGATATGTAACGGAAGCCATACATTCAATGAATGGTATGGATCAAGAGCCAGATAGCTGGACTGTACAGTTGATAGCTGATATGACACCAATACTGATATGCGCTAGATGGTATGGATTTAGATCCTGGTGGCTAGACGGTATGGTCGGCAGACGGTATGGTCCGCAGGTGAGAAAACATCAAAAATGAGATGTGGCCAGATGGTATGGATCAAGAGCCAAAAGGATGGACAGTACAGTATGCACTCGAAACAGCATCGAAACCGAGGTGTGGCTAGATGGCATGACACATTCAAGTCACTTTAAAACCCCATGTGCCTCGCCTTACAGGCCTGAGGGCCATGATCATAAATATGGGGTGGGGGACATACACCACCTTGGCTGCTTAGAGTTGGGTGGAAGTTCACATCCACCACCACCAAAGTGTATAATTTATTTTACAAAAACACGATGGAAGGACATAGAAAAACTGGCCAGAACAAATCATCGCCGGCATCCCCCACCAAGCTGGCCAAAGATTCAGTAAAAGTTCAAACATCAGTACTCTAGGCACATCGAGTTTTGAATTTTGAAAACATCAGTATTTTTGTTCCCTTGATTTCCCACATCATTCCCTACGAGTTCGTTCTTGCAATCTTCCTTAGAACTATATACCATGTATTCTCTGACCAACTGGTGCACATGCTGCACACAGCCAACAATGTACTCAATAAACACGTGATACATGAAGTAATGCAATGTTAACTGCTTTAAAGGCACCTGCTATATATGCACAGTGATACACAGTCAGTGTGCAAGAACACAAATTTCAACAAATTCTAATACAACACGGCCAAGTTGAGCCATGTAGTCAGAGAATACAGAAACTAAGTCCAAAAAGGTGAAAAACATTCACATAGTTATGGTGTTTTCAAAAAAGTGTATACCACCCAACAAATAATCATAATACATGTGAAAATAAAAAATCTTCAATGGATGGAATAAAGAGAGCCCAAATGTCCACATGGTTTTGGAAGGCAAAGTAAATGATGTCAGTTCACCAGCGAAAACTTAAGACTAGAGTCATATCTAGCTGGCAAGCGGAGGTAATGGGCTAGAGGTATTGGCCTTTGTCTATATATATTATAGATAGAAAAGACAAATATTAATCTTTGGGATGGCTGGATTCTGGATGTAGTGAGTTTATATTTCTAACGTGAATGTGATTCCAGAATGTATTCGGAAAGAAACTATAACACTCAGAAATTACTGGAACATATTGCACATTATACTTTCAAAGAGCAATAAAACTTTTGTGAAAAAAACATGTAAAATATTCTTAAAAAGTTTGATCACAAAATATAATGACAGTGAGACTAAATATTTATGTAAATGAAGAAAATTGTTGAAATAAAGAATTTAAGAAGAAATTTTCACCATAAGATATCAAGCTATTTTTTTTAAAAAAAGAAACAGTGTATTTATAACAAGTAACAGACTTTTCATTCCAGGGCTCATATACCTAATCGGAGAGAAAGGCAAAATCTAGCTCCAATGAAAACTGTCTGTTTGGAGCATTATCTGAATGTATGCTGCATATATTCACTGTATCCACAGCTTTGTAGACTGCCCCAGAAAGCATGGTGGTAATGCTACAATCGGCAAAAGGAACTTTGTCGTAGCTGATTCTCCCAAATAACTTCATGTAATTCATACAATGTCAGTAGCTTCCATCAAGTTCAGTGCTTTCCAATATCTTAGTGACCACATTATTGTAAAAAGAATATAGATACTGACAGTAATAAATATGTACCATAAAACTTGTATGATACAAACATGAAGCAGATTAAAATAATTATTCCTTCATATGATTTTTCATTGACATATTTGCATGTATGTATATTGTTATATATAATATTGTTATGTATATTTAATTTGTATTTTGAGATTGACCTTTGTCCATAACTGAGAATAGGAGTCGCAGCCTACAGAACAATTTTTATACTTTTTTTTTGCACACAACATATTACATAGCTCATATTTATCTATGACTGTAAATTATATGTTAAGATTATTTTTATTAGAATGTAAACATGTTTACTTGGATATGAGTTCAGGACATTGGTTTTCCTCTTGGAAATTCCTTGTGTACCTGATTTTTCCATGTTCTTCACTAAACTTTCAGTAATAGACCTGCTCTTGCTGACAATGTAGAATGTTCTAGAAATGAACTTTTGACCCTCATCTTGGTCCATTTATTGTCTCATAAGTTTTTACATTTTGTTTATTGTCTTAGGTTTTCATATTGAGGTTGTTTTTATAAAAATTACTCATTCCTATCTTAAGATTTGTACTGGAGTCAGTAATTAAGTGTGCTCATTCAAAATTTGTGAGGATTTACTTATTAAAATTATTCCCTGGAATTACATAGTACTCATTAATCTTATTAATTCATTTGGACTCAATCACTATACTGGGAGTCATTTAGAGACATTTTGGAATATAACTGTGATACATCAAGACTGTAAGCAAATCAACACTATTCCAGGAACATCAGTATTTTCAAGATTACATTTTATTCAGAATAACACTGGAATTCACATGGAATAAACTACACTTTTGGATTTGTGATAGAACTTTAAGGACTATTTGGAATTTAATTCACAATACTGTAAGTTCTTTATTCCATGCGTTGCACAATTTGTCGTCAAAGAACGAACGTCATCTGTTCAATAACATTGTAATTTGATACAGTTACAGTAAGCAGTGAATTTGATGGTGTGTTTCGGGCATCTCCGAGAACAAGAAGATGTTCAACTGTACACGCTTCGACGTGTTCGTCTAAAAGGGGCTGCCCTTCAAATCGCCAAGAGCCTTGTCAAAGAACTAATAGCAGAAGAAGCGGAGAAAATATAATTGAAGGAGGAAAGAAAATAAAAAGAGGAGCATCAACAGGATTAAGGGAACCTCAGCGCCTCAATACCGACTGGATAAAGGTCCAGCTAGATTTCTCTGTTCACGAGACTGAAGTATTATTGTCTCCGTGAAGACATCATGAAAGAAATGGTGACAGAATTGGTGGCAAAGAACAAAGAAGATGTAGAAACCAAACGTCCCTTTAATAGAGGTCACTCAGATATCTAGAAAAGTGAGATACTACACAATCATTGCCATCTATGCTTGTCTATGTTTTGTGTTTTTGTGGTTGTTTGTTTGCCTATGTCTAACCGTTTCCATTATCATTCACATTTGACCCCATCATCACTTCTGACCCTATAAACACTTTTGACCCTTTGGTACCATTCCTCTGTCGAATATATGGGCGCCTATATAATATAATATGACCTCCAAGTGTCTTTAACATGCAAGTATATGGTTGCTATATAGTTATGATTTGACCCTCAGTACCCCCATACAGCTACTCATATTCTTGCTTTCACTAAACAGTCAAGGTCACATTTGTGTTGACCTAACGGACTGAATATTTAGTTTTAGAGTAGGCTGCAATTTTCAGAGTCAACTATGATACTAATTTCTGGCTGAATCCAAATCATGTTGATTCCGAAAAGAAGCGTGGCCTTCCTTCACGATGCAATGCAAACATTCAAGGTATGGCTTATGGGAGCGAAGCATTCCTGTAGAAACTGTAAACAATATGTGGGTGTAAAATATCATTGCAGAATATGAAGAGAAAAAGAAGAAAACAAAAACGTGTACAAGTCTAAGGAAATACATGCTAGTTTATGTCGATTTTTATTTCCATATGTTATTGACATCACCTTAGTAGCAGTTGTGGTATTCTCATAGCCCATCTATGTATGGCCTGAGATTTAATTTTATTAATAAAAGTTTTGTTCTGTTGTGTTCTGTAATATATTAAGTCATATCTGGCTGAAACTGGTTTAACGATCTTTTAAAACGTTGAAATTAGGAATTATTGACAACTGAAACATGACCGACAAAGCAGCATTCTATTTGTTCAGTTAGCCAGGTGATGGAAAAACCACTGGTGTGGATCAAGAAACTGAGATAATCTATAAATTCTGTAAGAAAGTATATCAACTAGTGTGGAACAAAGGAAGGAGTGATATTATATATATATACGAGTGAGATTAGCCATATTTTCAATGGGTTAAGCTGTAGACGTACCGCCACTTGACAACTCTCAAAAAATGTAATCAAATAAATATTAAGAAATGACCAAAAAACATATCCCTAAATGGAATCTCACTCGGAAATATATATATATATATATATATATATATATATATATATATATATATATATATATATATATATATATATATATATATATATATATGTGTGTGTGTGTGTGTGTGTGTGTGTGTGTGTGTGTGTGTGTACTTGTGAAACATATATAATAAAATCAAAATTCATCAAATACATTGATGAAATAAGAACAAGTCCTATTTGTTCACATTTGATACTATAAAGGAAATATATCAAGCTTAATACACGCAAATATATCAGAAGAACACGCAGTGATTCATTGTGTTCTTGCGTCTATGTTATTCTAATGTGTGCCTGACAACAGAGCTGAGAAGTGTAATTCACACCTCTGTGAATTCATTTGTTTTGGTTTCTAGTAGGGGATAATCTATTTATTTGTACAAACCATTAACCATTGTGCCTGTAAATGAATTTACATCTAACAGAGACTCTATTGTTATAAAGCTGGTTTTTTAATGAAGTATGTAAAATTATGAGTGGCAGACAATTGAGATACTTAGTTGAGCTTAGTTGTGTAACTGATCCGGTTGAATGGCATATAGATTACAAGTCTGCTAGTGGGCATTGAATGACGAAGATCAATTAAGGTGAAAGCATAACATCTGTGTTACAATACTGAGAACATCTTTAGTTAAACCGCTGTTTTAAATGTAACCAGCTGGTATTGTTAGTGAATTATAAAATTACTGAAATCAGCACTATGCAATGTTTATAATTTCTGAATATATTTGGAATTTGAATTCACAAGGACTTGTATACTTTAAGGCATGATCACATATCCCAAAGACTGTTAGCTTACGTTTTACCTTGAACAATGTGAGAATTACAAATAAAAGCTAGTAATATATTTTACAAATGTGTTTCCAGAGCCTTTAGTTGAGAATCAATCTGTAATGGTGCAAGTATAAGTTTAGATTATGTCTTCGTGGAAGCTTAAAATTTGAAATTTGATAGAAATGTCAAGTTTATATATATATATATATATATATATATATATATATATATATATATATATATATATATATATATATCAGAAAGAAGATTAAAATGATCTGGATTATGTGAAAAATACAGGAAGTTTTTGTGCATAGAAAAGATAAAGTTGAATTTAAGATCCCATCACTAGCCCATTCATTCATAGAGTCTGGATTATAAGTGAGATACCAATGTAAGAAAGTTTAACATCCTTTAACGGAATATGAATTTAAGTGGTTACAGCATAGATATAAATTATTCTGCAAGCTTGATTTTTTTATCCTATATAAACAGCACTCATCTTAGTTCACCTCTTATGACGTCAATTAAATTGGCTGCTCATCTTTGACCTGCTACTGTAGCAATATTTAAAGCGGAAACCAAGAAGGCAGGACTCTTGTGTAGCAAAATGTTGGGTGGGTGTATGTGTTGTGACATAAATGCATAACAGTACTGAGATGAATTGGAGAAGTTACTTTCATTAGCTGATCTATCGAGACATATGCAAATTTTGTTTCAAATTCTTGATTTTGAAAACTTAGCCATATTTTAACTACAGTTCTAGACGTTATGTTAAACCATATTTTGGCTAAAGTTCTTTAATACTGAGTACGTGTGGTGGCTCTTTTTCTCACGCGAAGATAACTTAAGAACTCGCCATATACAAAAATAATCCATGAGAGAGAGAGAGAGAGAGAGAGAGAGAGAGAGAGAGAGAGACTTTCTGGCTCCATTCAGACGGTAGCGAAGTTAGCAGAGTAAACATCAGTAATAGAGTAAAGGAAGGAAATGATTCCAGCAAAAGCATGGAGTGCAATTAAAGGCCTCGGCTTGATAATAAATGTAACATGGAGGTTAAGAGACCAGGAATAGAAACTACTCTTCTCCTAATATGAGAAAAGAATATTAACCGAGTCGGAAGTCCACAGGGACCATGGAAAGGAAGATCACAGGCACAGAGGGAGCAGGCAACGTAGACCCAGCAGCCAAGTGTTCAAAGCAATGGTACCCAATACGAAGATAAAGCACAATCTGCACGATCACCAAGGCTACCAACACCACGTCCAGCTACAAATGTGGAAGTTAGGAAGCAGCCTCCAACACCTCCCCCACTAAATTCATCGACACAATGGATATGATAGGGAAGGAATAAAGAGGAAGTAAGTATGTCAAGAATGACCCCCGCAGTCAAAGCTCCAGGAAACAGAACACAAGAAGCGGCAGCGTGTAAAATTCATCACTTCTCTCAACGTCAAAACCATAGTCGGGGATGAGTAGGGTAGCATATGATACTGTACTTACATAAGTACTACGCAAGCAAGAAGCAAACCAATTCCTCCTAGACCAAACATTTGACCTGTGAATTGGCGACGTAGTTGGGGAACAGCGACAAGGCTGGGTGGAAAATAGAAGACATCTTATTAACAGCGAAAGCTAAACACGTTTGTGACGGCCAGATATCCCGAAACCTGAAACAGCACCAAAAGAACAGCAAAAAGCATTAGAAAACTCGGGAAGAAAAATAGTAGTTGCCCAAATCACCTGGCGGTGCTGATATTAATTAAAATAGTAGAGGTAACAAAGTTTCAAACAAAAGCATCATGATCTGGCCTCTGATGAGCGACTATACGATAGCTGAACTCAATAATCCAACCGAGGCCAAAACAGATGGAAATTCGAGCCTCCCAACCGTAAATTGTTTATCTCCATCTTCACTCGATGGGGACTATATGAATAGTGATCCTCGTTTAGGTTAACCAACATTTGCTCTATCATTCCTAAATTGTCGAGGACGTTTTGCAATTTTTCCATTTTGTCCATTTGGTTAGAAGCCATCTTCTTTGTATTCTTTGCAGAATGGTTTGAACAACGAGCACTGTGGGTTCTTATACGAAAAGCGCGAACGTGAAGGAAAACATCCCCCTAAAACATAAAATGGATCTTACCTAGATGATGACCCAACATCGCGCGAACGTGAAGGAAAACATCCCCCTACTTTCTCATTTCATATAATAAAACCCTAACTATACTCTTCACATACGCTAAGAAACCCATAATCTACTATTCACACTAACATACCTGAGCTCTTACAAACACAAACACACAAACACACAAACTCATACCCTCACACTATCTAAAATAAGAGTTAGTGTTTATATACACACTACTCTACCTACACACATTGGCAAATCTATCGTTATTTCTTTTCTAGAGTATTGGGTAGCCCTGAAAAGGGCTGTTTTTGTTTGGAACTTCATGGACACCTGGTTAATGGTGGCACCTTCCAGGCCTGGCGCCACATACACATCTTATCCCCCAGTTACTTTTTACCTTTTGGGGGCAGAGAGCAGAGGCAGGATATGTCGCTTCAGAATCCCAATTTTCGCTCTCTGGGATTTTGAAATTTCTTCTCTCCTTTTCCTCCTCCTCTTCTTTGTTTCTTCTTTCCTCTTTATATCTTCTTTCTTCTTCTTCTTTATATCTTCTCTCCTCCTCTTCTTTCTTTCTTCTTTCCTCCTCTCTTACCCTTCCCTCCTCGACAATGGCTTCCGCGGCCAGTTCATTTAATATGCGCCTGGCATATTCCAGATGCACATGAAGCTCCAACAGTTTCTCAAGTCTCGTGTTCATTCTTCTGGCTGTGTTGATCAATCAACAAGGGTAGCTGGACTGCCGAACGAGTTTCAATTTATACTGAAAGCGCGTACGTGAAGGAAAACATCCCCCTAATAACATAAAATTCATCTTACCTAGATCATGACCAAAAAAACAACAACGCGCGGACCTAAAAGAAACACTCACTTACTTTTTATGCTACCCATCACTATTTTAAAATTTTTTTATAAATCACTTCAATAGACTATCCACATACGCAAAGCAATTCAATCTAACTCCAAATATACACCTCTAACACTAAGAAAAGATATCATTTTAATCTACTATCCTCACCAACATACCTGAGCTCTTACTAACACACCAACTCATTCACTTCCACTATTAAGAAAGAGTTAGTGTTTATTTTCACACTACTCTACCTACACATACATTGGCAAATCTATCGTTACTTCTTTTCTAGAGTATTGGGGTAGCCCTGAAAAGGGCTGTTTTTTTTTGTTTGCTATGGCATTCTTTTTTAGTTTCTAAGAATGCGATGTCCTCTGAGGATAGACTTTCTGGCGATAGGTCTGCTTCTTCGGAAAGAGAAGAAGAACTCTTTGGTGTCGATACGGTAATCGACAAAGCCTCTGTCAGGTTCAGGTTGCTGCTGCTGCTGCTGTTGTTGTTGTTGTTGTTGTTGTTGTTGTTGCTGTTTTTGAAGTCTGTACTTCTCTGTCCATTCTTCTTTCTCCCTGTTCACTTCTTCTCTGAAGAGCTCTTCTATCAGGTCTTCAGTGATTTTTAACATTCTCACATTCTCTATTTCTTCTGGCTTCGGTATCAGACTGTGTCTGACCCTATGCAAATTCACGTAGGCTTCGTTGAGCTTAGCTAGTTTGGAGCACATCTTCGTAGGAGGATGAGTCGACAATGGATGGTTAGACTGGAAACAACCCGGTTCTTAAAGTGAAAGCGCGGACGTGAAGGAAAACATCCCCCACACGGTTTTCGAGTCGCAACGTTCATGAGAGAGATAGTAAGAAATGAAAGAGCATCAATCCAACATTCTTATAGCTAAACAAACCACAAAGGCATTTTTTTTCTAAACACAACATTTTTTATTCAAAAAATCACTTAACACTAAACAGCAACATTTTTAACAATAATACAACATGATAACATCAAACAATTTTTTTCAAATCACAAACATTTTTTCTTCAAATACAATCTACTTTAAACAAGGCTGACAACGTTGTGAATGAAATTGTGATTTCCACTGTTGGAAATCATTAGGCCATTGATGGACACTACGTTTCCTAGCTTGAGACAAAAGATAAGCATAATGGTCACAAAACCATCGATCTACTTTCACATCGTTTCTAGCAGAAGAACGAGGATCAAAATGAGTCACTAAATGTTCTAAGGAATAGCCCAGGCTGCGATGATGCAGAAAATACACACAGTACTGTCCACACACCAAGGAATCTGTGCCTTGTAATTTCACGTTATTGAATCGGGTGGTTTGAGCATTTCTTCTCATAAAGTCGATGATATCGTCTTCCAAAGGGGGCAATCCGTACGAATCGAAATATTCCACACATCCTTCTTGAGGAAAGTAGACGGCTACCCAGTGGGTTCCTGGGAGATGACTTTCGTCCGTGTTGATCACGTAAGCTTGATGGTCTTTAGGTTTGCGATGAGGGAGTTCATCTTTAGCACAGACGACAGGATTCCAAGAAGCCGTATACGAACTATGGTTCAAAAGGTAATAAAGTTCCCAGGTATCCATTGATTTGTGTTTTTTTCTTCTTCACAGGTAATAATAAGTCGTCAATTCGATCCTGACTTTTTGCTTGAAAATGTCTGACGAATAAACGGTTATTCGTTCTGTTTCCTCACTCTGATTCAGGAGAGCTTCGATACGATGGATCTCTTGAGTGGTTAATGGTGGACAAGAATGTTCACGCAAGTCTTTATACCACTGGTGCAACACGTCTTTGTTTGAGATGAGACTCCAAGCTTCGTCCAGATACTCGTCCAATTTTTCTTCTTGACTCAACATCAGGCATTTATCGTGTTGAATTTGACTGGGATGATCGTTTTGACATCCATAACAATTTTTCTTGATCAATTCCGTCATTTTGTCGACCAAGTGTTTGGCAAAACAGGAGACTAAATGGGCTTCTTGTTCTGGCCATCTCGACTTCATCATGACAATTTCTTCGTCTTTGTCTTGGGATTCTCCTTCCACGGTCTCCTCACATTTCATGTCCAAAGTTTCTTCACTAGGTAAAGAGGGATAACAGTCTTCCATGGCTTCTAGTAATCTAGAATGACTTCTCTCAAACTGTTGATTTCTATCGTATTGTCAAATTCTGCATACAGGATCACGTTCAACGTTGGATCAGCAGGGTCTCGATTTGCAAACTGAATTTCCACACGAATCTGGCCAGATTTTATAGGGTGGAAATGTCCCTCGTCGCTGCCTTGGTCTGGAGTGAAATCGAAAGCCCACAAAGCGTAGCCTCCTGCATAATCGTCGTACGTAATACCGTGACTGGTATTGGTTCCTAACTGTCCGGTGGCTTCGTACAGGGACAAGTACGATCTCAAGTAATTGTTCTGGGCAAAGTTAGGCTCAAAGGGTCGTGTACACAAGGTCTTGCCGTCACGACTGACTTCGATTTTGGACACGTTAGAGTGTCGAAACTCAAAAGGATTTTCGTTGTGAAGTCCATTGAAAGCTGAATTCCTGACGATACCAACGATCAAACGCTTGGGTAACTGTCCTTGGAACAGATGATCTTCGATCATGGATCGCTGTCCAACAGGAATGGTGAACGTTTTCACTTCCACACGTCGTATGGGATACTTGGCGGTCGTTCTGCTCAACGTCTGACTGATGTCGTTTCCCACTTTAGGTAACACTTCCACACGGCGTACGTAAAGTCTGGCTTCTTGGATAACAGTTTTGTATTCGTTGGCATGGGCCATCAAATGGAAAGCGGCAGTGCTACGATTCAGTCTCAGGCGAATATCAACTCCGTTCAGTAAATACTTTTCTTGTAACCACATGTCCAAATGCAAACGATCCATCAGTTCTAAACTACGTCCTTGCAAAATTTTAGTTCTACGTGTGTTAAACCCCACATTGTGAGGATTGTCATCTTCTGTCAGGGCTGTGTCGATAAACGTGCCTACACCTGCCGTGTCAGGTTTCCATACCACGCAAGCATCCAGATGAGTATTCTTGGCTTCTTTTCCGTACGTCAAGAGATTTTCCAAGTAGGCACGATATGGGTAAGTATCCATGCTGCTGCTGACCAGTTTGTTATTCAAGTACAAGTCCACTTCGCTGAACAAGGAATGCATGAAATTGTTGACGGGCGCTACCCTATCATTGGCTCCAGGATTGGTGTTGTCCGTTTTGATCACTTTGACTTTCAAATACAGGTAACTGCTATTCAGATCGATGTAATCTTCGGGTTGTCCTTTGATTTCGAACTCGATGGGAGCGGAATCCGTCAAAGAGGAGACGGGATGAAATTCCACCCACTGGGATTCTTGCATCGTCATCATGGTGGGGGGCATGGCAAACATATCCAGTTCCGTCTTGGAACAAGCACATGACTCTCGGTGCATCATTTTTTCTGTGTCTCAATAATCGAAAACGTCTAAGTCTCGAACGGTTCTTCTTTTCTTGGCTTTTCTAGCTTGAAGTCTGGTGAAAGGGTGTTTTCTTCGTCGTCTCTTTCTGCCTTGTCCTTGCTGAATGCCTGACTCGGTAGCGTGCAGGGCATTTATAGGTGTGTCTCGTCGGCCTAAAATGTCTTTACCCGTTTGCAGCAGGACATTTTTGCCTGCCCTCATGAAGGCTTCTTTAGGGTTTTGTTTGTCGATGATGACGTTTTGGAGAAATTCTTTGCCTTGCGTCAGTGCCGCATCTTTCAAGGCGTGCAATCCGCGTGTCACCATCGGTTTCAACACCGGGGCCACCGAACGAAAGGCCGATTTTAACATATCTCCTAAACCGTGTCCTCGCTGTCGTGCAACCCCTTGGTACACTGGATACATGACTTGCTTACGAATCGTGAGAGAACCGTTTTCGAAAATGGAGTTTCACCGTGACTTTTCCTTTGGTGAATGGAATATTTTGTCCCAAATCTCCTTTTATAGTAATGTTGACCGTGTCCAAATACGACTTGCTGACTGGCAAATAGTGAGGATGGACAAATTCGCGGTGAACGTGGTAAGTGTTTCCACCTTCCTCGTCAGTGTTTGCGGCAGAATCCACTTTGAAAGGAATGACACGCAGTAACGGTACGGAGGTGTGTCCCACCACGTTATACTCCACCGCATCGGAGTACACGAACATCAAATTCAGTCCTTGGTTCAGTTCTACTGGGGTACGAAACAACTTGCTAAAAGACTCGTTGTCGTAAACGATGGGTAATTCGTTGTTCTTGAGTATGCTCATTCTCAGGTTCATGTCTCCGCCCAACATGTCAAACAATTCAGGACAAAATAAAATGGACATGATTTTACTCCGCTCAAATCTCATCGAGAAGCGACGAGCTACTTTGTGGTACTCCATGGTGACACTTATTTTGGCATGCTCCAAAGCTTTCCCAAACACGCCATTAAACTTGGCAGCTATGACGTTGACCAAATGTTGACCACTGAAATAATAACCTGGGGGAATGAAAAAGTGGTAGGTCCATTTTTGAGTTTTCTCATTATAGATTTTATTGTCATACATGACTTTCTTATTCGACTCCTGTTGCAATGACTCGTCATGAACTTCCACATGAAAAAAATTTTGATTGGGAAGGACATTGAGGACTTGGGTTGGGTGAATGATTTCCACTAAAGCCACTTCCCAATGGGCTTCGTGATCTAAGGGGATGGCCTGAGGTAATTTGGCCGTGTAACAGCACAACGTGTTGTGGGGAAACACCTCCATGGAACTGTCACTGGGTAAGGTTAAGTAAAATTGGTTTTGGTGACTCATAATTCCAGAGTTCTGTGGCTGTCCGAGGGAATATTACTGGACGTCAGAGGCGTGTCTCCGCCCAAAATGGGGTTCTGGTTGTTATTGGAGTGGTGACTGACACTGGCACTGGACACAACGTTCCCGTTCGAGGAGAATTTCAGGGAAGGATTGGGAAGCAGGTAACCGATGCAACTGCTCAATAAAATGGTCCACAATTGTTTGTCTCCTTGTTGCAAACTCAAATTGGCGATGGCTGCCCCGATGACACAATACACCACGAAGATTTGGCAGAAAAAGACGATTTGCGTTTTAGGCACACGTTCTCCACACCACACCCACAAGGGTTGTTTTTGTAAATCTTGCACAGAAGAACTAGGGGAAGAAGGACTGGTCGACGTAGCTGCGTCTGCTGCTGTTGTGTGAAAGGGCATGATGGTCACTTCTTCTTTTTATAGTCGATGACTTGCGAAGCGTCGATGCAAGAATCGAAACTGGGTGGATATCCTTTCCAACGTACTTTGACTTCTTTGACACGTCGTTTGCCCACTTTACGGGTTCTGCGTTTGAGAATGCTTTCGATGTCGTACACGTCGTCTTCTTTTTTGGTGACACGTTGTAACTCGGGCAAATAAAACGTTCCTTTGAGTACTTCTCCGTTCATGTCTTCCAATTTATAGACGGCAGGATGACGGCCATGCACTCGTCCAGTGACGCGAAACAATTCGGTCGTCCAGTTAGGTAAGTAACCTTTGTCGAAAGTGCGTTTGGTTTTGCCAATGCGCACCCAATCTCCTACGGTCAACTCTCCACTTTTCTTGGGGACAGCCCTCGTCGGGGACGTACCAAACAGACGCTCGAACACCAGCACTTCGTTGTCGGGAGTCACGTCTTGCGGGGCACGTCCGATGCTTCGATGGTAAGATTGGTTGTACGCTTGCACCAGGTGCGGTAAGATGTCGATGTACTTCAGAGTGTGGTGATGCGTAAAATATTTCCACATGCGTTCTTTCAAAGTACGTTGAAAACGTTCCACGATGCTGGCTTTGGTTTCGGGATTCTCGGTGGTAAAAAAATGAATGTCACGTTTCTTTAATTCTTTTTGGAAAGCTTGGTTCAGAAATTCGGTGCCTTTGTCCGTTTGCCATCGAAGAGGGCGACGACCGCTTTGTTTCAACACCCGTTGCAGGGCTCGCACTAACTCGCTGCTCGATTTGGAAGTCAAGGGCACGACCCAGGCAAATTTGGAAAAGACGTCGATGACACAAAACAAATATTTGTAGCCGCGATTGTAGCTGGCCAAATGAGAGACATCGGCTAAATCGGCTTGCCATTGATGATCGATGCCTTCTACTCGGGTGCGACTTCTGGCAAACTTGCGTCGAATGGGTTTGTGTAAAGTGTAGGTAGCTTGTTCTTGTAACCATCGTTGCACTTGAGGTAAACGGAGACTTTTCAGTCGAGTTTTGGCAGCACGATACAATTTTTGAACTCCTGCGTAACCTGCAGGATGCGAGGGATCGTAGTAAATGCTGGCTAAGACTTTTTCCATTTTTTGTGTTGGTTGATGTGTTAATAAGGCACCCACTCTTGGAAGAGGCTACTCTTTTTCTCTTGGGGTATTTTCTTGGATTGCAAGGCTTTGCGTGTGCGACCAGCAATAGGTGTCGAAGAGGAGGAGGAGGATGTCTGAGCAGGGGATATCGGTTCTTGTTTCACTTCTGTCTTCACTTTCTTTTTCTCTTGTGAGGAAGAAGGGGTGGCCATCATCTTTTTAATCCATCCAATTCTGGAGGTAGGTGGTGTTGTTAACTTGCGTACTTTTTCTGGTGGAGTTTGAAACCCTTCCTCTTCTTCTTCTCCTTTTTCTGTCTTGACCACTGGTACTGGTACTGGTACTGGTGATGGTGCTGGACTTTTCATCAAGGTCTTAAAATCTTTCAGAGTGGGTAGAGCTGTTTCGTCTAAAGCTTTGTGGTGAAAGAGTTGCAATCGTTGCAAGAGTTGACCGTACTTTTGCGATTTTTCTGTTTCGGACAAATCTTGGCGATCCATCAAGGACTGCAATTCGTGTTGTAACTGGGACATTTCGCTCAAATTGGGATTGGGAGGTAAATGCGGGGTGCGTTGTTCTTGCCACCGATGGTATTCCATCCATCGTTTGTAAGGCACTAAAGCTAGTTTTCGTCCTTCCATGGGGTTGTCAGGGGTCGATTCTGAGATCTTGGGACTTCCGAGGGCCTTTTTATCTTGCTCCCATCAGTCCTCCCAACATGGTTCCCAAGACTCCTTTTAGTATGGGGCCTAACAAGAGAGGTAAAATGCCTCCACGTTGGACCAACATCTTCTTTTTTTGACGAATGGGAATTTTTTTTCGAACCATTTGGCGAAGAACGTGACGATGCTTGCTTAAGCATTGTTTCTGGTGTTTGGACAAAGGGATCGTGCCTTTCAAAACGTTCAAACAACATTCGCACACGGTATCGATGACCTCTTTGGAGGCCGTTTGAATGAGTTTTTTTCGTAGGGGTGGAGAAGCTTTGGACAGGACAGATAACAGGTCCCCATGTTTGGCTAAACGTGGTGGCAGTCCTTTCCTTTTTTTTCCTTGGGGTTTTCTGGAGGGTGACATTTTTGCTTGTGGGTTCCGGGACATTCACCGAACAGACACTAACGTCGATGACTTAACGCACACCCTTTTATCTTTTTTTTCTGGGACTATCGCTTTGTCATAAAGGTGACAATGTTTTTCCGAAAATCGCCAAGGAATCCTCCCCTTTGTTGACGCCTCTTTTTCTTGGAACGACTGTGTCTTTTTTTAGGGTAACGTCGATGCTTGGCTAAGCGATTTGTCGGATGACGCGTCTGCCTTTGTCTCTTTCTTTTGTGGCTTCTTGGAGGTGACATCTTTTACAAGTTCACTGATACCCCCGACTTGGTCACAGGTCTTTTTATACTGGAACTCGTCGCCACTGATTGTCTTTACGTTTTATCAGTTTGAGGACAGGCATGACACGTCGTGCAGGGGTACGTAACGGACTAAATCGAGCCAGTTCTTGCTTGGACAAATCCAGTAAACTTTGTAACATGCCCGATCTTTCATGGACTTTGATTTTGGGAGAAGGTACTTTGTGAGCAGCAGCCACTGCCGCTAAATTGGAAGGTCCTGCCACTGGGGAAGTTCTTTTGGGGGTCATCAACGGAGAAGTTCTTGGTGTGATCAACGTCTCCAAGTACTCTTCAGTTCCTGGTGACATCAACGGAGAAGTGGACAAACGTGAGGCTGCCGGAGACGCTGTGGCAGGTCGTGGCTTGCGAGTGTAAGGTTGCGTCCTGGCCGAAGTGCCTCTCTTGCGACTAGTTTTCTTCTTCTTCTGTGGACTTTTCTTTTTCTGGGGACTTTTTTTCTGTTTCTTTTTCTGGGGGCTTCTTTTCTTTTTCCGGGGTGATGGTGGTGGTGTCTGGTAAGAGGAGGGTCCTGCCACTGGAGAAGTTATTCTTCTTGGGGACTTGGTCTTTTTCTTTTTCTTCTTGGGGCTTCGTTGGACTTTTGTCTTGGGGATAACTTTGGGGGCATTAGGATCCCATCTTAAGAGTGAGCGAATGATGACCCCTCCTAGAGTACCGCTCCCTCCAGGTTTCAAAATGATTTGTTTTTTGGTTTGAGTGTCGATGCGGGGATCGGCCAGTTGGACCAAAGCGACTTTGTTTCGATCGAAAAAGCGTTGGGTTTGATGAGGAATCTGAATGATTCCTTGGAGTAATTGACGTGCCGTCACCGTGAACCATCGTAAGACTTCTTTGAGACTAGCTTCTAAGACACGAGCTCGTGTTTGTGGATCTTTTTCTCGGCTGATGCCATACAAGGCACGAATCAATTTGACGGGAAGATGTGACTGAAGGGACGTCATGTTCACACTGTGTGAGACAGACGAAAAAGGGTCTGAGGTTTTTATAGATTTTTTTCATGGGAGGAGTGAAATGAAGTCGAGGACGGAGACGTGTACAGGACAGGCCCTCCGTCTTGGCACCAGTGGTGAAACAAGTGGGTACGAAATCGCAAATCCTCGGGAGTCGTAGGTTTCAAATCGACGAGTAAATAGGCGTGTGGCGTTTGAGTGGCATCGTCGTACGCCTGAGTCAGCCAAGGCGTTCCTAACTGTTTGGCTAAGACTTGCACTTGCGATTTATCTCGAGGGCTTTTAAACAAGACCACGTAATGCGCATTGAGACTGATGGTGCGATGGGCTTTACTTTGTTGAAACAAATTTTGGGTGATGTAAACGACACTGGCATTACGGTGATGCCCTTTGCGCGTGAACCACAATTTAATTTCTTCTTCGTCTTCTCCTAACATGTCGTCGAAAATGACCAAATGGGTTAGACGGGAGTCAGAGACGATGCCATCGTCTTCTTTAGGAATGCCTTCCACAAACACGATGGAATCGCCTTGACTTTCTCGCAAGAGGTTGTACGCCGATTGCCACTCTTTGTAACACCACACGATCCGTTGAGGGGGTCGATCGATCAAATGATGTTTATGTTCGATCAAACGTTTGACGAATTCGGTTTTGCCTGAACCGCTAGGTCCAGCAATGAGCATGTTAAAGGGATGGCGAAGATACAAAGCCTCCCAACTGGCACGATCTAAGTGTTCGTCGATGACTTTGACAGTAGAGGAAGAGGGAGCAGAGACAGCAGAGGTAGCCATGGCATGAGAAATGTCACTTGTGACACGAAAAAACAAACAAGACAAGAGTTTATATACTTTTTCAGAACACGTTTATTGAATGTTTCAAATATGAACACGAAAGACAAAAATACATACAACCCAAATAGTGATGTACAGGAATATGAAACACAGCAAAGCGATCAAAGTGGAATATAAACAAGTGTCTGTACAACATGTTTTGGTTAACCAAGATGTCCTAGGGACAGTGTGTAATGTTCTTACAGTCTCTACATGAGGTATTGTCACACAAGTGTCCTCCCGGAATGACCTTTCAGGCATGTCCATGACAGTCCTGTCCTGAAGCGAGTGGTTGTTCTCGGTGACGGGTTCTTCTGGCACCGTCACTAACACGGGTTGAAAAGTAACTTTTTTCCTTGAACAACTCTTGTGCATACTGGGCCACTTCTTGGGTCCAAGCCTCAAAACCCCCCTTTTTCCAATCACGAACATCTGTCCAATGAGGGTGTAAGTCACAAGCTACACACACATCGTCATACACGTCTTGGGTCGCTAAAAGTTGACGAATCTTTTTTTCCTGTTGAGGTCGAGAAGTATCCAGATGAAAACGCAAGGCTTTGAACAAAAGGAGTTTTTCGTGACCATTTAAGGCCATGGAGGTGGTAAGTACTGATCGTAAAGAGTCCACAAAGAATCGGCTGGTAAACGAAATCCCAGAAAACAAGTCACTAAGACACACACCACTTGTCGTCCAAAATTGAATGGATACAGTTCTTGTAATAATTGATGGTAATGATCCACGGTTTGAATATGGTCATTGAGTTCCTTCCACGGAATCTGTTGGATGACATGTGACATAAACCGTGGCATGGCAGCCTGTTTTTATATTCTCTTTTTTTCGGATGCAATAGACGTACTTTCTAGCCAGAGATCTTCGTTCTCCAGTAGGGAATCTAAATCTTGCATACTGTAACCGAAACGTCAGAGTTCGTTTAGGTGTTTCCTCTTCCTCTAAGTAGATTCCACGTAAAATATGTTGGTAATCCTTTAACTTGTCTTCCTCAATGTATTGCTGTAGGTGAATCTCGAAGTAACCATAATTATGAACATGTCGATCATTAGCGACCTCAAAGTGTTGAACAATGTCTGACCATTGAAAGAATTTCTGACGAATCAGTTCTTTTATACCATTCAAGTACCAGTGGTTAAAGATCTGGTGACGTATCGGATGCAATTGTTCTTTACGTTTCACTTGTATTTTCACCAGCTCTCGGTAAATGCGTTCTCTCAACTCCACAGGCAAAGCACGAATGTTCTCTTGTAAAGTATCCATGAATAGGTCATACTAAATCCTCTTTGGTCTGACACAAGAAATGTACTCTTTGCACAAACATGGTTTCACTTCAGTGTCGAATTTAAATCGTTGAGTCACTAATCTACACATTACAATTCGTTCAGAAGTTTCCTCTTTCACCAAGTTGACATTGTGTTCAAAAAGTTTGTAATTCGTTAACTCTTCCTCTGGAATTCGATGCAATACGTTTACAATGTAGTAACTACAATCGTCCATACCAAACCATTCCTTTTTATAACCAGAAGGTCGTTGATCAATGTCTGTCCAATGGAACACTTTCAATTGAATCAGTCCTTGTATAGCCTTCAGGTACCAGTGGTTCAAACACCGGTGACGTATCGGATGCAATTGTTCTTTACGTTTCACTTGTATTTTGACCAGCTCTCGGTAAATGCGTTCTCTCAACTCCACAGGCAAAGCACGAATGTTCTCTTGTAAAGTATCCATGAACAAATGATTATGGTAAGAAGTTACTTCAATGTCTCGGTCCCACTAAAGGTAAGTAATGACAATTCGGTGACCATCGAGCATGTTCTACGTAGGCCGAATCTTGCGGTTCCCAGTGGTGAAGTGACACACCGCAACTGAAGCACTTGACTTTATCTCCTTCGCCCAAGTAGAAAAATCCGGCTCTGGCTAATTCTTCGGGGGTCGGTCCTCCCAGATACTTTGGCCATTTTCCTTTGAACGATTGAAGACGATTTTCAAAGTCGCAGTATTCCGACAAACGCACAGGGAACGAATATTCGTCTTTCACAGGTTCGTTTCGATGAGGGTTGGGTGACAGGAACAGGAGTTTGCTCAGGGCTGGATGACATCCGTAAGGGGGTAGACGTGAAGGTGGACATTCCCCTTTAAAACGAAACCCAGTAAAATGTCCAAGAGGACGAGCAGCATCACTTTCGCATCCCACAGGTCTGACACGCACAGCATCACTTTCCATGACAGGGGTAGGAGCACTAAAGTTCCCATGATGCTTTACGGCATCGCTCAGGTCACAACGTACAGCATCGGTCCCATCGCAAGGCTCACAATCGCACTCGTCTGCAAACTCCGTTACGCAATTACAATGGTAACCACATGGACAATCGCAGTTTCCTTCCGGACATTTTCCGTCGCAATGCATGGGTCTTATCCATCCAGTATTAGTCACACTAGAGGAAGATACAACTTTTTTACAATCCCCAAACTGAAACGATGTCTTTTTCAAAGTATTCATCTTGTTCGCTCGGTCTTGGTAGTCACAATGAACTATCGATCTTGACCATAGCCCCCTTTTTATACTAGTCTCAATGCAGTCTCCAACTTGTACATCTTTCCTTTTTTACGTTTTTTATGTCCTGTTCTGGAAGGTACCGTCTCTAAGGTACCGTCAACATTGTACCGTAGTGTAATGGGTGGAAAGGCCATAGAAAGGTAAGGGCAGTGCGGAGACCATCGAGTATGCTCCAGAATAGCTGAATCTTTATAGATACATAGATCCATTCGTAACTTCAGTCCGCAAGCGAAACACTGTACCTCGTATCCCAATCCTGACTCAGGTCCCAAGTAGACAAATCCTGTTCTAGCTAAAACATGCGAAGAAGGTAATCCTTCCCTATCCGTAGGCCATTTCTGAAACGTGTCCAATCGACGGGCACAATCACAATAGTCAGGTAAGAAGACTGGAAAATGGTAGGGTTTGAACTTGGAGTTCTCATCGGGTTTCTCACTCGATTCTTGCTGTGGCGAAGTCATCTTTCTGGTGGGGTAACTATCCTCTTACAACCAATGTTTTATACCAACGTGTCCATACGGTAAGGTGAAATGATTGGGAAGTCGAACTCGCTTCTGGTACACGATTTGATAGACTTTTTCCAAGGGCCGACTGACGATGTGGTGAGTGGGTAAACGTACAATCTTGTTCGGTTGGTGAGTGGTCACTTTAAAGTTTCCATCCTCTCCCGATTGCAAGGCTTCTTTCAATACCCCAAAGTTGACCACTCGACTGGTACGATAATTCAGAGTCAGTCCTTTCACTTTGCACGTCGTGTGCACTTCTCCTTGTTTGTCCCGGTATTCGTAGCCGTAATTTTTGGGACCGCCACTGACGAAACTTAGAATCTTGTCGTCGGGATGCTCGTCTGTCCAGGCTCCTAAACGGTCTCCTTCGATGTTAGGGTGATGTTGAATCGGGTGATGGATGTAAATGCAACTGTCCGTGTCAAAGTACAGGACGCGTTCTTCTAACAGTTCTAAAGCTTCGTACAATTTTAAGCGAGCATGGGCTGTCACGTAAGCCGCAATGATGACATTTCCAAAAGGGTCGTCTTGTACAAAGTCCAGATCTTCTTCGTAATTGACCAAGATCAAATTCTCTCGAACGACGTCCACGTGTTTCATGTATTTGGTTTTGTCGTGAATCATCTGGAAGTAGCGGGAAGGTTCTGTCAAATATTCCGTCTTGGGTAAACACGGTCGTTGTGCCATTTTACCCCACAAGCAATTTAACATCACTTTGGCAAACGATCGCCTGCCTTCGTTTTTCTCGATGTGGTCTAAAGTGATACCTTCTTGTTCGTAATATTTCTCTTTGAATTTTATTTGGTCTTGGGGAGTGTGACACCAGGAAGGATAGCCGCTGGCTTCTTGCTTCAGTTTCAAAAAGGCATCCACGTAGTCTGCGAAAATGCCTTTCTGCATGGGGTCACCCTTGCGGTACTGTTGTGTCTTGGGAAAGTGGCAAATTTCGTACACTTCTAACAGTTGGTATCCCATGTCCAGAGCTTTGAACAATTCCACGCTGACCCAGGTTCCCGTCAAGGCCTGTTCTTCCTGGCTGTGCTGACAAGGCTGGTCTTGGTTGCACGTTTCGGCACAAGTACGGCACAAGGGAAACATCAGTTTGCCTTGACAATGGTGAGGTAAGACGGGATGGTATAGGTTCGTGGGAGGCAAAACTGTGCACTTGATCAAGCCTTCGTATTGTCGAATGTTTTTCAGGTCGATGTGTTCCGTCAGCAATTGCGGGTGCCCTACGGGAAAGCGACAATATTTGCACACGTAGGGATACAGCGAACACACGTCCAAGTATTTGATTTCTTCTCCTTTCTCTTCGTCGGCTTGGTACAGCAAACAGGTGGCATTGGTCCTTCCTCCGTACAAACTATCCCTCGGGTTCAACGGGTCCATGAACTGGTAACTTTCCACGACACGTTTAAACTCGGGATCGGTTTTCATACGGTGATCGTACTCGTGTTCCCACATTTCCACCACTTGGTATCCTTCCTGTTCTAACTTTAGGCGTCGCTGACAAGTGTCCTGGTACAAGTCTTCCATGGTTCGTTGCAAAAACTGATTTTTAGTACCACGGTCAGGGTAACAGACGGGACATCCGTGAAATAAGCAACCGTTAAACTCGTACACGATCTTGGGGTTTTCTAAGTCCCAGCCATCTACCGAATATGTTCCGATGGTCTTTTCGCCCCCTCCGTTGCGGGCATGCTGAATCCACTTGTCTTCCTTGTCGCACAAGTAATGTAACCAACGTAGGGCTTTGACCGAGTACTGACGTTTGACAAAGTGGGTCGTTTGAGGACTGATGACAGCCACGGTGTTTTCAGGCATGAATCGTTGTCGATACACTAAGGAACACGCTTTGGCAATGGTGCAAGCTTCTTTCAAAGGATCGACCCCTCCGTGTTCCATGAACAGTTCTCGAAATTTTCCACAGCAACGCCGTAAAATGTCCACGTCGGAACGACAATACTTTAGCATTTCTTCCTGAAAGTCGAAAGGGTCCGAAGCGTGAGCCTGGTACCAAGCGTAGAAAGCTTCTCGTTGTTCGGTACGCATGTTGTCGGGGTCGTAATAGTGAGCCTCAGGTAAATGGGGTAGAACGGCGTGTTGATTGGCTTCCGTATTGAAAAAGTGTGGAAAGTACCCTTTAGCCATTTCTGTCATTCCAAACGTTTTAGGCATTCGACTCAAAGGCATGGCCAAATAGCTCATCGAATCTTTAAACTGTACTTGTCCCACTTGCATGAAAATGATTTTGGCTCCGTTCAAAGTCACTTTAGGACGCTCGGTGCCTTGTTCCGTATAGTACCTCAAAAGAAACTGTCCATCGTATCCGGAGAAATTGTGAGCCATCACCGTGGCATGACGATGACAATCTCCGTAACGTTCGATGTCCTCTTGGCTCCACGTCTTGTCGATGGGGTCTAAGACCCATCGAGCAAAATCGGCTAACGTGTTCGGTCCCCGAAAGATTTTTTCACGTCCTCCAGGAATCTTGCTGCAGTGAGGGCAATGACTGAAGATAGGTTCTTGAATGCACTTCTCGCACGCTCGATGAGCCACGCAAAAATTAGGAATGTGAATGCCGGTCTCTTGCATGCATTCGAAATCGAAAAAGATGAAATTGCCTTTCTTCTTGTGACCGTCCTCTTTCTCTGGTGAGGGTTGGTATTTTTGCACGTAGCATTGGTGTTCCAAGTCCACGATGTGGTGACAAATGTGACATTTTTTCTTTCCTCGACATACGTGTGCCTTGGCATTGTTGGTAAGTATGCCTTGTCCACACGTAGGGCACAATCTCAGGAGTTGACAAGCGCATTTCTTCTGTGAACCTTGCGTCTTCAAATGTTGTTGGTAACAGGTAGGGCTGACAAACGTGCGCAGACAAGTGGAACAAGGCACTGGTTCTTCGCTCAGACAGGGTGGAGAGGCCAAACATCCTGAGCATTTCCATCCACAATGTTTGTGTTGCTCTCGATTATTATAACCATAGTCACATTTCTCACAATAATAAACATATCTCAGGAATCCAGTGATACTGGTAATGGTATCGAAATGGTCATCGTGATGATAAAGGTGAATGTATTTTCCGTCCTTAAAATCTTGGCCTCGAAACAATAGAGGCCCGCGCATTTCTTGAGGGTGCACTTTCAAGGTGTATCGTGGAGCTAGGACATCTTGCAATTTTTGCATCTCGGGAATGCCACAAGGTGTGTCTTTGGGCAGTCCGGCTTGTTGTAACAGGAGTTCTGCTTCGTTTCGTTGTTTGGCTCGGTCGGAACGTTGAATAGTGTTCCAGGTTCTTTTCCATTCTACCGTGTCGTTCTTGTTGGCATAGGTTCGTCCCACCACGATGGCACGGGCTAAACACATCTGGTCATGAGGGTTGTTAATTCGGACGAGACTCGTTTTGGTGTTGCGAAGGTCGTCCACCAATAACATCTTTTTGCGTCCAGTCCCTTGAGGAGGAGAGACGTGGGTCATGTCCAGTGTGGCTTTACCATCGGTGATGTCAAACTGATCATTAGATTGTTGTACGTGTTGAATCTTGTCCATGACTTTGGAAGCAGTTAATTCTGCAGGGGTGCTAAACTCGATCCAAACAGGGGATTTCAAACCATCGTGTTGTATGGAAAGTCTCAAGCGATCGTCTTCTTTGGGTTGACATTGTCGCTTGAGTGCAGTGAGCAAAGAATCCCACACCTCGGTGATGAACCCTTCTGCTTTCTCTAACGGCACTTCAGCCTTGAAATCTTTAAACTTCACCGTGTATTTGTAAGCCGTGGTTCTAAATTTTCTAGAGGAGCGCTTTTCCGTCTCTCGAATGGAATAGTAATTTTCAGGGTTAACTAAGGGTGATGAACTTGGTTTAGAGGGTTCGGATTCTGGTTCACTCATGTCCTCTTCAAAATCACTGGCATGAATTTGTGCCAAGATCTCAGCCCTGGTACGAGGCGATAGATCACGTTTCTGCCTCTTACTTTCTTCTTCTTTCTTCTCGAATGAATGGGATCGTTTCATCTTGAAAGCAAAAAGTCAAATGACTCAAGTTCAAACACCATAAACTACTTTATAGTCATAGCAGACCAGCGTATATAAAAGGGTGTGTGTCTTGTCCTTTCACTATTCATTTCACTCTCAAGCCGAGCACAACGATGGAAGAGACTGACCAGATGGAACGTTTCGTCAGAGCTTTGCGAGGGGTCATTAGAAAATTCTCTTCAGACCAGCCTACGGACTACTCTCCTTCCTTTAGAGATAAAAGTCAAGATACTTGCTATATCTGTCAGAAGAAAGGGCATTGGTCTTCAGAGTGTCCAGACCGTCAAAAAAGAAAAAAAACAGGGGATAAAAGAGACAAAAGTCAAGATACCTGTTATTATTGTAAAGAAAAAGGACATTGGTCTCCAGATTGCCCAAAAAAGAAACAAGAGGAGTCAGAAGAAGAGAGGAATTTTTCAGAAGAAGAGAGGGATTCTTCAGAGGAAGAGAGGGATTCTTCTGAGGAAGAAAGAAGACAGGTGAAGAAAAAGAAACAGGAGAAAAAAAGAAGAAGGGAAGAAAGCGAGGAGGAAGAAGAGGAAAAGAGTGTGACGGTGAAGAAATTCAAAAAACAGAGAGACTAAACAAGGAGAAAAGAAGAAATTAATGAACTTTTTATTAAAGTGTTGTGTTATAAATTGTGAATTGGATTGTAAAAAATGGAGAAAAGAATAAATGAATGATATAAGGTAAGTGTCTTTGAGTTGTGATTTTAAAATAAGAAGCTACACTCACGCACTCATACACAGACACGTATTAAAAGGGTAACATGGGTGAGTTTTTTTGAGTTATTGGCAAATTGAAATTGTATTTCTTTTCGAGAAATGTGGGTGGCCCTGAAAAGGGCCTTTTTTCTTCATGGTGTAGGGGTGAGTTTAAGCAATCAATTTTAACTGCCTTAAGCCTTTGCCACGGCCAAGGCCTACTTCTGGACTGCGTAATGTTGATGATAATGATTGGGTTGAAATCACTAAGGGTGGTACGGTAGGCTTAGTCACAGGGTTGACATGTTTGGCTCGGGAAGGTCGTATTCTCTTCGGTCGTGATAAAGAAGTCTGATACATTTGTTTCAGACTTCTTAACTCCGCTAAAATGTCCAACAGTACCGTGACCGTTTGATTTTCACCCTCTTGTTTCTTTGCTGCTACTTCTTCTTGCTGTTGTTGCTGTTGTTTTTTTCTTACCTCTTCTTCTTGTTGCTGTTGCTGTAGGAGAAAAGTCTGTTCCGCTTCCTTTTGTCGTTGTATAAATTTCTCCAATTCTTCTTTCTGTCTCTGTCTAAAATTCTCCACTTGCGGTAATGAAGAAAGTAACGAAGGTTCCGGAACAAATTCTTGCGAGGAGAGAAAATCCACAAAATCCCAATTCACCTCTTCTGAAAGTAAGTCCGGGTTCCCTTGGGCAGTCTCCCCTGCTGGTGCACCCCACTGGATCGTTTTCTGAGTTTCCGTCATGTTGAATCACTGTCGCATAGATTGACTGCACACAAGCGCTAGCGAATCTATATTGACTACGTGACGTCACAGACTGCTCTCTTCGGATTGGATGCGAGCTGACTGAATTCTGTAACGCGTGTTCGGATTGGTGAATGAACTCAATCCGTTTCAATCCTTCCTCCGCCTATAAATAAGCGCCGTTGACTGCATTGATTCACCTGTTCTCGTCGCTTCAAGATGTGGACTACAGTTGAGTCATCCACCCTTGTGTCTTCCATGATGTTTCGGACAGACTTGCTCATGTATGTCCGATCGAAGTGGACCGTTGTCCACAGGACAAACACCAGCCTGTGGATACGTAGAATCTACGTCGAAAGACAAGGATGCCTGAAAAGAGTGCTGATGTACGGACCAACAGTAAGACGCAGCCTAAGGACAAGAAGAAGACCAATGCGGTGCCATTTATGTTAATGAATACATTAACATAAAACCCAAAGGCCCTTTTCAGGGCCCCCATATATCTCGAAAAGAGATAGTCTTTGAATTGCCTACCCCTTTTTTAAAAAAAATTTTTTATTTTTTTTATTTTTTAAAAAAATCCTATATTCAATTTCCCTTGACGCTAGATTGACCCACGATTTATTCCCATGTTAAATTCCCCTTGTCCGTAGAGTGACCCACGATTTATTCCCATGTTAAATTCCCCTTGTACGTAGAGTGACCCACGATTTTTCGCCATGTTAAATTTCCATTGTACGTAGAGTGACCCAGGGCTGTTTTGAGTGGAATTTCCATTGTACGTAGGGTGCCCCACTTCACTACTATTGTTGACTCGTCAAAAACTGAAATGACTTTCAAGCTTGCAAAATTGAATTGAGTCTATGTTCATTTTACACTGTTTCAGGTAAACCTTTATTCAGAACCCATCTGAACCGAAGAACGCGATGTTCTTGAAAATTGCGCAGAACTGCTTCAATAGCTTTTGCGTGAATACATCACAAAAGAGTGGGAGGAGAGGCGGAGACAACAGCAGAGGAGACATCAAGAAGCAAGATATAAACATCAATGGAGCTAGGCTACCGACTTAAATAAAAAGGGAGAATTTTATCGATAGTTTATATGACGTTTCAAAAAATTAAAGCTGACACTCTTGGACTCCTCCTTTTCCGTGTCCATACATGCCAATCAAGGGGCATACAGTAAAATGTTGAGTGTTTGATCCTGTTTTCCACTAGATGTATATATTAATCCCAAAGGGGCGTGCTTGCCTTGTCCTATACAACTGTGTAGAAAAGTGGGGTTGGTTGGCATTCTGATATTGGCAAATTCATAAATTCATCTACTGCCACATTAAAACTATACTCAGTTTACTCTATTGTGGGACCTGAGCATCAACTATCATCAGGTTTATTCCCACACTCAAGGTGCAGGTCGTCCTGGTTGGGATCAAGATCGGTATCTGATTAGTACATATCCACAGGTATACACAAGGTGTGAAGTCACCTTTATCACTATCATGTTACCGTCCAGATAGGTAAATCAGTAAATGGAAAGCTGTATCCGCAGGTTGTAGTTGTTGAATCAGAACAGATGGCTTGTTAACATCAAAGCATCTAGTATAGATTCCAGAAGTAAGGATGGCAGGTGTCTAGGCTGTACTGCTGTAGTAATGGTAATATTAGGTGGATGGACGGATCTGGCAATATGATCACCAGCAATGTGAACGTTCCAAGGCTCTACCTGAAGATATGTAACGCAAGCCATACATTCAATGAATGGTATGGATCAAGAGCCAGATAGCTGGACTGTACAGTTGATAGCTGATATGGCACCAGTACTGATATGCGCTAGATGGTATGGATTTAGATCCTGGTGGCTAGACGGTATGGACATCAGGTGAGAAAGAATCAAAAATGAGAAGTGGCTAGATGGTATAGATAAAGAGACAAAAGGCTGGACAGTACAGTATGCAGCTGAGACAGCATCAAAACCGAGGTGTGGGTAGATGGTATGGCACTCTCAATTCAATTTAAAACCCCATGAGCCTCGCCTTACAGGCCTGAGGGCCATGATCATACATATAGGGTGGGGGACTTACACCGCCTTTGTTGCCTAGAGTTGGGTCCCCACCACCAAAGTGTAGAATTTGTTTAACCTAAAACACGATGAAAGGACTTAGAAAAATTGGCCAAAACAAACCATCGCTGGCATCCCCCACCATGCTGGCCAAAGATTCAGTAAAAGTTCAAACATCAGTACTCTAGGTACATCGAGTTTTGAATTTTGAAAACATCAGTATTTTTGGTCCTTTGATTTCCCACATCATTCCCTACGAGTTCGTTCTTGCAATCTTCCTTAGAACTATATGCCATGTATTCTCTGACCAACTAGTGCACATGCTGCACACAGCCAACAATGTACTCAATAAACACGTGATACACGAAGCATAAAAAATTCTCACTGGCTTTGTATTCTTGCATTTATCATCCTTAGTTGTTATTGTTGATTCTGTAACGACAAAGTAAGAAGAAAACAAAGTTATTCAAAGTTAACTACTTTAAAATGGGCGAGGCACCCGCTATAACATGGGTGGTACACAGTCAGTGTGCAATAACACTAATTTCAACACATTCTAATACAACACAACCATGTACAGCCACGCTGTCAGAGAATTCAGAAACAAAGTCGACAAAGGTGAAAAACATTCACATAATTATGGTGTCAAGGTTTCAATAGGTGTATGCCACACATCAAATAACCCTAATACATATGAAAATAAAAAATATTAATGGATGGAATAAAGAGAGCACAAATGTGTACATGGTGGGGGGGGGGGGCAAAGTAAATGATGTCAGTTCACCAGTAAAAGCTGAAAAACTAGAGTCACATCTAGCTGGCAAGCGGCGGTAATGGGAAATATGTATATATATATATATATATATATATATATATATATATATATATATATATATATATATATATATATATATATATATTATAGACAGAAAAGACACATTTTCACCTTTTGGATGGCTGGATTCTGGAGGTAGTGAGTTTATATTCCTAACGTTAATGTGATTCCAGAATGTATTTGGAAAGAAACTATAAAATTTCGAAATCACTGGAACATATTATACATTATACTTTCACGGAAATCGCAAAAAAGGGTTCGAAATGAACGTCCTTCTTGAAAATCGTAAAGAAAAAGGATTTACAATAATCGAGTGCCGAGTAGGAGACTTCGCCCTCTCTGCTGCTAGTAATTAAAAATTGTTATATCAAATAATGGTTCATCTTGAATCTTATACTGCACGTTTAAATCGAGAGCGACTAGAAGCAATTAAGAAATTTCTCCCCGTGAGAGATTCTTTCAGAAAAAAGCTACAAGCAAGACATTAAGCTCAAGTTGAATTTGCAAAAAGTACTGAACAGTTATTTAATTCCGTCACAAAAGTTACTGAAAGAGTTGCAACAGCTAAAGGTCTTCTTCCATTAGTTAAACAAACCGCTGGAGAAAGTTAAAAAAATAGCAGCGAGAACTAAACAAACCAAAAAGATTTTACGAGATCTTCTAACTGATATAGCTGCCGCACAATTTCCACCCGTCGGTGAAGAAATACAAGAAATATTTGATAGTATTGATAAAGTCTGCAAGGAGGTCAGTGACGTAAAAAAAACTTGTTACGCCAGAATTAAAACCACCTCCAAAACCACCAGCTAAATTTACCAAAGAGGGTTATGGACAACTTGATGAAAATCCTGGGGTGATTGCCGCTCATGGATATAAAGACCGTGATAAATTATTAGATCCAAACAACGCCGCTATTTCAGAAGAAAAATGGAAACCTTTTATATTTCGAATACTTGAAAATATACAAAGAATCAATAGAAAACACAAGGAAAAATATGAACAATTTGAGAAAGAAGTTGAAGAGATAAAAAAACAGCCTTTACCAGGAAATATTTTATCATCAAAAAAATTTCATTCGCTCCACCTCGTATTGAGGAGGAAGAGTATTTCGATACGTCTGACATCGGTGCTACAGGAAGTGATTTTACAGGAAGTGGTCTAGTTGCTTGTCCTAACTATATCATCAATGACGTGCAACGACTAGAAGTTCTCATAAGAGGAAAACGAGCTGGTAATAATTCCCGGAAAAAAATCAATGAAGCAGCTGATATTTGATGACGATTATTTCAAGGCGGTATCATGGTTATTATTGTTTATCATCTCTCATTGATGAAATCGCGGACGGCTAGTACAGCGATCAAACGAATAAATAACAAAAAAATGGTCATAGACAATAGTCAGCGTGGACCTGTAATGGTCGCAATAAATTCACGATTACCAACCTACAGAGCGATTTACGGAGATGGGCTTGGTGATGTTGTTCAGGGATTATTCAGAAGGTTAGGTCCAAAAGTAGCACCTGTTGCAAAGCAATTATCAATGAAAGCTGTTGACGTTGTTCGTGAAAAAGCTCCTGGTACAATTGTCAACATTGCTGGTAAGGCGTTCTCGGCAATCTAAGAAAGACTTGTACGATTAATACGACGAAAATCACAACCAGTAAAATTACCAAGCACTAAAGTCATGCCTGCAAATGTCAGTAAAATAATAAATCAAGCTGCAAATCAGAAACTGGCATCGCTAGCAGATCAGGGACTCGGTGAAGCAGGAAATAATATTTCAAGTTTAATATCAGGAAGCGGAGTTCCCCGATCGCGGTATCAACGTGTTAGACCAAAATAATTATAATAAAATGCTTAAGCGCATATCCGACACAGCATTTGATATGGAAGCACCGGACCTTAAAGATGAGTCTGTATGTTATATTAAATTTTATTCTTATGACGCACGACTACCAAATCAGTGTGGAAGAACTGAACTGCATGTCTATGATATAAGCAGATACTTTTTACCCACTGAGGCTTTTATTAAAGTAGAAAGTGAAATTATAAAAACAGATGATACTGTATATGCAAATGAAGTACGAGTTGGTTTTGTCAACAACGGCATCATGGCATTGTTGGATAATGCCACCTATATGATCGAATGAAAAAATATCGAGACAATTCAGAAAGATGTTGACGTTGCTACAACACTAATAGGATTGGCAAGATACTCTTGATGATTATGCAAAATCAGCAGGTCCCACAATGATGTTTATGAAAGACAATTCTGATATCCCCTACGACAATCAGTATAATATAAGACGGCCAATAAACAATGCCAATAACGCTGACGCTGATGTGTGGCCGGTGGTTCTTAGGAGTAATCCAGAATTTAACCTAGGATTTGCAACACGCCGAGCAATGTTGGAGGGAGGTCGTAGAAATTTTTCATGCGCAATTCCTCTGTCGCATATCTTTGGATTTTGCAGAAATGTTAGAAAAGTTATCTTTGGAGCTAAACATACAGTTGCTCTTGTGAGAAAGGCTACCGACAACGATGCTATCTGGAGACCTCTTGGTGATGCTGGCAAAGTAATCCTAACAAAACTTTCATTGTGGATGCCGGTAATGACTCCAACGATAGCAAACGAACAGTGACTATTATCTTTTATGGACACAGGTGGTAAATCATTGCTGTCATGGTTGACAACAACTACAGATAGTATACAAACTGATATTAACGGTCAATTTACATGGCACATAGCATCGCAGCAAACCGCTCCGGTGGCCTAGTGGTTAGAGCGTCCGCCTCGGAAGCGGGAGGTCGTGGGTTCGATCCCTGGCCGAGTCATACCAAAGACTTACAAAAATGGTACTAACAGCTGCCTCGCTTGGCGCTCAGCATTAAGAGGTTAGTGTTAGGACTGGTCGGCCCGGTGTCAGGATAATGTGACTGGGTGGGACATCATGCTACATGTCTGCGGCATGATGCCCCAGTGCATAGACATCACTAAAAACTGCCACACTGCAGACATCGTAGCGATATGACTGAAAAATTGTTAAAGCTACGTTAAAAATCCAAATCACACACACACACACACACACACACACACACACACACACACACACATCGCAGCAGAGTGTTTCTGCACCACGACATATATTTGTTGCTTTTCAGAATTATAAACGAGTAAACTTACAAATTCACCCCCATATGATATTCGAGGTTTCTTTACGGATAAACGGACAACAAGAACCAACAGAAAACATACTACTGAATTTTGAAAACCATCATATAGCACGTGTATAAGATCGGTTAATGATGCATATGGGACGTGATCAAAACGTAGATACTGGTTTACAGATCTCACAACATGATTTCAAAAATCGATATCCAATCTATTACTTTTCCCTGGAGCATCTTGATTTATCAAAACAATTTTGTCGCTGATATACACTTCAGAGCCAGCGTGAATACACGTGGTGGTGTTAATTACAGAGCAATCGCGGTCATACTCGGTGACAAAGCAATGCTACTTGAAGGTGGTAGTGGTCGAATGAGAGTCGTTGATGCACCAGTGGAAAATCTTAATGTGTTACCTTAATCCACGTTATTTAGAAATATGAGTATTTTATAAAATGTCATCATATCATCATGTTAGTGTCAGTCTGACTCCTGGTCAGATCAAGAAGCTAAAATCCGCATCAGCAAACAAATGTGGGACCACAATAACACTAAAGCACAATCAAACCACAGGCGGTGAAAACAAACTGTCGTTGACAGAACGTCAGCGCAAACATTTTGATAAAGCCAAACAATCTAAGACTGGAATACGACCTAAACTTTCCGCCGGTACCATTAGCGATACCGCTAAGACAGGCGGTATATTTCCACTTCTCGCAGCAATACCAACGCTGATAGCTGCTGATGTTCCAACCGTTGCAAAGGCGGTCGCGTTAGGTGCTGCTGAAACCGCTGCTGAAATGGCTTAAAAAAGCAACGGGAAAAGGTCTGAGACTTCCAGGAACACTTCGTTGAAAACCAGTCATTTAACTCCTATGTCAAATTTTGATTTACTTGATGCTGCTAAACAAATAAAAAATAAAAAACTTTAGAGGTGTTTTTATGCAAGATCAATTACACAACGACCAAACAGCGCTGAAACCGATATTATTAATCTCGATAACAGCACTGGATCTGGAACTCATTGGGTATCATACGCGATTGACCCTCGTGGAATTGTTTATTTCGATTCGAATGGGTTAGCTCCACCGCAGAAATTTATCAAGTATGTTACGCCGCTACAAGTAGCGGTTTGGTACTCAACGCTACCAACACAAAAATTAACCGATCCGCCTATATGCGGCTGTGAAGCAATTGCTGTACTCAAGTCTGTATCAAAGACACCATCAGTACCACCTCACAAAATTGTGCACAATTATACAAGTCAGCATTGGAAATCTGCGATTTCTAATCATTGATTTAGATCCCCATTTGGAAAAACGGAGAAAGGAATAATGGTAGATATTTACGGAAGATCGCGCGATGGTATTACTGCGAGTAAAAACAAATCTGACATAGATTTGTCAAATTACGTGACTAAGGATGAACTCGTTGATATTATGAACCTGGCTGGAGTTGACCGAGATGAGGTTGTTCTTTTTCAGGACAGACACAGAATGGAATGATATAGTTCGACGAGTACTCGGTGCTACCGCGAATAACATTCCAGTATTTACTGACGGCGGTAGAATCAGAGACTCGGCACACCGACAAAAGAGCGCAAGACAAAAGAGCGCCGACAATAGAGCTCCGACATAAGAACGCCGACAAAAGAGCGGCCTTTAATTGCCGACAAAAGAGCGCCAAATTACCGGACAAAATAGCGCCAGACACAATAGCGCAGGTTATACAAATAAGATAATATTAAAACATTCTAAATAACTTAGATGAAGTGTAAAAAAATTGAAGATTAGAAATCACTTAAATAACGTATACGTACTTTGATTTATAGTTAAATTCCTAAATTGTGGGCAATGCCTCGTAGACAATCCATCACGTTATCGTAAGCGTATGTAGGAAGAAGCGCTTGTATCCTTCTTTTGACCTGGACATATTTGTTCTTAGAAGCTTGTGAGGTGCAACTTCGATCGAAATTCCTACTCTAGTTTGTTGTACAATCTGCCTCGGAGCGTGATTGTGTCCCAATGATGACAAAACGTCGTTTAACACTTTGATCCTTCCACGGCAACCATCTTTCCTGCAGCATCTCCATGACGTACTTCCATCAGCATTTTCTTTGTCTTTGCGATATCTGTAGCCGTCAACCAATAGTATAATCTTTCCTTTCTGTGATTCGATCTTATTCATGCTTCTTTATTAATAAACTTTTTACAAATAAAGTTTGTACTACACTTTTCACTATTTATGCATAATGTCATCGTTGATTCTTAGCTCAATAATTAACTTCTATTCAAAACTTTGAAAAGAAACTACACTTTTTTGCGCTTAATTGTCGGCGCTCTTTTGTCGGCGCCCTTTTATAGGTGCCCTTATGTCGGCGCTCTTTTGTCGTGCGCTGTTTTGTCGGGTCACCCAGAGACTCAAGTATATCGTTTACAACTATCAGAGATGAAATTGCAAGAAGTGTTGCTAATCGTTTGAAGAATACCGGTGACACAATGACAGGTGAACTCAGCATGAACGGAAATAAAATAGTGGTTTTAAGAGATCCAACATGTGACGAAGATGCGGCAACAAAAAAAAATATGTAGACGTTAACTACAGCACCGTTGATGGTAAATTATCCACGTTACGGGCCGAGTATGACGTTGACGTAAACATGTTCACGAAACTTCGTAGAAATTTTAGAAAAAATTATGAAACCGCAGACGAATTCTTTGGTACTCTGTTGACCGCTGACATGAAACTCTCTGATATCAAAACGAACATTGAAACGATTAAGAAAACACAAGAAGATATCGTAAGTGGAATTCCTGATATCGTTAACAAAATTAATCTGATTAAAAGTCCTCATAAAGAGATCATCAATAACGTATACACAGTGTCATCCAGGTTCGCAACATGGTCGCAGCAAAATAATACTATCAAACATACAGCAGAAGTAGCATGTGTGTATAGACTGTGTTCAGTGCTGCAAAAGTTAGTATATACACTACGTATCCCTGGCGGCATTCAACCGATAGGTTTTCCGGGGTTGTGTCTGTTATGTTAAATAGCGGAACCGAAGAAACATTTATAATGGAAGCAGCTGATAAGAAATTAACCGCAACATCTTACTGGTGGTGTCTGGAATTTGTTGCTGAAACGCCTCAATTGGTCACAGCGTAAAATAATAATGTCGCTGACAGAGTAAAGGGCCCAACAATTTAGATATGATCAAGTACGTGAATGGCAAATAACGTTGAAAACTAGTATTGATAAATATACATCGAAAGTAAAAAAATATCGAAGACGTGTAGTTGCCATCGATGTTGTAGTGTACTCGGTATCCACACTCGTTGCGTCCACCGGCGTAGTGTTATCAGCGCTGACCCCGCTAACGGTAGCAATAGCAACGATATGTGTTTAATCATCGGCAGAAATTGCTGGGGATTTTAACATTATCGCGAAAAAGATATCCACGTGCGCGAGTACAAAATTGCACGATTATACTATGCGGTTACACGCGGCAACAACAGCATATTCTAAATTATCGTCGCTGATATCATCCAGCCTTGACGATACGACGATATCAGATTCTGAATTTGATATAATGGTTAAGACAAACAATGAAGTAATTGATTTAGAAAAACACCATTTGAAAAATGATGGTTTAAAAAATGACAGAACTACTTCAGCAGATAGCCGCAAATACAAGTCCGGTGTAAACCACAATGATAACTTTAAAGTCCACCAACGCTTAATTCAGTATTAATTTTCCAACTGCAATTCCGGTAAAAGAAATCGCCCTTGCGCAGTTGCGAGTATATTACAGTTGGCCAAATATCAGATCAAAATCATTCGGTGGTTTACAATCAAATAATTCCCTGCTATTCGCAAATAAAAATAAATCAGATGGAAACACCGACTGGAACGTTGCTGGAATACCGACCGGAAGTTATCAAATCGAACAAATCAATGATGAATTCCAGCGCAGAATAAAAAATATTATGGGAAGGGAATCCAAAATAGCAATAACAGTTCCTGAACCTACACTGTCCGTGGCCATCGAGATATATTCTCCGGATTACGCCGATGATATCTATCAGTCATCGATCAGATCAGTGATAGGATGGCCTGATGTTGCCCCGCCGTTGCCTCCACCAACACCTGAGCCTACACGGGCTGATTTTACGACAAATAATGCTTCATACTCGGAAGGAGAAAAGGGAAAATTTCTTAGAACTTATCCTCATTGGTTTGGTCTGCAGGGAACATATGCCGTAATGAATAAAGATCAAACTATTACCTTTAATCCTTCCTAAGATGAGTTGATTTGGATCTATCAACCTCGAATGAAGAATTAACCGACGGAAGAATAATATATTTCATCGCAGAAATTACTGAAAGTTCATATATAAGTTTACTAAAAGGATTACGCCAGAGTTTTGTAGAATATCTTACTGATATAAGATCAGATAGTAAAAAAGATATCAGTGAACATACTGAAGTATTAAATCAAATTATGGCTGATTTTAATTATTTGAATCAAGGTAGTTTACCAGCGGTAATTAACTTAGAAGATAAATTTAAGCAAAAATTTCTTGATAAATATAAGATAACAGAAGCTGATCTACCTACATTTAAATTTCCCGGATATAACCCAGATTAGCTAAGAAATTCTGTCAATGATATCATTGACGAGTTTTTCCCTAAAATACTCCCCGACTGGAGAATGATAACACCGCCCCAGGATAACATTCTCCGAGACAACTATGACCCACACGGGACAGGCCGTCACGTTTCTCCTGGCATCGTAAATATAACCTCGACGATCGCGGTCAATCTTGTGTCTGATGTAATTGGTGGAAGCTATCAGACAAATACAGAAATATCAGCGCAGGCACAGCAAGGATATATTCTTTATACTTTTGCCCCGCAAGTCCCACCTGGATCTCTCATTGTGCAAGAACCAATCAATCCCGTCTATCTACGATGTCATAATCCACTATTATCAAGAATATATTTCAGACTAACTGACCAATCCGGCAACTTGATTCACCTAAGATATGAAACGCTGAGTCTGAATTTATATGTAAAATCGTAAAAATCTACGATTTTCAAAGATTTTCAATCTTAAAAATCTACTATTTTCAAAGATTTCCCATCGTAGAGTGTTATCTCTCCCTTGATTTTATCAAAGACAAGGGAACAGTACATATTCTAAAAATGTCACTGACGTGTGATACACATTAAAACAGTAAAAAAGTATCTCTGTCCTTGACAGACAAGGTGGATACCTTTGATTTTACGGACAAATGGACTAAACTCTGGCATACTTTCATTTTCATTTCCACGAATGAGTCTAACTTTCATTTTCATTACCACTAACAGTTTCTGACATAATTTTTCTTGTCTCACACGAGTATTGTCTTTTTTGCTTCTTATTCACGAGATAGTTCTGATCTAATTTTTTCGAATGTAAGATAAAAGAGAGACGAATTCTCACATTTTCTTTTACTGTAGCTAACGATTGAAACATCGCCGTCTGAATTTTCTTTACGAATCGATATTCCGATGGTAACGTATATCCTCCCTCCTTACGTTCTTGTAATGTCTCAAAATCAGAAATATTTTTTTTCAGGATTTAGTTCATCAGATATAGTTATGCTGTCTTTTTCTAATTTTTTAATAGCAGAAATAATATTGATATTTTCGTAATTCATTATATATATATATATATATATATATATATATATATATATATATATTCAAAAGAAGAATATTTTACACCCCTATGTGAACTCCTAAGGTGCCCATATGACATCCTAACAAGTCCAGAAGGGTGCTTTTTTACACCGAGGACGACACAACCCCATGTGAAACATGGGGTGCGTGCCCATATGACATCCTAGCAGGTTCAGGGGCGCACGAAACACAACCACCTATGTGAACCCCTAGCATGTCAAACAACAGTCTAGAAGGCTCAAGAGGGTGTGTTTAGTGGAGGACTATACAGTACATAAATCTTAATTCTAAGAAGGACGATACAACTTCCTATGTGAACCCCTAACTTGTCAAACAACAGTCTAGCAGGCTCAAGAGGGCGTTTCCCAAGGATGGCACAGTACATAAATCTTTATTAACTTAATTCTAAAGGACGGCACAATCTCCTTATGTGAATTCTTAGGGTCCCCATATGACATCCTAGCAAGTCCAGAAGGATACAGTAAACCTTAATTCTAAGGAGGACGGTACACTACATAAATCTTAATTAACTTAATTCTAAGGACGCCACAACACATATAGGACGGTACAGACGGACACGGGTCATTCTCTACGCTGAACAGATTTTGCACACACTCCCCCCAAAATCAACCTCTAGAGAATGCAAAAGGCACCCACCACGTGTTGACATGGCGGGAAGGTGTGTTTGTCTGTCGAGTTTCGATGGGGGAAGACCCCAATAATAAAACAAGTCCTATAGTATATAAGCTGATATTTGGAACTTCAAAGATAGCTCACGCGATAGGCGTGACTTGTTTGTTGTTTATATACTTAATTTTTCTTAATTATAATCGCAGAAAAACCGGACGGATTCAGTAAAACAAATACATTGCCTCTGAAAAAAAAAATATTTATCCTTAATACTTAATAATCGATTACACCTGCCCGTACTGACAGTCCTTGATAAAAAAAAATCTATGGGAAGTAATATTATAAAACAGTGGAGATAACTGTTAGGGCTTGAAGTAGAACTTCCTGAAATCTGATGCCAGACTGATTGTTGAGATAAACCGATATTTTCTGTGTTTATCGAAACGTTACCAAAAAAAAAATATTTCTTGCATGCATTCTGAAATCAAGAACAGTAAAGCAGAGAGAGAAAAAATAAAGATACTACTAAACGAGGAAAGAATGACAATTTACCTTTGAGTCTATTTCAGCCAACATGTACATTTATAATACATTGAGAAACAGTATGAAAACTTGTAATAGCCCAGATTTCGGTATGAAAAGCGGCATTAATTGTTATTGATTCGGTGCAATATGTATACAACTTCCGAGAATACGATAATGAAACTAGGAACGTGGTACAATGGCAGCTAATCAGTACATATTGGAATCATGGGAACAGCGATAACTCCATCAAATTAGTTATATATCCACGGTAGAGTTGTCTCCGTTATCCGTATCTAAACATAAGAAAATGAGATCCAATTTTTTAACTTGTTTGAAAACGCCGATTTGGTTATTTTATTGGAACATGTTGTACCTCCGCGAGGTTAATACCGAAATACTTGGCAGCTGCATTCATTGACTTAAATATTATTTATACATCCGTTTTAATATTAAAAGATTTAACCGCATTTCTTGGAACAGTCTTAAACCGACCAGTACCCTCACGTGCAAAATTCTCGTTGTGATAGCTTGAAGATTCTGTAAAGAATTATTAAGTTTGGTCAGTCAATATCATCGATCACAAGACCGTCTTTGATCACCCCAAAGAAACATTCGAATATGAATCTATGATTGTAATAACTTTTCTTCCCTTCGGCGGTGAATGTAAGATAACCAGCGTTATCAACAACACCAGCTGGTTTTTCTCCGCTGACATAATTTTTAATTGTGGGATGTCTTACAAATTCTTTTTGCTCCATTCATATATAATATTATCTGTCTAAATTATAATTTATCTTCAAATCTGGCTATATAGTCTTCAGGGGTTCTTATGACCTTATCAAGGACAGGGTTGTTATTTTATCATGATAACGTTTTAGTTCTCTGTATCTTTTACCACCACATATTCACACAGCTGCATTTTCCCTCTAACTCCAATACCACACCGTAAACACGGTTGTGGTCCAAGACTCCCTCATCTTACACTTTGCAAATGTTGACCGCAGAATTCATTTATGCAGAATTTGTTACAGGGGGTTGAAGACCCTACCATCAACCACTTGCACTGATTTCTTATTTGAGTCATTATATATATATATATATATATATATATATATATATATATATATATATATATATATATATATATATATATATATACTTGTCTAAAGTATAATATGGAAGAGTTTGAGAGATTATCTACAATTCAAACTTGGGAAAGTTCAAGATTTGATCTTGACAGACTAACTCCCAACCCGTATAGGCAAGTTTTGGGTGAATGGGATGTTAATCTGATTTTTTATATCATGGATGCTGCACTTTCTAAAATTTACTATGAGCGAGAGAAAAGGATTATTGGTTATCTCGACGATCAAAGATATTTTATCAGAGTAAAGGTTATTGAGCCAGAGCATCAGGATGTGGGATGGATGGAGTTCCACCCAGAGTGGATTATTCGTGACAAACGTGGTCCTGTCCTTGTTGATGATAAAATCTTTTTGTTAAGTAAACATTTTGGGTGGGGAATGCTTGCTAGAATTGACAGACAATATAGCGCTCAACTGAGTAAAAGATACGCGATTGTTTATGGAATTTATCGGCTAAATGATAACGAATTTTTTTTTATATAAGATTTAACAATGCCAGCTGTTTAGGAGCATCTGTAAATTGCGGGTTTACAAACTCAGTAATCCAATCTTATTTTTTACTTGATCATTATACTAGCATCAATATTACACTGATTTCTTATTTGAGTCATCATATATATATTTTTTATTTAAATATTTGCCTAAAATATAATATGGAAGTATTTGAGAGATTATCTACAATCGAGCCCTGGAAAACTTGCAGATTTGATCTTGACAGAATAACTCCTGACTTGCGGAGGCAAGCTCTGATCTGACGATTAATCAGATTAATATTATCAGGGATGCTAAAAACGAATTTCGTGATGATGGGGCATCCATTCAAAATTATATGTGACAGCAAAGGTGTTGGCAAAGTCATTGACAAAGGTGTTGACGAAGTCATTGATGCTACAATGAATGATACGCAGGCGAAAATGATTACTGATTATCTCAACGATCAAAGATAATTTTTCAGAATCAAGTTTATTGTATTATCAGAAACAGATTCTGCTGAGTGGAATATCCGTCACAAACTTAAAACTGCTGTGTTAAGTAAATATTCCAAGCCAGGAATGCTGACTGGTATTGACAGACCATATTACGAATGAGTGTATCCTATGACCGCGGTTGTTTATGGAATTTTTCAGAAAAATGATAACTCCAACATTAATGATCTTGCGCCAATGAGATTTTCCAAGCTGAATTACGTAACCGAACGAGTAATTGAACATTTTAAAACACTATGCGTAAACAATTGGGCCGAATCGGTCAAGGATACCAGAGCTACAATAAATACTGTCGCCGAGTTAGCAAATAAATTAAAATTTCCAATAATGCTAAAAATAGTTAACCGGAGAGATTTTATACGAATCAAAGAATAAATCGAGAGGAGCTCCAATTGAAATTATTGATCATAATGCGTGGACCACAGCAGTCACAATATTTCCACGAGATTAAACCGTAAGATTTTACCAAGGAGGTATGTTTGATTTTATTCACAAAATAAGTAAAAACGATCCTGTGTCAGTATGGCTATTTAAAAGTTCAGATGATGAAAAATATGATCAATTTGTACGACGTAACAGCGAAATATATCGTAAAGAATCTCTTAATGAAGAAATGAAAAATCTCGCGCCGAAATTTTCAACAGAGAATACTGAGCAATTACTAAATAATTGTTTAACAGTTCCATCTGTTGCAGCTCACTTTGCAAGAGAGAAAAATTCGTGGAAGACAACACAATTTGAACTTCTCGAAGACCGGCAGCTTAGTTCTGTGAATACGGACAAGGTGGATTGTGGAATACCAAGTATGACCACAACGACGTTATCTCGGTTGATATGGTCGCGTGTTATCCAGGAAGTTTTCTTGGCTACGGAGAATGTTCTGGATATTTTAAAAGATTTGGACACCCCACAAACAAGATGACAAGAGTATCGATAAATGGACCATTGCCCGATTTTGATCTAACCGGATTCGCTCTTATTGTATCATTCGAATTTGCTAAGGATCTTCATCCGATCTGTTATGGTTGGTTTGGTAGACACTTTTCAGAAAAACGCTGGGCACCAACAGTTTTATTACGATATATGCTTGATTGTAAAATACTGATATTGTTGATTGTAAGTGAGGTAATTATATCATATCGGAAGCAGACCGAAGTTTGGTTACCACCACCTGATGATGATAAAACCGCAAAAGATCTTGGTAGAAGAATAATCAGTAAATTTACTCAAGGTGGAGCATATGATCATAAACGACATTATGCACGATTAATTCTAGATGATGCTGAATGATTTTATAATCGCTGATGCAACGAAGATAAATATATTTGTAAGTCAAGAAAACGCTAACTTATCTGACGGAACATGGTAAGGTACAATTGTTGGTCATATTGATGACGAGTCACCTCAGTTTACTCATTTAAGATCTTCAATGCTCACTTATGTTTCTATAAATTTATTATCGATGATAAATTGATTCCCTTGTACCGCGGTCAGAGTTGCTACGGATTTATTTTATATTGAGAAAAAAAATTCAGAATTACTGACTCGTTTTACAAGTACTGATGCATCATTGGGCGAATGGAGAATAAAACAGGAAATGTTACATAATTATTCCGAATCCGCAGATGTTGAGATCAAGGATATTTATTACAGCAATCAGATATCAGAATTATTGTCTGCGGCATCTGTGTATCATCCAGTATCCAGACAGTCTATCTAAACGGACCGGGAGGTTCTGGTAAGACAACTTGAGTGATCGAATTATTTCGACAGAATTCAGATGATATGGTTGTTTTAACACCTACACTCAGACTTGCGAGAGAAATGAAACAACAGGGAGTGCAACCATGTACTTATCATAGCTTTCTTGATACAATGGTGACACATGGACTCCTGACCGAATGGGAAATAAATTCCAAAAATTATTATTTGGGATGGGATATGTACAGTGTCGCTAGATACATTAAAACTGTTTCTTGCTTGGATGTTATTGAAAATACAGCTGTGATAATGTGCGGGGATCATGGTCAACCACCGCCATTTGTTGGGCAAGATCCACATGATTGGCTAAAGAATTTTGTGGATTAATATGAGATCTCTTGATGTAGAATTAAGGGAGTTTAAAAAATTAATCAGACTACAACCGAATAAAATTCAAAGTGAAATAATGCGTAAAATAATTTCAGAAACTTCAATGAATGGTTTTCTACAAGTGTGGAGACCAAATGATTTGATAGTGGTAAGTAGAAAGATAGTTCGTGATACACAGCGGTTATTTGAAAAGTATAAAGAAAAGTTTTAAGATCTACATGTGCCATTGTGTTATAGACCAGCTGATACACGACGACAAAATATCGACGTTGATATACCAGGACAGACTGAGAAACAGAATCTAGTATTAGATGATGTTGTCGCAATTGATGTCAATGTTGTTGAGGATATGATACATGCTTCACTCATTTTAGGGTTTAACCATCTCTGATACTCGAGTTTGGATTGTCGATAATCGTGTCGATTGGTCAAACTTAGTTTATCTCACAGTGTCTTGAGTCAGAAGAATATCTCAGCTGTGGAGAATTGTCACAGACACTAGAGAAACCATCAATGATGTCCTCAATAGCGATACAGTAAGAAAAAAATTAGCCAGTTATAAACAAAGTGACAAAAAAACGCGACTTTGATCTAGATGTTGAATTTGTCATAGCGCTGAAGCAGCTGCAGAATAATCACTGTGCGAGCTGTAATTGTGTAATGTTGTGGCAGTAACTGAGTAATAATCCAAGACAATTTACCGTAGATAGAAAAGATAGCAGTCTTGGTCATACATGATCAAATGTGATGTTGACCTGTCTCAAGTGTAATCAAAGTAGTTAGTTAAGTGATCGCGGTGGTAAGTGCGTGTCTTTGGGAATTACTTGTAATTGTTCACATGTAAATCCATGTTGAGGAGCAGTTGAATCTAGTCTGTAGATTGCAGGTCTACCCGTAGATGTAACCAAACTGGAAATTTTGTGTGATGTGATACTCCAGATAGGATCAGTTGCTCTTTTACCACCTTCAAGTTCACCGGGTTCATATAAATATCTTACAGTCACATTACCCAATACTGGCTGCACTGAAAAATCATGTCGTTGTACGGGTATATGTTTTTTGTGATTGCGTTAATAGGTTTCATGGCAGTTGTTCGAGTAATTTCATTATTTAATGCAGCTATCACACATGGTAATCTTGCAACCCACTCGCGAGATCTCGTATCTTGAATTATTTTCTTCACATATTGATATCCAAATAACTGCTCAGCAAGCGTTTGATTAAATCATTCAACAACTGCCTGATCGCTGTGAATTGCAGTATGTCCTCATCGTATTTTGACATTATGTTGCTTCATCAGCGATGATACTACGCCTTGAAATTTTCTGCCAGGATCAACTTGTAGCAGCTGTGGCCATCATAGACCACCACATCGATAAATTCGTTCAAATGCAGAAGCTACTTCAGTCACTGTTTTTGTTGATAATGGCTCTGCTTCCTTTTATCAACTTTGCAACATCAATGATAGTTAACGCGTATTTGTACATTAATCGGCATCTTCCAATTTTAATAGTATCATGTGGTAAAAATAGAATATCTGCCTGATGAACTTCATTTGGCACACTAACATCAAAATGTGCGTACTGTATTGTTTTAGGTGGTGGTAGGTAAATTTGCCATATTGCCTGTCGGGCTAACCATTTTTCAGCAGTAGAACGTTCGACACCTGCTGCTTCAGTGAGTTTACTAATTGCTGCTCTACCTTTCCAGTATCCTCTTGGGCCATAATAAATCGACTCGATTATTTCAATAATCGAATGATTAATTACCAGCTTAGGAAACTCTGTTTCCCAATATAAGCTTGTCCTTCATCACAGATCTCACCAAAAAATTAGCTAATGATTCTTTGAAAGATTTATTTTTTATGTTATTTAACGCATGAATTAATTTCACATCTGCTATGTGTCTATGCTGCAGATCTTTACTTTTATAAGCTACATCATGAACATGACACGCTTTATCAATAGCATTTATTGGATACTCACCAGGGTTTGGTTGATCTTGGTTATCAAGTCTGATATCAAGTCGGGTTCCAGGGCCACAGTAATTATATCCTGGGAGGTGTTTTTCTCCTGGGTACTTAGCCCCTGGAGTTCCTGGTAGTTTGGCTAACTTGGCGGCAATATCACCTCTTGTTTTTAATATTATTTGGATTAGAAATAAACTTAAATTTCTTTGTACCACATCGTTCAGACTTACCTGTAACTGCTGACCTGTTATTTTATGTTGTAATAGTTGTTAGTTCACCTGTGGGGGTACGCATCCTGCATTTCACACAATATAAATCCATATTATAATTATATGGATGTAATTGATTTTTCAGCAACAAGAAAATGAGAACCAGTCAAGCATCATGCTGTGTTACCAAATTCTGTCTGAATGATTATCACAGGTCCATCTGGATCTGGTAAGACGCAACTGCTGCTTAATTTGATAATGAGGTGGCTCAAATGGTATAAGTTGTATTTGGTAGCTCCATCTGTAGATGATCAGAAATGCTATGATGTACTTAAAGATTTTTATGAAAACGCAACAAATTTGGACGAGCGCTGTGATGATGTTACCAGATTTATTACTGATATCGATAAAGCACCATCTGTAGATGACCTTGATGGATTTATTAATAATTTAGTTGTGTACGATGATGTAATGCTGGATAAGCAATCAAATCCAGCTAGAATATTTTCTTGAGGCAGTCACAAAAACACAGATGTGATTTATGTTACTCATTGGTATATACAAATACCTAAAGTAATTTGGGATAATTGTAATATTTTAACTGTGTTTAACAGAGTTGATACACATACTCTATGAAATATTCATCAGTTCAAAAAATTTATTTAGTCAGGCTCAGTTATCCCCACATGGTTTTATAACAATAAACTTACATGACCCACGGTCACAATATCGAATCAGTCTTGATAAAAAATTTAATTAATAGCAGCAGAGAGGGCAAAGTCTCCTACTCGGCACTCCATTATTGTAAATCCTTTTTATTTACGATTTTCAAGAAGGACATTCATTTTGAACTTTTTTTTTGCGATTTCCAGGAAGGCTTATTATTTGAAATAGAGAGTGAGTCAATTTGAGTCTGTTCGCCTTCTCTGCTACTTGCAAATATGTAGTAGATAACAATAAGTCATCCTCATATGATTTTTTCATTGATATACTTGCAAAATGATGACAATGAAAATCTTTAACCATTCCATAAATACTAATAAAACATTCAAGTAAACAAGCATTATTAAATGCATCAAAAACTTTTGGTTGGTATATATGTTGAACATTTCATGCATGCAAGTAGTATTGTATATGTATGTATTTATGTATGTATGTATGTTTGCATATATGTGTATGCATGCATGCTTACATGCATATCTGTCTGTACGTATGTTAGGTATCCATAAAGAAAGATGAAAAAGAAACTCCTTAAAAGTATTTGGTTATATTAACATCATTAATTTCAAAAGTCCAAGACATCCTTAGCTGGATCATTAGAAGGCACATCCCACAGCAAAAATGTTGCCACCATCAGTTGCCATCTCATGACATGCATTGGACCTTGTCCTCAAGCTCAAGTGTGCATGCAGTGACAATGAAATAAACTAGAGTCTACTCCTTCTTTTGGTCCTAAATCATTTATGATGGGTTTTCAAACCAGATTCAGTTATAACTTACATGTCTGTTGGATTGCACTCACTAAAATACCTCTGACAGTGTGCATGAAGTGTGCATACCACACTCTTCTGTACTTGAACTTCTCAGATTCAAACAAACAAGTCACAAAATAGAATGAAGATTTCATTAATTTAATGAAATGTTTTAGCAGTTAAACATATACTGTATTGTAATACATTTAAAGACATTGTAATAGCAACAACAGATTATGCTCAGCGGTGTCCTCTCTACTGTGCACACTGATGTACATGACCACTTTAAGATACAGAATAGGATCATTGCAGCTTATTTACAGACAATTTAATCCTCCGTAGTTTCAGATATACATTTCTGAAGCATAAATGTTCACTGATTCTAGCTCAAAACTTATAATAATTGACATCTAAAAGCTAATACTCAATACTATAAAATTTCTTACTGTTAAGAATAAATACTGAAATCTAGTTGTATCTGAAAATAAAACCATGCTATTCAGCCTGAACCTTACAACCTTTTTCACATTCTCCATTAAAGTTCAGATTTCAAATTCCTTCAAATATGAGGGGATTTTATATTATGCCTGTGTAGCTTCAACTTTACCTTGAGGATTGCATAGTTTCATACAGCATTTATCGAATACAGTAAACAATTACTTCTGCAATAAATGTATGGTAACTCCCACCGTCGAGACCTACTGCTGTGGGACTTTTGTCATTTTTTTTGCAGCACACATTTGCTGGCTGAACAATGTATATTATCTGTATGTTCACTGGGGTTTAAAGCAGGGCCATTTTGAACTTTGATGACTATGCTGGCATTAACCGTAAAGTAACCTGATGATATAGCAAATGTAGCAATTAACATTGGAAATTTTTCAGTATCCACCTCTTCTCCCTCCTCTTCCCCTACCACCTCTCCCACCCCTTCCCCCACCTCCCCCTCCTCCATAGTTATCCTGATATCCACCCTCATTATAGCCTCCCCCACCTTGGTTGTATCCTTCCCCACCCTGATATCCTCCTCTTCCACCTCCACCTCCCTGATAGCCTCCTCTACCTCCACCACCCTGATAGGAACCACTTTCACCATGATAACCTCCTTTGCTTCCATATCCTCCCCCTCCTTGTGCCCAGTGCCCCCCAGTATTTTGTGTTTGGTCACTCCAGCTTCCTTGAACTTTTCCTCCTCTTCCTCCTCCACCTCCATCTCTGTCTCCTCCACCACCTCGACCTCCACCTCTTGCACCTGTAGGAGAGCAAAGACTAAACTAATGATCAACAGATTTATCCCTTGCTAAAGACCAATTCTTTGGCAAGACCATCTGTTTTATGACTGTACACCAGACTTTTTTTGCAGACATATCAGTGAGCAATATAGTCCAAAAAAGCAGGTTTTAATTTTTTGTTACTTATTTTGAATTACTGCAGCTGTGGTGGGGGAGGGGGTATGCTATATAGCATGAACAAATTTAATGGGATTTATTTTTATAATCTCATTCTTAGAATGCTAACTTTTTAAGCATTTTCCGACACTAAAGGTACCTGCTATACAGTAATTTATATTTATGATTTAGAAAAAACCTGTATTACAAAACCACTTGCTAAAAAGGCCACATTCTGGGATTCCTAAAGGTAGTCTCTTCTGAAAGGTTTGACTGCAATATCAAGTTGAGTATAGGACACACGGTACTAATTATACGGAAGAACTGTGAACCAGTCTAGAAATGGGTGAAGAAATGATAGAGTATTTACAGGTTTGGTGGTCCATAATTGGTTAATAATGAAAATTAAAATTTTAGGAAAAATATCTTTTGAGAGCTTGTCCTATATGTAATGTAAAAAAAATATTGACAAATTTCTACTGATGCAATTTTAGCATTTTTACAGGCTTGACTCAGGAGTACTCAATACTGAAAGTAGCACCTGATTCATTTGGTGCAGAATCAATAACACGTGTTTCATGCACATGTATGTAAACAAATTGCCGCGGGTCATATGGTGTTCTCCACACATAAGCTTGCACCAAGGTTAGATGTGCACGAAAAATTATAGGTGTCATTATCAGCACCCATAAATTTTAAGTTATTGAATTTTGAATATGACAGTGTTTCCATATGTTTACCATTGGAGTGGAATTAGTACCGTGAGTCCTATATGCGACCTATACCATAATAGGAGTTTGTTGTTTCCATGGTTACCACGTGCATCCAGGGTATCAATTTGGTGGTTTTTACATATGACAGTGATAATGGAGTCTTTTTATCATGGTTTGCATGTGATTTTGGAGAAAAATTCTATACAAAAGACAGATGGGGATTGTTTTATACACTGGAGAGTGGAAGTATATAGCTCAGGCCATAGGGAAAAGAGCACAGTATGGCCTGATGGCAGAATTTCATATGATGGTACCCATAGATTGGCCTGTATGGTTAAATACCATTTAACACATGCAATAATTCCCCAAAATGGGGTGGGGTGGGGTAGATTTTATATGTAAGCCACTTATGTCACAATCACTTATGTATCAGTACTGATCATTTAACTTTAGAGACACACTCAGCAGATCAAAGCAGAGAACATTGTAAAAATAAGGACTGTGCACAAAACTGCACATGCTGCATTGCCTCAACCTGTAAATTGAATTATTATATGTCGAGTCACATTGAATATCAATTATACCGGTCTTATTTCTTATCCTAGAATTAAACTCCTTGACACCTATTCTATGTTCAGCATGTTTCTCATATTGGTACATTACATTTTTGGGCAAACAGTATTGGAACTTTTCTGCATTCCTTTTGTTGAGGGAGCAGGGAGGGACATTTTCACTTAAAATAATAGTTTTCAACCCTTCATTCCCAATATAAGTCTGCAAAAGTCCTATCTGTATTGCATTCTTTACACAGGCAGTTTTTCTTCCCCAACCTCCCTTCATACAGTTGAAACATTCTTGATGTATAACTGCATGGTGAACATACTGCTCTCTCCCACCAAACCAGATCTCTTTTTTCTTCATGTACCAAGTCCCATGATAGAAAACCTTTATACTCAGGGTGTTGCAACTTGTGGTCTCAGAACACATTATTCCAAATCTCAGCATTTGATTACTGCATGCACTAAGTGATATGGGTTTTCTTCACCATATATGTTGTTGTGAATAAATGAAAACAAGCTTCATGTCAGAAATATGGTTTCATATTTGAAACAAAAGCTATTTATTAAACCTACATTGCTCTGTTCTTACCATCAAGTAATAGTAAGGAATCATTTAGCTGTAAATTAGAGCTTGCTATTTGGTTTGCCAATTCAAGGTGTATTACCTCCCCTTTGACTGTAATTGAGTGATTGCAATGTTTGCTTTGTTTCTCTTTTGTTCAATAATGTATGCATTTTTTCAGCTTTATATTAAAAAGTAAGTAATTTAACACTGCTTATAGTGGAAAGTAGCCACAGTAATGATTTTGAGACTTTTTCTTAACTTTTTATGAGCTTTGGGTAAATGTAGGTATATGTTTATGTATTAGACAACTTCAATATGCAATTCAATTCTATTACTTAAATTTAACAAGTAGTGTATTCAGTGACAATTTTTATCAGTGTCTGCATATTGCATAGAGACATGAACTTGTCTTGGCATAGCAAAGTTTTTCACACATTTCTCCACCTCCAGCATACTTAATAGCTTGAGTCATAACAGTTTGTGCATACACTTTCTGTCTCCAACATCAATGTCAGCATTATAGGAACTTTGGATAGCTTTTTCAAATTTGTCTCTTGCTGTCCTTATGTAACATACCTCATGCTGATGTGTTATTTGGGTTGATACACATTCCCCCCACCCCCGTTGTGGGGAACATTACCAGGCTTGAAGAAATTACTCTGTCTATTCTTTGCTTATTCACCCTTCCCCATAGTTTTATACTAAAAAGTAGCACTATGTTATTTAATTATTCAGTATAATAAAGCTTATGGAACTCTTCCTTGGCTTTTATACCTTTTTATTAACATTTGGGGGTCATGAATCACATGTGATGATAGTTTAAATAAGTTTGGAATGTCAGCATCTCTTGATGCTTCATGGGTGTGTGTATATGTTTTAGTCACAAAAGGGCAATGGCCTCTTATCATTTTGACCTGTCATGTGGCACACTTATTTGTTTTGTTTGATTGATGTGAATAGGGATGCACTGTATCTTATTTCTGTGAGAGTCAGCAAGAAAAGAAATGCAATTTTGAAATTTAAAACATTTAAAACTTGTCTTATAGCCAGTGAGAGATGAAAATACAATGCGTCATGTAATTTGATACCCTGTGATGTCATACTTGCTGATGTCAGCATGCTTGTGTTTCTTTTGTGTAGCATGCATGCCATAGAAAGATAACATGAAGATACAAAGGCAGAAAACAATTATTTTAATAATAAGAATAAGCCATTAATAAGTACAATACAACACAGCAACATGTGATGCGGATGCAATTTAACTATAGATATTGGTATCACATAAAATGCTATTGCACTATTATCCATGCACAAGCATGGCCGATTCTTTCTTACAATTATGCTCTAATATCAAGGAGTAAAATACAACTTTTTCAAAAAAAATTAAATCTGGTTATAGGACACACGGTACTAATTATACGGAAGAACTGTGAACCAGTCTAGAAATGGGTGAAGAAATGATAGAGTATTTACAGGTTTGGTGGTCCATAATTGGTTAATAATGAAAATTAAAATTTTAGGAAAAATATCTTTTGAGAGCTTGTCCTATATGTAATGTAAAAAAAATATTGACAAATTTCTACTGATGCAATTTTAGCATTTTTACAGGCTTGACTCAGGAGTACTCAATACTGAAAGTAGCACCTGATTCATTTGGTGCAGAATCAATAACACGTGTTTCATGCACATGTATGTAAACAAATTGCCGCGGGTCATATGGTGTTCTCCACACATAAGCTTGCACCAAGGTTAGATGTGCACGAAAAATTATAGGTGTCATTATCAGCACCCATAAATTTTAAGTTATTGAATTTTGAATATGACAGTGTTTCCATATGTTTACCATTGGAGTGGAATTAGTACCGTGAGTCCTATAGTTAGATACTTGTCATAAAAGTTAGTAACCTGTGCAGCAGTCTATAGCTTGTCATATTTTGTGATCTAAACCCTTCGAAACACTACCAGCGACATGCACTTGCAGCTAAACCAGTCTGATTTGAATGACTCTTTCAAATTTGATGTCTTTTAACAGCCACCATCTGTGTCTAAATGTAAATTGCAATGTAGCAGTAAATTGGTGAGTGATGCAAGTGTTGATTGAAAACCACCACATGGTATAATTTTACTAATTTTGAAAGTATCATTAAATTTACCTTGTGAAACAGTAAAAAATGTATGATATGTTAGCATGGGATGAAAAAAATTTGGGACACCAATTTCACACATGAAATCCAACTATTAAATCACTACTAACCAAATACAGCTTCGATGGCACATTATGAGATGGCTGATCTGTGCCTTCGCAGTCTGAAGTTGGACTTGATATATAAGTGTGTATGTATATTGTTATGTATAAAATTGTTATGTATATTTAATTTGTATTCTGAGATTGACCTTTGTCTATAACTGAGAATAGTAGTTGGAGCCTACAGAACAAATGTTATACTTATTCTTTGCACACAACATATTACATAGCTCATATTTATCTATGACTGTAAATTATATATTAAGATTATTTTTAGAATGTAAACATGTTTACTTGGATATGAGTTCAGGACATTGGTTTTCCTCTTGGGAATTCCTGGTGTATCTGATTTTTCCATTTTCTTTACTAAACTTTCAGTAATAAACCTGCTCTTGCTGACAATGTAGAATGTTCTAGAAATGAACTTTTCACCCTCATCCTGGTCCTGTTATTGTCTCTTACGTTTTCACATTAAGTTTGTTTATTGTCTTCGGTTTTTATATTGAGGTAGTTTAGATTAGAATTACTCATTCCTATCTTAAGCTCTGAACTGGACTCAATAATTAGTTGTGCTCATTTAGAATTTTTTAGGATTTACTTATTTAAATTATTCATTTGAATTACACAGTACTATTAATACATTTGGACTCAATCACAATAATGGGATTCATTTAGAGACATTTTGGAATATATCACTGTGATACATCAAGACTGTAAACAAATCAACACTGGAATTCATATGGAATAAACGACACTTTTGGATTTGTGATAGAATTTTAGGACTATTTGGAATTTAATTCACAATACTAGTTCTTTTTAAATTTTTATTTTGTATTTAAGGGAAATATATTATTTGTTGAATTTTACAAAACCTTTTGGTTTTCAATCTTTTTTTTGTTAGTTTAAGACTACAGATCTGTAACAATATGATATCTGTCCATATCTGAGTTAAGATAAATGAAATAATATTATATAAAACTGGCATGACTAAAACAACAATAACATCTATGCATGCTTTTGATGACCATATCTGCACAAGGAAATAACATTTTACTGTGACCATGCACTTACTCTGAGGTCTTTGTTGCTGAAAATTACTGTCTTGCCTCTTCTGAAAGGATGGCATCTCTGGTGGAGGAGGCTCAAGTTCCCAGGCACGCCCACCTCTATCTGGAACCTGATAAACAGAACAGAAAGGGGCTATATACTCTACAACCTCCAATAAAGGTAACATCCCCAGCAACTTATATTTTTTGTATCAAGTCAGGTTCTTATTTTATCTCCATTTTTTTTAATATATTAACATCAACCAACCAACTGCTTTAAAGGCCAGCTTACATTTATAAATGTACAAAATTATATCATGTGTTCTGTTTGGTTAGAACAGTGGTGCCAAAATAAGAACAAAAAAAAAAAGAATTAAGTCATGGGCACACATACAAGCTATGCCAAATGGGACATGGCCTGACCCAGAAGGCCATGTTACTACACTGTAAAATGTAGTGGGGGGGGGTAAAACTAATTTTATTATGTATCACTTTTTAACTATTATTAGTTCTCTGTTTCTGACACTAGTCTCCAATCCAAGGTGAAATTCGTCCTCCTAAAACAAAAATATGATCCCTGTCTGATGCATGACTTACTTTCATCATTCTTATGCTTGAGACTGAAAGAACAGAGGAAGATTAGGGAGATTAAGTAATACTAGCAGGTAAGTATGGCACAATTGAAATTAGTTTGGTCTTCATACAAACCTGCATCAGCATGCAGTGCAAATAGACTTAAAGCTAAAGTTATATAGGAGAAAATATCCAACTCTCTTTGACCTTATGTCAGAAGGAACACAAACTATTCCCTAATGGGTCAGGAAATTTACCAGCTGATAAACAAAGTTTTAATAATGAATACAATAAGACTTCTCCTGTTAAAGGAATAGCCCCAGATGAATCACTACCTTCCAAAAGAGTGATAGGTCACTTAGTAGGACTTGTCAGAGAATGATGCATATCAACGAATCAAAATACTGGATGATGTGAACCCCTAACAACCTTATGTGATTTGCTATTACTTCATCACCCTAGCAAAGGCTCTGAGAGCAGAAGCCAGGATAAAGGAAACAGCCTAAAATTGAGAGACCTCCTGATCCAGATAAAAACCAAAGGAGACAGGAGGATGGTGGTGCGAAGGTCTATGAAGACCACCCCGTCTTCTGTCAACAATGGCATTCAGGACTGAAGCAGTTGACGCCATCATGAACTTTCCTCCTTTGTTTAAAACAAGAAAGATGCTGGAATATAATCCTAGACTTTGAATGTTTGTCACCCTCTCTACTCCTTCTTTACTAACAAGCATGTATACATCTTCTAATTTGCTATGATGAAGACAAATTTTGGTCCTTGATAGAGGTGAAGGGTACTGGAAGTGAAGCCATTAACCCTCTTTAAGTCTGGAGAAGATCAATGCATCATCTGTTCAGCTTGACATCTGTCTGACATCTATTGGGACATTGAAAAAAGGGGGGTTTAACCTGGGAGGGTGCAACTCCCTTGGCCTGATTGTCTACCTACTTACGTAAGGGGTCAATATTCTTCCTGCCCTGGTCTTTCTAGCAAGACCATCATGCAACAAAAAAGAATTTTAAAAGGAGTCATTAGTTTTCCTGAGACCCATGCTTAAAACATTTAGAAGTGGAACCCTCTGAGGATGGATGTTCTACTTAGCCATTTAGGTGATTGTGGCTAGGGACCAGAGTTGCTGATCCATCAGATCCTGGGAGATCAATGATGGGATTTTACCCACCGATTATATCTCAAGAAGAGCTGCCTTCAACAGATTTGTGCTGTGTTCCAAGGTGGAATCCCTATGGTGATGGAGACTGTCTAGAGTATACCACTGACACTGAGACTGTGTACCTCAATGTTAAGGTGCCATATGTTTCTGCAAAGCAGGAAGTGAAAGAGATACCTCCATCAGCATGTTGAAAGAGGCAGTCACAAAGAAAATCAGCATGGGAAGCCATGGTAACCACAGTAAAAGACTTAAGTTCCATAGCCTCAAGAATTAATGTAGATATGGATCCATGTCCCTGCCAATTATCCACCTAGGATGCTCCAAGTCCAGCATGGAGGCATGCAGGGCCAAGCAGGCAAATGGACTCTGTAGCTGGAGGCTGAAACCTGAGCCAACAACATACAAGAGGGGACTGACCACACCCGACTGCTTCTTGGTCTTGTAAATTGGTTCATCTGGAACTCATTCGAGTCTACTAGAATTGAGAGTTCATCATATGTCTTCACTCATGGATCAAAACAAGACTATCCTTTCTTTTTCCTCTTCTTTAAGAATGGGACTTTATGATTAATTATTCCATTTCTTCTCACAAAATTAGAAAGGTATATCCCATTCTTTCTCTTTTTGTAGAAGGAAATTGTTGAGTCCCTCTTTATTCAGAAGAGTGGCAGCCCCCCTTCTTTACTTAAAAAAGGAAGCCAGAGAATGTGTCATGGAGGAACCACAGCCAGCCCAGTCTACAAACCCATCAAGCCAGGGGACCTCATCCATGGTGGATGGGGGAAAAGGTAAACACTACAGACACACCAATGGGTGGTGCAAGTCCCCAAATCATGTAGGACATGAACATTCACATAGAGGATGGCAGAAGAGATGTCAATCCAATTCCTTTCCCTAGACTGGTGATCAAAACCCAGTGCCTTACCTGATGACCATTGACCAATGTCTAAACCCAGTGGCAAGTGTCCAGTGACTGGTACATGTCACCCTGTCAGGTGACCAGGTTGAATTGTACCCAGTGACCAGTGCCAGGTGCACTCCCCCTGGTACTGAATGCATGGTGATCAGTAATCAGGCAACAGAGACCTAATTTGAGTAGTCTCTATCCAGGCAATTTGACTCTGATGATTGAGATCCCATTGCTATTGCACGCCAAGCATAAGGCATGAGTGTCCCAAGTAACCAGCTTATGGACACAATTTACAACTACTTGTAGCATGGCAAAATCCAGAAAGCAAACACTGAAACAAACACATGGAACAAATTTATCAAAGGTAATATTTACCCTAACACCAGTTACTAGTGAGGGGATAAAATATGAAGTACCACTTTGCTCCCAAGTGCACAAAACCCCTTAATATTTACAAAATGGAACACAGATGAAAGGAATATATGCATGGACTCTGGAGATAATGTCAAATGCAACAATGAATTATATACAATTAACAGCGATTATGTAAACGATTCTCCAAAGAAAGGATGATATTCCAAATGACAGAAGCAGCTGCAGCATTTGAGTAGGATCATGTTTATTTTTATTCTAAGACCTTCATTTACCAAATGGAGAACAGAATTCACAATGGCCTGAGGACTAGTCCCCAGAAAAGAGATAGCAAAGTAATAATAGCAGTGTATTTATGCCCAGTTAGTGTACGTATATTATTGCAAGGTGGGGATCAGATAAGCCTTGTCCCCCCATTGCAAGGGCAAGACACAGGGCTATTCCATGCAAATCTGCATAAACCTCATGTCCATTAAATACATAATGCTTACTGACCCAATGTGGTCATGTTGATGCATTTATTGCAATTAAATTAAATATTAACTGCTGTTGTAAAATCTAACACCACAACAGTGTTCTGCACCTTAAATGTCATCAGAAAACTACAGGTACTATACTGAGTCTATACAAGTGGACCTTGGGCCTATCATAACAAATAACAGGGTAGTATGAACTTGTTTTCAACATACACTGCTTTTCATTGTTATAATATCACAGCATGTGACATTCAATCTGTTATGTACTGGATCACACATTTAGGTTGACCTCATTCAAAAATGTCCACATAATTTAACATTGATTTTGCTGTATGTAATCTTGTGGCATTTAAATAAAGACCATCAAAAGGAATATGGATGCATGAGGATCCAAATAAAGTGAATAATCAAATCCTAAAAAATGACACTCATTACCGAAATGTTTGGTTCTGAATGCCTGCATGACCTATATGATTTTTACAATAGTGTCACAAGAGCAAACATTGTAGACCAATTCTACATACAATTTCATGCAAATACCAACAGACACCAATCTGCACTGGATTTAGATTGCTTAATATAACTGTAGGTGTTAACTCTACACCCAATTTGGGTGCATAAAATCAATTAGGTGATAACACTACACACAGCTGGTGTGAATAATATGAGTGTAGGTGTTAACACTACACATAGTTGGGGTGCATAATATGAGCGGAGGTGTTAATACTACACATAGTTGTGAGAGCATGATATGAGTGTGTTTACACAGCATATAGTTGGGATTTGCATGATACGAGGGTAAATGTTTCTTCTCCACACAGTTGGAAGGTGCATGATAAGTTTACACAGCACATAAATGGGGATGTATGTGTTTACAGTGCACATAGTTAGGATGCAAGATGAGTGTGTTTACACTGCATGGAGTGCAAGATGAGGAGTGTATTTACACTGCACAATTAGGGTGTATGATATGCGGTATGTGTTTACAGTGCACACAGTTAGGATGCAAGATGAGTGTGTTTACACTGCATGGAGTGCAAGATGAGGAGTGTATTTACACTGCACAATTAGGGTGTATGATATGCGGTATGTGTTTACAGTGCACATAGGATGCAAGATGAGTGTGTTTACACTGCATGGAGTGCAAGATGAGGAGTGTATTTACACTGCACAGTTAGGGTGTATGATATGCGGTATGTGTTTACAGTGCACATAGTTAGGATGCAAGATGAGTGTGTTTACACTGCATGGAGTGCAAGATGAGGAGTGTATTTACACTGCACAGTTAGGGTGTATGATATGCGGTATGTGTTTACAGTGCACATAGTTAGGATGCAAGATGAGTGTGTTTACACTGCATGGAGTGCAAGATGAGGAGTGTATTTACACTGCACAGTTAGGGTGTATGATATGCGGTATGTGTTTACGCTGAACATAGTTTGGATTACATGATGGGTGTGAAAATGTTTACAATGTACACATCTGGGGTGCATGATTTGAGGCTAAGTGTTTATAACGCATGTAGTTGGGATGCATGATATGATGTCAAGTGTTTACATATAGTTCAATGTGCATGACATGAGAGTATAGTGGCTAAGCTAGCATATATGTCTTGGAATACTGTGTATGGATTTCTTCAAAAAATAAAGAGAGGAAATTAGTCATGAAAAAGCAGTTTTCCCGCAAGTCCACCACCCATTAAAATTTACAGAACACTTAGATTAGACTGGCTTACCATCCACCATACAAAGGTAATTACAAATACGTGCCTTTAGCATCACCACACTCCACCTACCCCATCCCCAAAAACAGATTGCATTTCAAATAGCAATTTTTTTATGACAGATCAACTATGTTAAGATTAGAGTAAAGGGTAATCGATTCATGCCCTACCTTTGGAATAATCACTCTATTAATTGCACATCTGGTAACTTCTCTCTCCTTTCCACTACTGGTTTTCAAGATCCTTGTTAAGTCTGCAAAGGAAGAATTACGTATACCCGTATTAGTATAATCAATCAGGACCACAGTCCAAAAATGCAATGGCTGCATCAGCCAGTATTGTAATACAACTTTCAATGGTTTCAGGAATTTGATGATGGTATGGGTTTAACACAATTATGGGCACATGATAGGCTATATATGGTGGCCATTATATTTGGTGGAGGAAGAACCCAGGTAAACACCAAGAAGGAAAACCGACCTATGGGAATCTTCATCACTTAATCACACTTGCCGAGCTAGAGGCCTGAACACGTGTAGACAAAGGTGAGATGTGAGTGCCTGTAAAGATGAGCACCTTAGACCACTTGACCACCTGGGTTCCCGGATTCAGAACGTAATTCTCCACCTTCTGTTGCAACCATATTACCTCTGACCATACACAGCTGCAATTTAAGTTCTGGATTCTGGACTGATGGTTCATGTTCCACAACAACATTCATTATAAACTTTTTTTCATGTCAGAAACAAAATGGTCAAAACTGACACAAATTAAGATATTTTATACACTCCTCCCAGCATCCTCTCTTGGATTATGACCCACCAGCATCATCCCCAAGTCTATTTGATATATCTTTTCTTAAACACTGAACTGACATACTTCTGCTAAGGATATGTACCAAAATCTGCACAAACTTCATGATTCAATATACTTTAATTTTTTAAAATCTATTTTAAAAAATCTTCGTGTAATTTTAAAAAAATTAATTAAAAAATGTTCTCTGTATCAATAATCCCTAAGAATGTAACAAAGACACAAAACAGCCCTTCTCAAATAGTCACTGAGAAGGGATGATTTTCCAAATTAGCTCACTGTGTACAAGGATGCTCACAGATAGTCAGAACTGCTGTATCTCCTAGGCTTTTCTCTTCAATAATCAATGCTTTTTAAGAAAAGATGTTGTTTAACAGGTTTTACACCATTTTTTGGCACATGATAGGCTCAACATGGCCGCCAGTATATTTGGTGGAGGAAGAACCTGGCAGAACCACATAAAGAACCAATTAACATGGAAAGGTGCTAGGAAGCTTTCTCACATATCCACATTTTCTGAGTCTGTGACTTGAATCAACACAGGCAGAGATGAGATGTCAGATGGCAAGTGCCTTAGACCATTCAGTCACCCACGGTTCTTTTTCAATGGAAAAAAGTGAGGAAAATAAAACAAATGTGTAAAATCACTCATACTATAAGATGGCTGAAAAAGACAATGACACTAATTTCATTAATCTTGTTCTACACTGGATTTGTAGAATGTCAACCACAATGATAGTAAGAAAAACTTGCACAGCTATGTATGAAAATTTTAGTGTATTCAAACAGATCCACCTACAGCAGTGTTAAGTTTATTACAGTCATTATACTGCAAACAAATTTATATACATAATATAAATCCAACAACTCAATTTAAAGGAAGAATGAGGAAGAAGAAAAATCTGTCATTATAATAATGAGCAATCTCAAAAATGTTTAAATTATGTCACACACTGAGAGTATTACTAGCACTAGTGATCTGCAACAAGGAAGTCAAATCCCATACTTAAACAAATTTTACAAAACCATTTTTAAAAAAATGTTTAAATATGCAGCATATATCCCTGAACTCTTACTGGAGAAAAAAAAATCATACAATCAATGCATACATCCACAAACAACCTAAAATTATATCCCATGGTATGAACTCTGCTTAACATTCATATGAAAAATAGTAACCATAGTAATGCACCCATGAATACATGGGCATGATCACAGTCCCCACAATCCATGATGAGACAATGCAAAAATTGAACTTTTTAAAACATTTTCTTACCATCTCTAGCTGAAAGAATTTGTGGAATTCCAACCTCTGGAACCTGACTTAATGCTCGTCTAATTGGCTGGTAAACTTCTGCTATCTTATTTTCTTTCTCCTAAAAACAGATGCAATAAATAAAATGTCATTGAATGTTACCATTTTTAAATGAAATAAAACAAGAGTACCTTGAATGGAACATTACAGTCATTTTCTTTCCGAGTTTGATGTTGAGACAGTTAACTTTAAATACATAAAACATATTTTATGATTTGTCAGTACATGAATAATGACCTCATCTTTTTCTGGTACAGAGGCAAATTTTATCAGTGTAATGGTACTTCTGATGTTCAGCAAACACAATCAATTTTCATGCACAATTTTAGTCAGTTACATTTTGCTACTAGTCACAATCAACAAGACTTGCTGTGGCAGTACAAGACATGATATTGTGGCACTACAAAATATGTTGTGGCAGTACAAGACATGATATTGTGGCACTACAAAATATGTTGTGGCAGTACAAGACTTGCTGTGGCAGTACAAGACATGATATTGTGGCACTACAAAATATGTTGTGGCAGTACAAGACTTACTGTGGCGGTACAAGACTTACTGTGGCAGTACAAGACATGATATTGTGGCAGTACAAGACTTACTGTGGCAGTACAAGACATGATATTGTGGCAGTACAAGACTTACTGTGGCAGCACAAGACATGATATTGTGGCAGTACAAGACTTGATGTGGCAGTACAAGACATGATATTGTGGCAGTACAAGACTTACTGTGGCAGTACAAAACTTGCTGTGGCAGTACAAGACTTGCTGTGGCAGTACAAGACATGATATTGTGGCAGTACAAGACTTGCTGTGGCAGTACAAGACATGATATTGTGGCAGTACAAGACTTGCTGTGGCAGTACAAGACTTGCTGTGGCAGTACAAGACATGATATTGTGGCACTACAAAATATGTTGGGACAGTACAAAATTTGCTTGGTGAGACACTAGAAGTAGACATCTGGCTGTTTATCTCGAATAAACTTGACAACATCTTTGTGGCAACCATTCATTACACTAGTGTTATCTGAGAAAAAGCTAACAGTTCTCACGGGTGATTTTCAGACACTCAAGTTCATAGTCAATCATCATGTAAAAAAATAATAAAAAATCTTATTCCATTTCTTATGCCAATGAATGACAAAACGTTAAGCTTTGTACTCAAATCTGCACCTGTTGCAATTCTAAAACGAGCATCACAAAGATGCTTGGCAATAAAAAAAACCTCCTTTGTCAATACTTGAATAATTGCACTGGTTTTTGTTCTGGCAAAACAGTATGTCTTGGCAATAAATGAATTTGGAAACATTGTGAGAAACATAGGCTTAGATTTGTCAGCAAAAGCAAGCGGTAGATTATGTTCGACAAGAAAGTTTGCAAAACCCATTTTTTGCACATATAACAGACATTTCATTTCCAGCTGACAAAACTTGGGAACTTTCAAACAGGGCCATGACTATCTTGAGAAAATAAAGTACTTGTGCTTTGAACTTTGGGCATGTCTCTAAATCTGTTCGTTTACCACAAGCTATCTTAACATGGTTCCTACACCACGTGCAAAAATGTGAACTCATCACAAGTCTAGATTTTGTAATGCTAGGTATATCTTTGGTGTACTTCTCATGAAATTTCTGTTCATGCTTTCTCATTTTTCATTAGTTTGCAGATCCAACTCAGAAGATGGCTTCTGGCAAAAACTGGTGTCCAAACAAATAGTCAGAAAATCTGGAGCTATACTGTTATTAAAATTAGGACAAACCAAATTAAAATAAATCTCTAAAACAATTTTAAAAAATATGTTTAGGTGTGATGTTATTTAACATTTATCTCGATGGAAAAATGAATCATCAACTCGCCAACAATACTTGTCTAAAGAAATTCTTAATTTAGTAACTACAGAAAATTTTAAATCAAACATAAGGTGGATAATAGTTTTGTACTGTTTAAATGCCTTTGTGACGCACAAGGATTTGTATTAAGTTTGGATAAAATAAAACAACACAAACTAATAATTGTATACATTACTTTGCTCTCATTTCAACGAGTAAGGTGAAAAATGAAAATTAAAAGTTTTTTAAAGTGGAAATACCTTCCATGTATAACTCGACAAACTTTGCTCCTTAGGGTAAGGGTGAATAATAAACTTCTTCATAAAAATCTAATAAGGACCAAGAAACAAAAGCTAAAGAGTAAATATGAAACTTGGTCCAGGCAGCCAGTGTGTGCAATTGGTGTAAATGAATGGACCAACTCTTTTGTTTTAGCTAATCTTTGCACAAAAGAAACAAAACTGATTAGCTTCAATTTTAGATTTCTATACAGAAATATTACCACAAAAGTTTTTGAAATAGACTTATATAAGTGATAAATGCACCTTCTAAAAGGAGAGAACAGAACAAATTAAGCACTTATTCAATGACTGTTAAGTTACTGAAAATGTTTGGAAATTATTTATGGAATGGATCCAAATTTATGGCCAAAATTTTATAGGAAATAAAGAACTTTGATTATCTTAGAAATTTTCAAATTTTGCTTGCAAAATATGTTATATAGAGATCAAGTTGTAATTCAAAAATCTCAAATCTCACCAATAATAAAAACTGTGTTTTATCATACAAAAGGCTGGAAATATATGTTGCCAAAGTGAATAACAAAAGTGATGAGTTCAAGGATAAGTGGATTCTTTTGTCAACATTGGTTTCATTTCTTAGTGTTACTTTACTTTCACATCAAACAAACAGACCATGTTTGAGGTTTGTAAATGAGTGGTTCTTTTTTTGTATGTGTGTGTGTGTGCCCCATACACCTGGTCAGATGGTGATATAGGGGAACATGTAAATTCCTGACAACCTATGTCCAATTAAAAAACAAAGGTGATGGCATTTTGAGAAAAATCCCAGAGTTTGTTCATTCAGGGATACACATCCAGAAAAAAGGTACAACATGATCCAACTATATCCCGAACATACACAACACTACCAATGTAGCAAAATACATAAAGGTCAATATGAACTTGTGATGTTATAAATTCAATTGTGATTTATCATACACACAAAATGGGATCTCCCGGGACTTTATGGTCTGCATCAAGTAAGAGGAGGGGTCATTGGCAGCTATCGCAAGTTGCAAGATAAGGAGTACCTTGGCTTTATCAGACCACATAAAGGATTGTACTGTGACATCGAGTCTCTTGAGTAGCAGGTCTCGCCGCGTTCTGTACTCATCTACAAGGGCCCGGTTAATCTTCATTATCTGCTCCCACTGCTTCTCTGACAGACGTGCCTTTAGAAGTGGCTTTCCTATCTGGCTAGGATGCTGGCCCATTAACTCCTTTACCTACAAAAGTACATTGGAAACAGTTAAACAAGTTAATGTACAGTGCATGTGTGTGTTTTGGAATCTTTAAGGTAGCTTTAATAATCTGAGTCATATCACTATGATGCCTGCTGTGTGACAGTTTAAAGTGATGTCTATCACTGGGGCATCATGCCACAGAGATGTGGCATCAAGTCCCACCCAGTCACATTATCCTGACACCAAGCCAACCAGCCCTTACACTAACCTCTTAATCCTGTGCACCAAGTGAGGCAGCTGCTAGTACCATTTTTATATGTCTTTGGTATGACTCTGCCAGGGTTTGAACCCGCAACCACCTGCATCCAACGTGGATGCTCTAACTGCTTAGGCCATTGAAGCAGTGATGTGCAGAGAAAAACTTGTGCTAAGTGGACGTATCTATTGCCTTTTCATAATGTAATTTTAATCAACAATGTTTTCTAAATAATGCTCATGCTTCACTGTATATATTAAAATTGACTTTGCTATAAAAATTGACATGTAAAAACAATTTATTTTACTGAGAAATGGGGGAAAAAAGAGGTGATCCATAAGGCATGACAAAACTGTGCAAGGGTATATACATATATACACATACCATATATACAGGTAAATACATACCAATAAGTGTACGAACAGAATTTCTATAGCTGACCTTTACATAATCATCTTTATCAAAAGGAGACCACTACAGTCTCAATGAACTTTGTCATTTCAAAGATGAGAATTATCAAGTTAAAATGGAAGTTTCAATGCCATAGAGTTTAAGCACTGAGCAACAGTCAAATTTTGATTGAATTATTATCAAGCATTTAATCTGAAAACTGAAGGAACCCTGCACTCAACTTTTCTATCAATGTCACTGTAAAATACTGGTCAGTTCCTTAGATAAATGCCAGAAAGAAAAAAAACTCCTACCTGCCCATAAGTACGAATAAACTTTACCCAACAGCAACAAAGTCAGCTTGCCTAGCAACAAAACCAACTTGCCTAGCAAAAAATGTAACTTGCCCAGCAACAAACAAAAATCTCTCCATATATAATGGGTTTTTTTCCTCATGCACTAAAAACACAATTATCCAAGGCTTACATTCCCATCTATTTATAAAATATTCCAACCTCAAATCTGGGATTGCCTAAATAATAGGTAAATTGTTCAAGGTTTTAGGCTGGAGGAATAAACTTTGCATGATACTGAAAAAAGTACAACTGTTTACTTTGTCAATAATAATAATAATAATAATAATAATAATAACAATAACAACAATAATAATAATGATGATGATAATAATAATAATAACAGAGAAGGTAACTGAGATTAGTTTTTATATTATTCATTGCATTCTATCATGCAATGTCACATTAAGGTTCACATTAATTTATCACTATCAAGCATTGCTCATTTTATTAGAATAAATATTTGCATCAATGATAAATAATGATTCATTCAGGTCCACTGGTGGTGGTGGTGGTTGTTACTGTCTTTGTTGGCATTATTGTTGTTATTATATTTTCAATTTAGGCATCAATTTACTGCCTATTTTTGTAACTTGTACCTGTTCATAAAACAAGAACAAGGCTTTGGACACAAGTATGTTGGATAATCATAAGAATACATCTTTCATTAGCTATACAAAATCTCTGGCAAATGATTACCTCAACTTTAATTGAATGATCATTCAGACAATTCTCTTGTTCTTCATTTATTGATTCAAGTGTCAAGTGTAGATCACTTTTACTTTCTGTTTTGTAACGATACACCTTGACAAGACCACGTTTCTGGTCAACCTAAACATTATTCAACTGTTGAACCGATCCTATTTAAAGTCATCTGGTACTAAAATTAGCATCAATTAAATTATTCAAAGATTCATGATCAAGTTACTTTATATTTAAGATAATGTAAAATTGATACAAGTTAGGTATATGTCTTATGCATTTTTAATTTCATAAATGACATCAAAAATTCTCAGTGAATGGCTTTTTATCTGCATGTTACAAATATGTAACTGAACCACTTTTGTTGTTGTTGTTGTTGGGTTTAACGCCATTTTTCAGCACACGATAGGCTATACATGGCGGCCAGTATTAATGGTGGAGGAAGAACACAGGAAAACCCCGGAAAGAACCACCTACCCACGAGAAGTTATTGGCAAGCTTTCTCACATACCCACACTGGCTGAATCCGAGATTCGAACCCACTCAGACAGAGGTGAGATGGCAGTGATCCGTAACGGAAAGCACTTTAGACCACTCGGCCACTCGGGGCCCCGGACCACTTTTGTAGGACTTCACATTAAGAGAAAGATTATGATGGTTTACATGAATGAAACAGGTTCTCTACCAAATAAATATTGATTCAACAAATATTCAAGTAATGAAGATGTCGTCCAAGAATACATGGTATACTGTATATAAGCATTCATCAGTTTTTTTCTCTCAGTATTATTAATGCATTACTGAGTGAAAGCTTTGGGAACATCTGATTTTCAACAACTTGGAAAACTCAAGTTTTTTGATTATACCAATACTAAGATTAAAACATCTGATTTACAATCCCTAGAGTACTGACAGTGATGTATTCTGTCTAGGAAGAAAGAACATATAAACATTTCACACCAGATACAAGTTTTATTATGCAAACGAGTTAAATGCACATGCCCAGCACTATTTTCAACTTGACACAGGCATTCACTCAATGGATTTTTCCAATGCTAAGACACAAGATACAACTCAAAATTTGTGAGAAAAGGTATATATTGCCTGCTTCCAATATATATATCATACCTTTTACATCTGTTGGAAAATAATATTGGTGTACATAGAGAAAATTACAACAGTACATACCAATTGTGTAAATTTTTTATTAAAGCAGACAAATACTGTGATTTAAATTTAATTTCATGAGCCTCATATTTTCCTGATGTTGTAATAAAAAATTAAGAGGATAAAAAAAGAAATTTTCATGGGTACTTAAATTTGTGGATTTGCCTGACAAAGTCAACATATTTTAAAGGTTTAATTTCATTGATTAACCGCCACAAATACTACAAAAACAGAATACAAAATACAAAACAATGCCAACAAGAACTGTTGTTTAATGGTTAAAACAACAGTACCACCTGAATGAGCACAAACCAAACACCTGTCAAGATCAATCATTTTCAAGGTTTTTCTCTGCATACTCAACATCAAAGGAGCCAATGCAACCAACACCAAGCCAGTCACTGACAACATTATGTTTAGATGTTCAGCATCTGCCAAAAAATTCTGATCTTCCCAGTAATGCTACAATTTTTCTATTTTCCCTGACTAAGATAGCAGATTAATTGCAAGCAAGGTCATGATTTTCTTTCTAGCATGATCCTGAAATATTATGCCCAATCTGTTGAAAGCACATGGAAACTAACCTTTGGCTGTAATTCTCTAAGTTCATATATCATAATATCACACTGAAAAGTTCTTCAATCAAAAATATAATTTAAAAAATCTGATTGTATACATTTAAGATAATAATACATATTGAGATACATTATGTTACTCCTACCGTACTTCCAAGTTTACAGCCATGATCTGTACATGGTACTGTAGTTTTACATTATGCTCACTGAAAATACTGCCATCTTGCTACAGATTTTGTTGAGAAAAAAGAGGACAACTACTCAAAGTCTGGATGGGGCACCAAGCATGTATTAATTTTTCTATAATTTTCCTTCCAGATCTTCTTGAAAAACTTTGTTTATGTAATACATTGACTTTCATTCACCATCACAAATAGAATTTGGTATTAGGCATGTTTCTTTATAATACTGTGTATATCATAATCTAAAATGTATAGGATGAGTTGTTTATCTTCCAACTTAAAATTAAATGACTGTCACACATCATTATTTCAATTTGTTAAATACCCAAGATTTCATTGTTAAATTGTAAATACATAAATGGGTCTGTAATTAAAATCTTAAATAAAATAAAAATTTAAAAACAAAGTAAAAACAAAAACATAAAAGAAAATAATGAGCATTTGTCAAACACCTAACTCAGCAGCAGGTGGCAATTCTTTTGGTGACAGTTAGTACCATTTTTATAACTATTTAGTATGACTCGACCAAGATTCGAACCCGTGATCTCCTGCATTCAAGGCAGACGCTCTAACCACTAAGCCACTGGAGTGGTAGCAGCAGGTGGTAATTCTTTTGGTGATACATCACTACCATCATGAAGATAAATAAAAAAGTTACGCAGTCACGTTTGTAATCTGTTTCTTATAGATCTAACGTAAATTGCCACTTGAACAGTGAACATTTCAAGTACCAGCAAAAAACAAGAGTAATAATTAAATACCATTAAAAATACAAATAAGACTGAGATATTCAATTTATTTTAAGTAAATGAAGTACACTGGTATACTACAGTACAAAATAGTGATCCTTGGTGATCTAAAATTAGTTAAGTTTTTTTTTTTTGGTCTGAAGCCATATTTCAATACTTGATAGGACATACATGATGGCCTGTATATCTGGTTGAGTAAAAACCTGGAAAACCCACTGGATACCACTGGCCAGCTTACCCACATACACACTGACCCAAAACTGATCCATTCAGTATGGATTTGAAGGACCAACTGACCTATGTAATTCAAATCCTAGATGAACACTTCAATGTCGAACAAATTATAGCCTCCACATGCCAACTATATATATATCAATTTCCCAACATCAAATTGTATATCCGAATCAAATTAAAGAATAATAAAATTACATGCATACACTGTGTTTCCACAGCACATATCTCTGCATATAAATATTTATATTTTTCCTTCCAAGTCGGAAATAGTGATCAAAATAAACTAGATCACAGAAAGCTGGTAACAGGTGTTATTTCCTGAAGGATACAGAACATTTTCTACTTTTTTCAACAAATAAAAAGTCATGGGTGGTAAAAAGATTAACTAGCCATACTCAACCATAAGGACGCTGGTTCTAAATTTTGAACCAAAAGACCTCTCTGACATGCAAATCAATTATGCTTGGCAGCTAATTTTCCAATTACCTATGGCCAATGGGAAGGATATCCACATAGGCTTGCTGTGCATAGTTGCATCATGTTAAATAATATGGGACAATACGTGGAAAATGTTCTAATGACCTGGACTAAAATAATCTTGAGCCAAATATCAATACAGCATTAAATTTATCAGCAGCCTTTCCTGCAGCAAGGTGCATCATATGACAGGGACAACCTGATATGTCCACTGATGGAGACTTTTTTCAAAATATAAAATGCAACTCCTTTATGAATTCCAGTCATCACTGATGCATTATCAGCTGAAAATCAAATTCAGTTCTACCAAATTAGGTTTATTCAAAGCATTATCAAGCAAATAAAAAAATGTTTTCTCCAGTAGAATCTACTGGTAATTCTGGTAATCAAAGAAGAGCACTCTGACTTTGCCCTTTTCATTGTCAAAGTCTTACACAGACTGGGTACAACTTTTTGCCATCATAATCACTACTCCTGTCTTGCAATACTGAATGGCCCAATTTTCATGGCTTCTGCAAATTTAAGCGAAGTATCTTCTGCTAAACACCTAACAATATCAGATGATTTTGTTCTTGCAGATGCATATTTTCTGCAATTTTGGAATCAGGAAACATGATTTTGAACAAAGGACCAACGTAGTCTTCTACTGTTAGGGGTAGTCAGTGTTCTATTAAGAACTCAGTAAATAACACCTCTGCATTTATTAGTTCTGCTTTAAAAAGATGTTATAAGTTACCTCAGCACTGGAGTTTGTAAAACAAGCTAATTCAAGGTTTCTTTGTTCTACTATCATGACCAATATTAAAATCATTTCCACACAGCCTGCAGTAGGCATGAAGCTGCCCTAGAATGGAACGCTGTATTGTGTAATTCATGTATTCATCTTTGAATCGGTTTTTCGTCTTTCTCTAATCCATCTGTGAAATTATCTGAAAAACATTTTTGTTCTAGTACATGCATCTACTTGAATAAATCTGACTTGACTTTTAGTGTCAAATACATACAGACTGGTTCTGTATCAGATATGAATTAGAACAAAGAATCTGCAACCAAAGATTAAAAATTAGAAAACCAGTCAGTTCTCTCCTAACTAAGTCATACAGCTGCTATAAATAGAAACCTAGGTTAAAAGTTTGCAAGTAAAACCAGCATGTTTCTTGGAAATAGGACAGCTGCTATAAATAGAACATAATACTGTTGGGAAAGAGCATGCTAGGCAATGGACAAACGTACTCTTATGTTGTAGTTACATAGAAGCCGTCTTTTCAAGAATAGTCTGAATGATGAATGGGATGTTAATAAAAATGAGAAAACAAATTTAATTTTGTAGGGAGGGAGACGAACCAAAAATGGGTAATACGAATACATTTACACGTAAGGCATAATTTAGTGAAAAAAAGCATAATGATTATGCCAAATACATAATGGTTGGCATGTATGTATTACCATTTCAAATATTTCTGAGTCACTGTTATGGTGATTTCCTTCTAAAACATTTTTTACAACAGTTTCAAGTATTGCCATCTGTGGAACACTAAACAAGTTAAATAACTACTGTAAGGTAGTATCATTTACCTGACAAAGAAAATGTACGGTAAAATCATTTACCTAAATCTGACAAAGAAAATGTACGGTAAAATCATTTACCTAAATCTGACAAAGAAAATGTACGGTAAAATCATTTACCTAAATCTGACAAAGAAAATGTACGGTAAAATCATTTACCTAAATCTGACAAAGAAAATGTACGGTAAAATCATTTACCTAAATCTGACAAAGAAAATGTACGGTAAAATCATTTACCTAAATCTGATCAAAAAAATGTATGGTAAAATCATTTACCTAAATCTGACAAAGAAAATGTAAGGCAAAACCATTTACCTAAATCTGACAAAGAAAATGTACCTGAATGGTCAGCTGATATAAACCACTTTGCTAATTATTTGAGGTTTGAGGTTGTTGTTGTTGTGGGTTTCATGACATTCCTCAGTGCAAGATAGACTATACATGGAGGAAAGTGTAATTAAGAAACTGGGAAAGCTCTGGTAAGACTTATCAATCCACAAGAAACTACTTGCAAGCTTTCCCACACTGGCGAAGCCTGAGACTCAAACCCAGGTGGGCAGGGGGCACGATAGCAGTAATCAGTAAAAGCAAGTGCTTTAGACCCGTCTGCCACCTGGGGTCCCACTTGATACAGTTTATTAGTACCTTGAGAAAACAGTGGGGGGTAATGAACTGGGCTGTTTAACGACTGAATCCTCATTTTACAATCACGTTGATAATAGCTGTTAATAACATGCTTTTTCTAATGAAGTTGTATATTCTGTATAAATAATATTCATTTTCAAAATGTCCAACGTGACAGTTTCCAACTGGTTTCAATAACCATCACGTATATGCAAAAACATCTGTGTATTATGTCACTGCTTTTTGTTTTCTTGATTAGTCTGGTTCCTGGAGTGGTATTTGATAGTATAGTTCCAAGTCGGGAGTCAAAGTAGCAGGGAACTAGATAAACTATTGATACACCACCAAACAAGATTCTTTTTTTCTTATCAACACTTATTTTGTGGGACAATTATCTATGCCGAAATTCAATTTTTTTATTGTTCAATTTGTACAATAATGATGTCGTGATTTCATTGGAAGTAACAGTGAAACTTCTTATCATCCTTGAGGATATCTCTAAGTGCTAATTCAGGAATTCTCTGAAACTCACTTGCCCACAATTGTCCATATCTGTGAAACCAAGATTTTTATTTTATGAAGTATTCATTTCACTTGGTTGCCTTGCTATCTTTGATCACAGTTATGAGTCGGTTGATTTAAGGTAGTTTAATCATGCTATATACACAATAACATTTATAACAGTGTTCAATTGAACAACTGAAGTGAATTCACCTGACAAACAACTGGGGCAGCTAGATTTTAAGTATGTAAGATTTGCATGCCTTTGAACTTTTCTTTTATTCCACCTCCTTTATTTGATTCAAAAGGCATAATTAACATGATAATACAAAGGAGGCCAGCTTTTAATTCAGTGCATAAATACATAAATACAACAAATACAGACCTGCCAACCCTAACAAGTCCATCTCAGTAAGGCAGCTGATTTTTTCCCGTAAGACTGACCAGTTTTCAGTAAGGTGTAACAAAATATCATTAATTGCTACTGTAAAGCTGGAAAACATAATTAAAAGTTTGATGCATCGACGATAAACATTATGTTCAACTGAAAAGTTTGTAAAGTATGCATGGACTTTATTTACCACTAGTACAGCTGCATGAACTCTAGTTCCAAACCCTATGCAGCTCAGTGGCTTGTTGCTATCTCTCAACTTGACATAATTCTTGGAAATTCTTTTCCATTTCATACGACGACGGCAACGATATCTCCTGCCGCCACGAGACATACTCAAATTGGCATGTGATGTCCAATAAATGTAATTGTGTCCTGTCCAGCTTTTATTCACATGAATTTGAAGACTCCTTTTTATTCTTCTGTGTTCGATTATTAACACTTTTCTAGAAGCTTATTTTCCCTTTCATATTAAACATGCATCGCATTCTGGATGCCATTTGTAAAAATTCTATAATCAACAGTTTGATCATACAGACGCTTCTCATGAACAAATAGGTGTAGTTTTAAGCGTCTGAGATGCTACTGTAAAGTTAGTCTGGCTCCCTGACTAATTTCACTAATTCTAACATGAAACCTGGATTTCAACAAAACATGGATGAACCAATTATCTGGAATTTTCGGCAACCATAATTTTCCATAGTTTTTGCTAGAAAGTCGTAAGTCCATATTTTAAGGGTAATTTTCGTAAGACTTATGGCAAAATCATAAGAGCTGGCAGGTCTGCAAATACTTTTGCAAGTCAGTTATCAAAACATGGTCGGCACTTAATCAGGTTCTCAGAGAAACTCTTGCGGAGATAGCTGTTACGGTGGATTGACACATTTTATGTTTAAACACACATTGCATTTATGATGATTACACTGAAGACAAGCTAAAAGGTAGAATTAAAACACAAATTTCACTCAACAGAAATGATTTAATTGGCATTTTAAATATTAATATACTGCCTACACTAGGCATAAGTGACATTTCAAAGATCAAAATTTCCTTGAATATCTTTAATTATGGTGTACTAAGAAAGTTGTTTGGAAACAAACTGTAACCCATTATATGACTTCTACCTGAAAGTTGATAAATTTAAAATGTTGATTAAAATTTCCAGGTCCTATCTACCATTTTCAAACAAAAAAAGAGTGATATATCAACATTTCAGTTACCAATTTTGATTGCAATTTTCTTAAAGTTCAAGAAATAGGGATTCATTTTTGGGGTATTTTCTGGTTAAAAAAATGGGATCCACGCCTGACATTATAAGCAGGTTCGCAAGTTATCAAGCTTGTGGCGTATGTATGATAAATCTGTATTGATGATCCATAAAAACTGTAGACATGAACTCTGCAAAACATAGTGCTGCCCACACATTTTTATCAGCACATGGGATTTAACCATCCATCCCTGCTTGGTGCATAAAATCATGAATTATAAAAATTATTACATAGTTGTATCATAAGGCAATTCAATAATTTAACATGTTTTCCTGGTATATACTATTCCAGGGGCCCCGAGTGGCCGAGTGGTCTGAAGCGCTCTCCATTACGGATCACTGCCATCTCACCTCTGTCTGAATCTAGGATTCGGCCAACGTGGGTATGTGAGAACGCTTGCCAGTAGCTTCTTGTGGGTAGTGGTACTTCCTGGGGTTTTCCTGGGTTCTTCCTCCACCATTAATACTGGCTGCCATGCATAGCCTAACGTGTGCTGACAAATGACGTTAAACCCCACAATATTCCTTGTTTTATTCCATATAATATAACCTACCAGCCATTAACTCAAATCCAGTCAATCTGAGCTAAGAAATGAGACTATAGAACACACTGTCTAAACTGAACAAAACATACAACTTTGCATGATGGACAGATGAAGGTAACACTATATACCAATCACATTTATAATGAAACATAAAAATGAAATGTGTTTTCAAATGTTTTCTTTTCTCAACAAAGTGCTCAAAAACAATAATTCATGAACATTTAAAACCAAATAAAAAATACTATTCAATTCTGACCAAAGCTGAACTGAATTTCAGATCATTCTGAGGTCACGAGCATTTAGCAAATCAATACGTAAGGCAAGCAAGCCCAAAGTGCACAATCAAAATGATCCCAAATTTAGCTTGAATAAGTGAGACAATTCCTGCAGGTTTCAAGATTATGAATTAACAAATTACCTTGGCTTCTACTTTGCTACAGAGCTGGAATGGTGTTATAGTGGGAGGTGGTTTAGGAAACCCTAGTGCTATCAGCATCATCTTCAAATGCTTTGCAGTGTCACTTTCCAGCTGGAAAGAAACAGAAGAAGATAAAAAGCAACAGAAGATTCAGTCACATACATCAAAACTAATTCTGATATTTTTAAAAAAATCATTTGCACTAATGACTTGTTTTACAGATTAAAGGAGAAAAAAAAAAAAACAGTAAGCTATTTCAGGTAAGATAGTTTTAACAACAGAAACTGCTGTGATGTAACCAACTAAGGCTGTTACATATAAATTCCACGGAATTAACACTGTCAGATGATCCAGTATGATCTTTAGGGCCTTGCACAGTTATCTCCTTTAAGTTCATATAAAATAACTCTAATTCAGCTAAACTAGTGACAGAATAGCCATTAAACCCCTTGATTAATGAATTAAATGTCTGGCTATTCATTTTTGTGATTGTTAGGACTATCAAAATATCTCTGCAGCCCCACCATGTTTAAACACGTAAATAATACTCTCAAATTAAATGGTAGTACATACATTCTCATACAGTGCATATTCGTAACAAAATATTTAGCATGGAATATGAATGCGTAAATTAAAATGTAATTTTAAGTACCCCATAAAACTGTTTCTTCATTTTTTTGCCAATTATACAGAAAATTTGATTAAATAAGCAATAGAAAAATTCCATGACAACCAAAATTTAAAAGCAGGCAACCCTTGTTAACTAAGTATAATGTGGACACAGCTGTGAAAAGGGTAGAACTAGATCCGCCATTGTATCATGTACATATGGATCAAGGTATCTGCTTGAAAACACAAGAAGAGGCAACAAAAAAGACCTTGATCTGCTGGTACATCACATTACAACAAACCTGGGTCAATGCTGTTTACAGCAAGATGCAAAAACAGAATGTCCTCTGCATTTCCAATCATGCAATAAATAATGGTGCAAATAATTATCATTTTAAACTGCTCGTGGTTGGTATCACTTGATAATAAACATATCAACATCATAATAATTCAATATCATCACAAATTGCAATATGAAAGATATTTTTTTTGGCTATGGAAACCAAATGATTTCTTCAAATGTTCATTGAAAAGTTAAAGGAATAGCATTAAAAATTATAAATGGAGTTATTCAATCATTTGTTGAAACATTGCTGAATGTTATTTTTCAAGGTCAAACTTTCTTTATATGGATCAGCTCTTCATATACCAAGCTAGATATTTGTCCTCAAAAGCTTTAAATTTCTAAAGTATCATTATCATCATATATCTGAGTGTCTTTCTGCAATGCCAAATTATGCAACTCCTATCAATAAAACATGAGGGCATTCTGATTGATGGATGTAAAGTGTACACAAGCCAGTGCAGTATGTTGCTGCCAAACAGTACCAACAATATGGTTGCCATGGCAGCTCTGTTGGACTTATAATCCAAAGGTTGCTGACTGGGAACTAGCCCAGGCGGGTTCAGGTCAGTGGCCTTAGTGTGTCCTATGGAAAGGCACTTAGCTCACATTTCCTCATTATCTCTGAGCCAATAATGGAACAAAATGGGCCATTAAAATCAATAAGAACATCAAAAAGTGATATGTGTTTTGAAAATAGTGAGAGATATGTCAATTAATAGACATGACTGTGAGTGCATTTCCCAAACCTGCTGTGGCACATCTGTGGTTTCTGAAGATGCTTGTTTCAGAGAGCTGGGTTTTTCCACTGCTATGATTCTTAGGGCTGACAACTCTGTTGTGAGATAATCTGAGAAAAAAAGATTTGAGTTTTGTAAAGTACACATATTCCAACTAGAGAGAAAAGAGTCCTTAAAATCCAAACAAGAGTCCCATGAAGGGACTGGTGCTTTACTGGTCAAAACGAATTCACAGGAATCCAAAAAGAATTTAATTTCATCCTCTTGTAATCTTATAAACCATCTCAAACCCCATCACACCAAATTTGCAAACAAAAATATTTTTATGTGTTCAAGTTTTCTCCATATAAGTGTAATAATAAAGTGTTTGTCATGTCCTTTGACCTGGAATCTGATACAATCATTAAACTCATCTTTGATACTGTTAAGGCATACACATAAGCCAAATTAATTTCTTTAAAAAATCAACAAAGATACAAACATGTTAATGAACTGGTATCATTTAAGTATAATCTCTAGGACTGATGGTTGTTTGTTTTCTCAAGCTGATAAGTCACTTCAGATAAAAGCCTTTGATCCTGAAATCACTGTCAAGAGTGCAAATCATCAATTTGTTTTTCTTTTTGAAAAGAAACACACAAAAAATCAACTAAATACAATGTCAGGTCAAAATACTCAAGCTTCATTAAGTACAAAATGAAAGCAGTGACTCTTGACTTGACTCAGCGATCAAGTACTGTAGGTCTGGTTTTTCAAATTTGATTCAATAGTACAAATGTGTGTGATCAGATCTGCACCATTTTAGTTCAAGACTAACTAGATACAACAGCAAGTATTGTTTTTTAACCCACTTCAAGTACATTACAGCCCTGCCCTGCCTACTAAGCCAGATAAGCAGCCTGAATTCTAGCAGGCTGTTTGTAGGCTGAAACCCAGAGCATCATAATGGTTGCCCAAGTGAGAGTTTCGAGAGTTAGTACACATGCTGTCTACATTTTCTATATCAATCTTGTCCCATGCAAACTAGGTAATTTAAGGAAAAATAAAATTTGAAACACTTAACTAAAAGTTCTGTGCCACTCATTTCTGCCAAAAAGTACATATAATCCACAGGAATCAATGTTTATATTCACATATTCATAATAAAAACATACCTCAAGATATCTGTTGTGTTTATAATGTATATTAGACTACTTTTCTCACCGCCATTTTGCACAACTGTAATATTTCTTTGGGGAAACAAAAACTGTAAAAAGAAACTTCTCTCCCTTGCTTTTCATCTAAATTAAATGTTGTACTGTCCCCACATGTTCCAACCAGAAAAGATCATCGCATGTTTCATCCTCAGATTCAGATAAATCTAAAATGTCAAGTATCAAAACAGGACTTATACTAATGTCTGACCCTTCATCTTGATCATTAAAGGCACTGTCATCACTTTCAAAACTTTTGTCAGAATCGTCGCAGAATACATGAATGTTGCCATTTTGTTTCACTTTGACAACTGAGCTTGTTTTCAGTGGAAATTCCTGCTTATATGCTGTAAAACCACTAACAGATAACTGTCATCATGTTATATAAGGACTATTTTCAATGGCTAAATATTGTTAGAAAAGACCGGATGTTTGCAATTTCATCCAATGCAAAGCTTTAATACAGAATGTTTATATGTGTTTCTGGGGATTCCCAACCCTTGGCTGGAAATGCATATATGAGCCAACAGGGTCAGAGGGAGTATTATTAGTAGCTTGTAAAAGCATCTCTAGGGGTACAAGGCTATTTTTTTGTCACATATATGCATTAGCAGCAGGTAAAAAGTTAAAGCCACAATGCATTCAAAAGAAGTGGAATCTGGGAAGCCACTATGTTAGCTATGTTAGAGGTCATATCAGCATTAGTTTTATTCAATACCAGCTTTACACTGTTATATACAATCTTGTATATGTTAGCAATCACCAAAATTTTCATTTTACTAAAGAGTTCTGTCAATGGCACATGCCTATGTATTCTTTCTTGCTTTCCTCCTACATGATAGAATTATATCACATACTGAATAAGCATTCCGAATTGAACTTGTCTGCATTGTGTGGTTATTCCTTAATTGTGCTACTAAAAATACACAATATCACAGACTCTCCTGGGTCATACTTTAGGCAGTTGAGTTCATTTTCCCAGCAGATATGGTGCTTTCAGTCTCTTGTCTTGATTATATCTGCAACAGTGCACTTCCTTGTCATCAACTAATTTTTGCCATTTTGGTCATGGATGCACATTCTGCATGTACTTCCACCTTTACTATTGTCTCTACACATGCAGTGAATGTTTATTTAAGAATGATATAAATATTAAAATAAATTATTCTGTGTAATTCAGGATTATTTGTTGCGATGGCAAGCTCAACCTTTTCAGGTAGGTCAATACTAACCTGAGACCCTATACCTCTTGTAATAATCAGTCATAAAATCAGTACTTGGGGACACTAAAACAGGCAAGTTTCATCTACATGAATACCGTTTTGACAATAACCACACTAGTTTACTCAAGGAGTGGTTGAGTGGTTTTACACCTATCAATACAGAATGAGAAATAGCAACCATCAGCCTTCACAAAACCTACCAAGTAATTGGAGTTTACTTTGCTGAGTATTCAATCGTTGACTGATAGGTCCATCGGTTAAAATCTGATATGGACAACCTGAAGAAAAAAATATATATCTTTTAGCAATGTATCACATCACAGATTATGTTAGCTTGAATAAATCTTTACAGTGGTCTAGATCCAGTGGCCTAGTGGTTAGAGCACCCACCTCTAATGCGAGAGGTTGCTGGTTCAAAACCCGGCCGAATCATACCAAAGACTTATAAAAATGGTACTAACAGCTGCCTCACTAGGCTTTCAGAATTAAGAGGTTAGTGTCAAGACTTGTTGATCTGGTGTGAGAATGAGATTGGGTGGGACATAATGCTACATGTCTGCGGCATGATGCCCCAGTGCTAGACATCACTATAAACTGCCACACTGCAGACATGCAGCGATATGACTGAAAAATGTTAAGGCTACGTTAAAAATCAAAATCATACACACACACATACAGCGGTCATCTGAGTAAACAAAAGACCTTGTACCACTAGGCAATAATAACTGGCTAATTCCTACTGGAACTTAACTCAAACATAACGAATATCTGACTGCATAATCAACATTATTAAGACATGTTTTATGGTAATCGCTGGCCAGAAAACTCTCACAGATTTTGCTGCAAATAAAATATGAATTATATTATTATTCTACAGTAAAGCATGAAAACTAATTTTTCAAGTACAAAACATTTCCTTTGTAACATTTACCTGATCATAACATATCATAATATCAACCACATCACAAATCCAGTCCACCCAAGCACAAAAAAGATATTCTTGCTTGTTTAGCATCAAAAGTGCCAAAAAGTAGCCTGCCAAGATGAAATCAGATGGGGACAGATAACTCAATAGATCTAAAACAAAAGAACCTAATTGGAAATATAGGCATTTCCTTTTTTGAGCAGTAGAACAAGTGACATTTCTCTCTTTATATTATAACAGCATACTTCAGGTACCAGTGCAATGTCATAATGTGGTCCTGAAGATACCCTTCGGAAGAAAGGTCCCAAGAAGACAGCAGTTTGAAGACTGCAGATTGATTTCCATGAGTGGAAGCCTGTTGTCTGCAATGAAACCAAAGGCCATAAACATGGTGCTGAAATGCAAAAATAGTTCAGGTCAACTGATAAGGAATGAATTTCATTTTGCATGTTGAGGCTTGAGTGACTAAAAAGCAGGTCTTGTATGAAAGACAAGTCAATTAGGCTCTTTATAGTATTTTGAAGGGTGCCTTATTCAATTACATAAGACCCCACAGTAACTTCCATTTCATATGAGTCAAGGTCTTTGGCTAACCCAAGTTCAAATTGGTTAGACAGTTAATAGCATTTTTTTCTGGCATTGTTTCTACCTTCCATGATGGCGAATCCAGTTTGAAGTTGTGGAATGGTGGCCTTTTATTGTGACAGAAGGGAACTTCTATTGAAAAGTCAAAGATGGAAGTTAGCTATAAATTGAACTGACACTCTTAAAAGATATGTTTCTCTGCTCATACTACTAAGAAAACAACTCATTCCTCTCACAAACTCTTGGAGAAGTGGGTCTTCTTGCTCATGCAATTCTGTACAACACTTCTTTATGAAGGACTGTTTGACATGAGCCAGATGTGTAAGTTCAACATTTCTGGGTTACATTTGAAAAACTACATATGCAGTTGTTTCAGCAGGTGAGAAGGCAGGATTTTTCAAGCATTCTCCAGCCTTAGACTGAGGTTTTTGCTTCTGGATTTTTCACACCTAAGGGGAGTAATTATGACCAATGTGAACCCAGATTCCCTCACTTTCTGAATGGGTTACAGGTAAGGAAGTATGCATCGAGACCATTCCATTGTAGTAAAAGGGTGTTGAGTGAATAGGCTTTTGAACCTGCAACTGGCAAACTAAAGGTTGGGAGCCTCACAATCCACCTGATTGTAAAGAGTTCCACATAGCAGATGCAGATCTGACTTAAGAAAAAAGGAACCAATTGATCATTAATTATGGAAAGGCTGCTTCTTCAGGAAAGTTGTTCTTGTTATAGGGTTTGAAGCCATTTTTCAGCATAATATAGGCTATACATGGCAGCCAGTATAAATGGTGGAGGAAGAACCAAGGAAAACCCCGGAAAGAACCACTGACCCAGTGGAAGCTACTGGCAAGCTTTCCCACATAACTACATTGGCCTAGCCTGAGACTCAAACACACGCAGACTGAGGTGAGATGGCAGTGATCCATAATGTTGAGCGCTTTAGACCATTCTGCCACTCAGGGCCCCTTGTCCAGGAAAGCAAGTCCCACTAGGACCTCAATCCTGCCTAGAATGTAAAAGGCCTGAATATGGAGTTGCTAATAACATCCCCAGAGCAAATGATTTCAAAACATGTTCCTGAGAGTGTTCATGAGGGTTGGGAACTAGTTGACAGGGAATTCAATGAAAAGCAGCAATGAACTGTGTGTCTTGGTACAAAATTACTGATCTGGTACTTTTTCTGAATGTGAACCATAGTTTTATGCCTCACATGAGGGAGTTTTAAGTGTGAAAGTGTTAAATTTTCTTTTCTTTATATTTCATATAAGACTTATATTAATATTTATCGATAAAAGTGTTGTGCTTATTTCCTGTTGAAAGCAGTTTCTACTACAATTTCAAGTATTATCAGTGAAACAATATCAAATGGAGATAACACTACAAGAACAAAAATTATTCAGTTGCCTCCTGTGACATAAAATTGTCCTTTGTCTCTTAAGTTTAGTAAGTCCATACAGTTTGGTATTATTATTAGTACAGTGGAACCCAGCTATAACGCGATAATTGGGGTCCAAAAATTGGATCATATTAATATCAGTGTCACATTAATGTGGGATTTTACAGTATTTCACTTTTTTCAGAGAACAACTCATTGGCACATATATGTGTATTCTTGTCTAATGTATACGATGACTATGGTATCAACATTGTTAACTACAGTGTCGTCGTGGCATGCAGTTCATCTATAATGCATGTAATTCCATTGAAAAATTGCACACAGATATTCAATAATTTTTTCCCAGATCATGTGTCTCAATTCAACGTCTAATATACAGCATGAACAGAGTATCAACACCATTTACTTGCCATCTGATATCGTACCATCGGGGCTTGCAATTTATCCATAATATATGTAATTCCATTGCAAAAATTGCATACATATTTAAACTATTCAATACTTTTGTCACACATCATTATGTGTCTAAATTCAATAGGAAAAATTAGGTTAAGAAAGATGAAGCAGGTGTACGGTTCATTATGTTACAGGGTCTATGAACAGTGTATGTACAAATTTCATACTAAAATTTTCTCATATGCGTTTCCGTGTACATTTATCCATTGCAAATTTCCAATAATTAACACTAAATAGATATTCTTTCCCGGTACAAGAAAAATACACATACATGTATTTAAAATTTCAAGAACCATGCCATGATAATATTAAATTCAAATTCATGTGCGCTCGTGTCCCTATAATGATAATACATTTTTTATACACTATTTCATGTACTTTGAACAAAAAATATTTTGTCATGTGTGAATGAATAAAAAAAAAATTTGGGAGCCATGCCATGACCAAGTTATATCCAAATTTGTGTTACAGCGGGGTTGCATTGTAATACAAACTAATATTTGGTAACAGAGAATGGATACTGTGCAACAGCATAAAGAGATTAAAATCCTTCAAATGTAAAAAGGTATTACATGAAGTTGGCCACACCCTGCAAATTGAACTAGTCCTCAAGATGGTGGAAAATTATGTTGTATCCACAGATCCAGCAATATGACAACGTAGTCAACTGCATGTAAACATCATTAACACTGAGGTTAATCAAGACTAGAAATGGATGGATGGGTGGACACGCACACAGATCCCAAAGTGATCACTATACAGAGCTTCATGAGGGCTTTACAAAAATGGCTACACTCAATGAATCAAACTGGTATCTGTCTTTACAGCGATGTAAACTATATTTCTTGGAAGTGCTCTAAAACAAAAACATACCATATTCCCTCAGGAAGCCACTCAACTCCATCAGAAAATGAGTAGCATCATCTGAACCTGCAACAACAAAAAAATATATATATACGAATAGTGCTGTAAGATATCTAAACAGGTATATCAAGAAAGTATGACCAAAAAAGTGACAAATATTCACTGGGTCAAAAGAACAATACATAATGCTGGTTTTAACTATCACACTGTTAGATTATTCTAGTTTTTCTTTAATGAGTAGAAAATGTGACTTCCTAGAGAGCCACAGTCGTATAGTTGGCATTAAAAACAACAGACTAGTATGTGAGGCCAACATAATCTAATAAATATGTACAAAAAATGATTTAAAAACAGGTGGTTATTTCTACTGTTTTAAAGCAAAAAGCACAAGATTTATAAACTCAAAACCATGCAAAACTCTTTTATTCATGCAGAATACTGGATTCAAATGGAGAAATAGACGATAGGCCCCAATTTGTACCAAGGCAAAGTCACCTTCATATTCCTAACGTACTGATGCCAAATGTAATGGACAAGAACAACTATTTTCTATTTTGTTGAAATATCCTCTAGCATGACCCACTGATAAAAGAGGTTAATGTTTTAATGTAAATAAGTATAAATACATATGAACAATCGCAGGTAAGAATGCCTGAGGTGGTTGTTAAAGCCCCAATGCTGCCATTATGTTCAAAAAGTCATATATGCCAAATCATCTGAATAATACTGGATCTTGAAAGATACTGGCCCTAAGCATTGACTGGTTCCATTAAATCCACATCATATCTACCTTTCATCACATTATAAGCTATGTCATTTCTCCTTCAAACTGAGAAACCCTGCCATTTTTCACATGTGTATAAATTAATCTGATGTTGATCAGTGATATCGGTGAACCGATTGCAGTTGGAAGCTGGAACACAAAATCTGATGACGCCACCATTCTAAACATAAGAAGCTAACACTGTTATGTTGGACATAACACTGTTATGTTGGACGGTCTTCTGCCCATGTTTGCCCTTCAAAGCATTCCAGTGGCCCAGCTATCACCAATATTCAACCAAGTCTTATTTTTATTTGTGCACCACGTGCGAATGTTGTTGTTATTTGATTAGTCAATAATGGAATTTCTCGATATATTACATCACTACTTTTAAAGCACTCCCAACAAAGAACAGAATTACAGGGTGACACCTCTTAATTCTAAATTGATTATCTAATAGTCATGTAAATGTCACATCCTCATTAATTCACAGAACAGATTATGTCAGATAGCTTTTTTAACAAAATCATTTCCTTTCTTCCAAACTTGAGTTAGATTGGAAGAAAAGTGACATTTATGGTAAATGGTGGAATTAAAGCTTTAATGGGTGATGACTGTAATGTAAAGTTGGTTGATTTAGCCAATAATCCATTTGTTCCAATAACCTTCAACTATAATACTCTAGATATTGATATGACTATGGATACCTGTAACAGGATTGACAGACTCATCTGTAGAAGCTAATCCCTGGATTTCCTTCACAAGCCATGACACCAAACTGGTGTATTCCACAGACCTTGGCCCTTCCTCTACTGCCTTCTTCAGGGCCTCATTCTCCAACAGGGGACCAGTGTAACTGCAACAGTAACCATGAAAGATGTTACATCATTTGAAAGTCAATGGTACAGGTATATGTTGGTGCTTGCACTCACAAAACCCATTAACATTTATCTGATGGTAATTAATTTCAAAAGAAGCAACTTATTTGGCAATTTAAATTTCAAAACTTCTCCTTTGCGCCACTTTTTCCAAATGACTGTCTTAATATTTCTTCAAATCATCGTACCTTCCTTTCAATACCACTTAACGGACTTGATCTCCAAGACATAAAAAGGTTCCTTATAGCTTGCTTTTAAATTCTTTACAGGATTATGGATTAATTACCACTTTAGTTCAGGAACCATTGTGTGGTTCGAGAAAATAGATTGTCAACTTAAACAGATAAAGCTTCATTTCTGTAACCAAAACAGGGCTGCTAAAAAACAAAAGACCCAAATTATTACAATTCCAATTAGGATATAGAAATATTTCATTATATCTAATAGACTTCATTATATTTCATAATATAAGATTTTTTTTTCTCTCACCAATATTATACAAGATAATCAATGCCTACTGGTACTGAACCATATTTCAAACTGATATATCAATGACACAAGGGGTTCAATTTCTAACACTGGCATTAATTAGTTGCACAAACAAGTGATGATCATTTTGTTTGATGACGTTCAGCAGAAGAAATTACATTTGTTTATAACTGTAGATATAGTGGGATGTGAAAGCTAACAAAGTGTTAATCTACTGGATGCAAGGTACCATTCCACCGACTTCTTCCTGTCCCATATGTCAGTCCACACATCAGATCATTCGGGGATTCTGCAGATTTTTTTTTAACGATCAATTTAAAAAGTACTAAGAATAACAAAATGTTAGCAAATTAGGAATTTACATCTAGTAACTGTTAAATTCATTATGTTAGTAAACTGTATGATCACTGTTCAAATTCTATGGTTTTCTGAGCCGATAAAAATCTTCCCTGAATTAGTTCTTGATGAATATTATATAAAGTCAAAATAATATTACAAATCTATATTTTTTTTCCATCTTTACCAACTGGGTATTTACTGTTTTATGTCAAACAAGCAAAGGGTTGATTACAGGTGCTTGATTATGATTACGGGTTTGGCACTGATCATTATGATTACAATTACACTTTATTTGGAAACCATGATTACAATTACACTTTATTTGGAAACCATGATTACAATTACACTTTATTTGGAAACCATGATTACAATTACACTTTATTTGGAAACCATGATTACAATTACACTTTATTTGGAAACCATGATTACAATAACACTTTACTTGGAAACCATGATTACAATTACACTTTATTTGGAAACCATGATTACAATTACACTTTATTTGGAAACCATGATTATAATTATGATTACAGGATGATGATTAAGATTATGATTGCTTGGTAGATGCTCTATCTTTTCTTTGTTCTAGGCAGATATCATACACTGTATAACTGAAAAACAAACAACTTTAACTGTATGTAAATGTTTATTGACCATTATTTACACACAAATTAACATGCCAATATTGTAATAGTCAAACTGCATGGTCTAATGTTTATGAAATTTTTTATGATTCTTACAATTATTAAGAGTATAATTAGTGATTCTTTGGTTGGTTATCATTTGTAATCATAAATACACTATGCAATTACGCTGCCAATGAAAGACAATTACAATTACAGAGCTTCTGAAATCAATGGTTACTATTATATTGTGATTACAGATCACAATGTAATCGATTGCAATTGATTACAATTACAATCATAATTGGCCCCCGTCTGATATCCAACATTAAAAACTAAAACAAATGGGTATCAGTTTGTTTTTGTGTTTTTTAAAATTGACTCTACATACCTTTAAATGGCAATTATTTCAGTTTATTTTGATGTGTTATACCTGAACGCATGATATATTCGCTAATTTAAGGTAATCTCATAATAATCAGTCTCATACAGGAAACCACATTTCAGTGACTGGTATTTTGCATAGTGAGCCCATATCAATGCCACAGGGGCTTGTATCATTGCTTACAATTTAGCTATTCTATAAACAAGATCAGACAAATACAATGAAGACCACATCAATTCACTCTGATATTCATTATCCTATTAGCATGTGGCTGTGTAGTTGCTTATATGTTATATGTACATGCACTTGAACTGGCCTAGATTTTGGTCAGCCAGAGACAACTACCATGATGCTGAGGCTATAAATGGATGAGGCTTCTCACAGAAAAATGAAAGTGTGAACAAATTAAAAAGTTTAACAAAATTCTTGTGAGATGTCCCACCTACATTTAACTAGTTACAAAGTGCAGCGTGCTATAAATAGAACACCTGTCACCTATTTGACTCCATACGCATAGACCTGCCTGTTAACTGTTAAGCAATGCAGTGTATGTTACGTTTAACAGCAATTTTAACCATTTTGTATTTTTGGTACATATTTATTATGTGTTGAAAGATTTAAGAATAAAGTCAGATTGTTATAGCTTTGTAATTATTTTTCACGGAAGAATTTTTTATGTGCTTTATAATCTTGAGAGAACTCGTTCACCATCATGTCAGTGAGGCCGCGTGACCAACCATAGCTGCCATTTCTCATACTCGAAATTTACAAGTTTTTTGTCTGTGTCTACACACTAAGTCATCTGAATTTGATAATTTATAAAAACTAATTGCTGCCTACATCAGTATCAGAGCCTTTACCTAAGTTATCGAATCTTTCATAGTTGTGATTCTAATCATGAAAACTTTGTAAGTACTGAATGAAATCTGCGACCTCCATTTTGGAGAGTGGAGATTATGTCCCAGTTACTTTAAATAGCAGATATCGACCAGAGCATAAACAGTGTCCACGTGATCGGACGTAATTGTCATTCACAGAAATGAATGTAGTATATAATAGGGGGTTTCCCCGAAGGTGGCGCTACAAAAACCGGCTTAAAATGGGTGATGTTTACAGCAGGCATCAAAAGGCACTTCCATGTGAATGGAGCAGAGGCGTCAAAAAGGCACTTTCATGCGAATGGAGTAGAGGCATCCAGAGGCGCTTGCATGAGGTAAAGGGTTATTTTAGGTGCCACTAATGGTCCTGTTTGAAGGACCAAACAAATGCCCATTTATTATTACTGCAGCAACATCAAATAATTACAGAACATTGACTGAGACAGAATTTTTTTTCTTCATTTGCCTAGTATATATTTTTACCGAATGATCAGTGCTTCAAGGGTAATCAGTTTTGTTTGAAGTTTCAGTAAAGCTATTTTTTTTCTTGTATATTGTTAAAAAAGAAAACATATTCCCATTGTCTGATCAATTGTAGCCGTTCCCATTCCCACCTTCCGAGGTAATCAATTGTAGATAGGTAGCATCACCATTTTGGTTTATTACAGCATACAGTACTAAGGCCAGATATCAGCAAAAGTGGATTGTGATATAACAATGCCGTGTTAGGGTGGTTTGTCAATATGAATAACGGATTCATTTATGTCACAATGGAGACCAATGCAATTTTATATCCAAGTTTAACAGCCAAAACTATTGTCACCAAAATAATTGCCAGATGGTATATTCTGTCACCAATAAGAAAGAAAAAAATCACAATTAGAAAAATTGGTGAAGCCCAGCATGATCCTGTTAATATACATGAATCTTCAATAAAGTTTTAAAAAATGTAATTTTTATTGTTGTAACTTAAATTTGTATCATTTTAATAAAGATTGTGACTGTTGCTTAAATACAGCAATACATCTAACAGTGTATAAAAATAACGCAAAAACCCTTCCTGTATTCTAAGTTAGTGATTTCAGTAACTTGATACAATATGTCATATCTGGCTAATTCAATAAATTATGATGATGGCTCACAACTGCTGATTCAGTAAATTTTGTAGGATGCTGGTTAGACAAATTTTTATTCACGTATGTGACAAGAAAAAATAGATTTTGCAAAGGTCATAAACTGTGAGGTCTAGAGATGCCAAACTAAAGAGTCATTTATGTAAAAATGGAAGCTGCTATCATTCAAGTTCTGATATTTTCGTAAATCTTCCAAAACAGGTCTTGTAATTTTTCTTAACTCCAAAGCACAGGGGTGAGTCCAGTATACCCTTATATGGAAGTGAACTCACATTCCTCACTGTCTGAGATCACAATATAAGCAAAACCACCCAAGTCCTTGACAATAGTTTGGTTCAAGACTTCACAGCGTTCACATTCCTTTTCTTTTCATTCAAATTAATGTGCACTGATTAACTTAATAATAGTGACTTTACTTATAAATAGCTGTTGACATCTTTTTTGGCAGGATTTGTTTGTATTCTTTATTTGCATACATCAATGAATAACCCAGTAATTAGTTGGAATGATCATTAGCAGTGTGCTAATTACTGTTTTAAAGATGCATGAATTGGGGTTGAATTGTCCAATGGATGAGTTGAAGTGTCTTGGGATCGAAATGTCTCGGAATTTTCTTGGGGTTCAAATGTCTCACTCCCTGCTAATCATCGGTACCAAATTTAGTACTCTGCATGAAATATCGGCATGGATTTCTTAAACAGGTCGCAAGAAAGGACAGAAGTGTCCTCCCTTGTATTATTTTATGCTGACGTACGACTGACAGTTAAACTGTATGCGACGATACAATCCCCTGTGATCAATGCAATTCGCAATTAGCATTTGGGGACAAAATAACAGATGTGCCATCTCACTGCGCAGTTTTAAACAGATCACGTATCAATTATTTTTAAAATAAACCATCACACAGCATGTCTTAAACAACTACAAAAAGCAATATAAAAAACTTCGCCTCACATAAATGGTGTTCAAGCCCTAGAGGTCTGAAAATTCGTGCATTTTTGGCAAAATACCAATTTGCTTACATAGGCACTATTGGCTTGAAAGTAAACTGATATGGTGAAAAAATGAATGGCATGAACTTCCTTAAAACAGCATAAATCACTTCTAATATTGCTTCCTATTACAAACAAAATAAATTTCATAACTATGTTCTGAAATAGTACCCAATGTCATCCAAAGAATCTAAAATATCATTCTCCATCTTCGTTGGACTTTTCACGTTGTTGTGTCGCCGGTGAAACCGGAAACTACCGGGTCTCTAAATACTGAAGCGAGTCACAACTCGAGACTTGGTTCCGGAGTAAATTGTGAAGTCTCGCCCGAATCTTTGTTATCTACAGAAATGATGGAATACGCTTTGTGCAGTAAAACCTGTCTTGTGAGACCACTGCTATGAAAGACCACCTATCTTGAGAGACCAGGTTACCTTTGCATATATTTAAGTGTTATATAGTGTTATGACCTGTCATGAGAGACCACCTGTTTTGAGAGACCATTATTTTTTGGCAGAAGGGTGTTCTTTCAAGACAGGTTCTGCTGTATCCACTTCATGTAATGCAACGTAACCTTCGTGTTATTTGTGCAGTCATAATGTAAATCTCTATATGTAACTTTCTACTTGTTTCCTGTATTTAATGTCAATCTTGTTATGAACAAGGGTTTTAGACCAAAAAGTTGTTATCCACCCCCACCCCCATTTTTCTGACATGACTGGTGGCATTACTTCACCACTAATGAACCAAATTACACAGTGTATTTGCTCGTTTCGTACATATTGAGTCAAGTCTTCTGAACTCTAAGCCTCTGTGAAACACTCTCAGACAATGAAATTCCTAGACAAGAGTTTATCCGTTTCGATAAACTAAGCACCGGGTCTCATGGTCTAAACAATTAATTTTCTACACGAAAGAAGATTTCGTTGCAGCAATAGATTTGTCAGATGCATCTGAGTATAGAAGATTAACATCATTTCTGCATTGAATATTCTTTCTCTCCTGCCATGAAGACAAACGTTTCTGATCAAACTAGATGTTAAAGTATCATCTATCAGTAAAAAGAAAACGAGAGTATAATGTAACAATATTTGTTTATCCATGGCTCTCGGCTTGTTTAATTTGTAAGAAACTTTGTTGAATAAGTAAGATCGTGTCCTTATTTATATACGAATAAATGAGATTGAAATGTTATATTCATGCTTGTTGAGAGTAATTGCGATATTAACAAGATCGTCTTTTCATTGTCAATCTATCAAAGGTATATAATCTGTCACGCGCAGTACCGGATTTACAATTGTGCTTAGTGTGCTTAAGCACAGGGCCCCGTTGGCCAGGGGGCCCCATCTTCCTGGCAAAAAAATAATTTACGATGAATTTTTCAAATGTTTTTCAAAAGTCAAAACGTCCTAAACTTCCTTAGTATGTATGCCTGACTACCTGAGTAGGCCTACCGGGCCTACCTCTTTCAGGGCCCAAGTAAGGTGTCTCATAACTTAACTAGCACAGGGCCTCATTTGTCCTAAATCCGGCACTGGTCACGTGGTACATATATTTACTAAGTGTATATATGTGAAGGCATTTGTTCTTTTGCTGATAATCATCTCAATGGAAGTTTTTTAAAAACCAAAAACTGAATTGAATCGAATATCACACTCCTGTCTAAGACCATTGAAACGTTCAGTTTCAGGGATAAAGAAATGTTCCTTCTTTTATATAAATCTTTTATTCCACTACTCTATGCAATACATAATTTGGTTAACATATTTTCGGATGGATATTTAGGACAGCGAGAATGTTCATTGCAGTGCTACAAACTTTGTATATAAGCTTCCAAGTAAGAAAAGAATTACTGCACCATATTGTAAGTACGAGGGAGACACCCATCTGAAACACTGAAGGAAAAACGGGTATTTAATCAAGAGATTCAAGATGTTTATGGAACAGATCAAATGAAGCCTGAGAAGAGTTATTTACAAAATAAAATGTATAATAAGGCAAAACAGCTAGAAACTCTGGAAACAAAATTACAAGACTAATATGAGGCTTACATAGTTCTGTACCAGAGTAGTAGACGCCATTCATCTACGCTGTACTATGAAGAAATATGATAAAGAAGCTGATTGATCATTACAAGACTGTGGAACTTGGCAGGCCCCCCGGCGCTGGAATAGCCCTATTTAGGATGGCACTGCTCACCTACGTAGCATGGCGGCGTGGCTATTTAAACAAGTTAGAGAGCATCTTAAGCACATGCCGAAAGCAGGAGACACATGGAAATCTCGAAGTCCCTTCTCATCCAAAAATTTTTTGTACCTAAAAGTATGGCGGCCTACAGTTTTGCACAACTTTCCGAAATCTGAATGTAAGAATCATAAAAGGACCATATTCGCTACCGAAAACAAATGAAATGATCGATACATTGTCTGAATCAAGGTTCTTCACCAATTGGATCTGAGATCCGGTTACTGATAAGTCTCAGATAAAGAGGAAGATAGACTAAAGACAACATTCAGTAGTGGTCCCTCATAATTGCATCAGTGCAATCGCAAGGCGTTTGGACTCACAAATGTGCAAAGTACTTTTCAAAGGCTGATTGAACGCTGCACGTGGGATCTCAGTCTACGAGATTGTCATCTACCTTGATGACATTAAAGTGTTCTCCAAGACTTTTGAGGAACACTTTATGAAGTTGAAAGCAGTTAAAGTAGCATGATATCAAGCCTGAGGCCTCAACATGCGAACTTCTCACCCCAAGATTGCGGTACATGAGACATGTTGTATCGGCAGAGGAAAGAAAACTGATCATGAGAAGATTGCAGTCTAAAAGAGTGGCCACTGCCAAGAACACTAAAGAAGTTAAGAAATGTATAGGGTTCGCAGGGTACTTCAGAACTTTTGTGAATGACTACACCAAAGATAGTGCGACCCATAAATGACCTTCGTTTGGGATAATGCACTATAACAGGATCCAAGCTAAAGAAAACCGCGACCTCCCGCATCCGAGTGGTTAGGGCGTCCGCCTCGGATGCTGAAGGTCGCGGGTTTGAACCCGGCCGAGTCATACCAAAGACTTATAAAAATGGTATTAACAGCTGCCTCGATCGGCGCTCAGAATTGAGAGGTTAGTGTTAGGACTGGTCAGCCTTGTGTCAGGATAATGTAAGTGGGTGGGACATGATGCTACATGTCTGCGGCATGATGTCCCAGTGCTAGACATCATTATAAAATGCAACACTGCAGACATCATACCGATCTGACTGATTTTTATTTAAACCTACGTTAAAAATCCAAATCACACACACACACACACACACACACACACACACACACACACACACGCACAGAGCTAAAGAAAGCATGCATTCTTTGGAGATAGCAGCCAAGCAAGAAGATTGTGATACCATCCTAACCGATTGATAGTCCCACCATTTCTTGCCCATGCAGATTATGCCGTTCCATTCATTTTGAATTTTGATGCAAGCACTGGTGGTTTGTGGGCGGTTTTAAATTAGGTTCAGAATGAAATTGAACCTGTAATTGCATACGCTAGTAGAAGTCTTAGAAACACTGAACGAAACTATAGCATCCATAAATTGGCATTCCTGTCACTGAAAAGGGTCATTACCGACACGTTTCATGGTAATGTACATAACAGCAAATCTAAGGTTACAACAAATAATAATCAACTAACATAAATATCATTACTACGGCAAAGTTAGGTGCCACATGACAGCGATTGATAGCTTTTTTAACTAGGTTTTACTTTGTTTTTGTTTACAGAAGTGATAACTCAAATGATGATATCAATGACCTATCATGGCTGATAAACAGTGAGAGTTATTCCAAGAGGATATTTAGGATATTTGCCAGGCTATCACCATCTTCTACCCATTTCCCTTCGTGGATTGCAATGCCGACTTGGAAGAGGTTGAAATCAGTGAAATAACTAACGATATAGAAGATGTCAGCATGAATTCTGAGACCAACGACAACAACAAAAAGGAAGCGATACAAACTTTCGAATGTTGTATCCGGAGAAAAAAAAAACCTAATTAATAATGCAGCATCACTTATATTCTCTTGAAATCAACTTGCCCTTGGATCTGTTTTTCTGGGCTTTCTCTCACTGAAGAGGTCTAAGTGTGGCTATGAACAGATTGTAGTCATGACCATTTTACTGAATATGTTCAAGCAGCATCTGTGTAAAATCAGACTGCAAACACAACGGTGAAAGCATTGTTTGATAAGTTTATTGTTCTCTATGGTTTTCCTTGTAAAAGTCATAGTGATCAATAGAAACAGTTTCATTCCGTTCCCATTCATGAGTTGTGAAGAAGAGTAGACACTGCTTAATATGGTGAATCAGGCGATTGAGCAGGATACGAGAAAGGATCTTGCCAGCGATTGACAGGAACTAGATTCCTATGTGGTCGTCGACGAAGTCATGCACACCAGCAAAGACTGGTTCGCTGAGGCATGTGACAACTACGACCTCACCATAAGGACCAAAAGGACTGAAGTCATGTAACAATCTGCCCCTGGAAAGCCATATTTCTAAATTCAGCTAAGCCTTCGGGAAATTACGTGGGAGTGTTTGGGACCGCAGAGGAATCATACTTACCACCAAGCTGAAAGTATACCTTGTTGCAGTATTCACCACCCTCGTGTATGCCAGCGAGACGTGGACTGTCTATAGCAGACATTCCCGACAACTCCCTACAAGTTTGAAATATTTTATGTTTCAACTAGTTAGCTTTAACCTGAAGCTTTTATTCCGGTAGAAATTGTCATGTAAACAGGGGCGGATTATGGCTCACTGGTGCCCTAAGCACTGACGAATCTTGGTGCCCCCCTCCTTTCCACGTACACCTGGGAAGATAACCCTAGGGTGCACCATGATCAAGAAACAGAACATTATGATCAATTTGCACTAGTTTTATCAATTTATTTTACAAACCTTCATTCGTTTTTTTTTTTCTTTTCACCCTTTTCTCAACTTTGTGGTGCCCCCTTTGGCCCTGGTGCCCTAAGCACGTGCTTAGTCTGCTTAATGGCTAATACGCCCCTGCATGTAAATGTTTGTATCCTTAACGCTTTTTCTAGGCTTTTTTGTTTGTTTGTTGCCTTTGAAGAAGATTAATTTAGAGTTGAAAGCGTCCAGGCTAGTCAGAAACTAGTTTTGCACTGTTCGTTGCCTGTTTTTTACATTCATAATAAGACCGCCTTCCTTCTTATCCGTCGTTAATCAAATTCGTGCGAAATCTCAAATAATAAGGATGGTTAGTTTTATATCGTTGATTAAATAAGCATGTAATGGCATCGTCATAAAAATAATTTAGCCAAGGTGCTCGTAACAACTAGGCCCACACCTAAACTTGAAGTTTGTCTCTTGGACTTTTAAACAACATTGCATAATGGGCATTTATACTGATGGTGCGAAGCGATTTACTTTGTTGAATTAAGGTTTGAGTAATTTAAATGATATTTGCATTAAGATGGTGTCCTTTTTGCGTAAACCAAAGTTTAATTAATTCTTTATCTTCTCCAAACATGTCATCAACGATGACAAGATGCATTTGACTAAAGTCAGTGATGATTCTATCATCTTTGCGAGAAATTCCTTCAACAAGTAAAGTGCAGTCTCCATGTCTTGCCATTCTTTTGTAGCACCACCTAATACGTAGAGGGCGATCGAGCAATTTTGATTTACACTGAATCATACGTTTGACGAATTCGGTTTTGCTTAAACCGCTAGGTACTGGAAATCAATGACGAGGATACAGTGCCTCCCAAATCTGTGAATCTAACCTTTCGTCAATCACTTTAAGAATGGAGGACTCAGCCATAACTTTCAAATTGTCTTGAGAATTTGAAAATTTCATTAACGATGTCATGGTGTAGCAATATTTAACATGTCATGGTGTAGCAATATTTACTTTTTGAAAAACAACAATACAAAGGGTTTCTTTATTGTCAGTCACAAGCGATCTTTTTGGCATAGTCAGCAACTCCTTGTTTCGATTTGTCGAATTTAAGACTTTCCAGTCACGAACATCCTTCCAATCGTAAATCTTTTGGCGCATCCAACGTGATATGCACACCTATTGCTAAGTATGACATGTCTTCTTAACACGGGGAGTACCCAAGATGCATTGATAACCATTCGCAACACATTTAATATATTAAGTTTTGCGAATGCAGATAGAGTTTTGGCTTCATGTCTTTACACATACTGTGGCATAAATATGCACAAATAATCTGCTGGTAATTGAACTCCAAGATATGTAATAACCAGCACACACGCCACACGTCATCCAACTTTCAAATGAATCTTCTCGTCTTTTATAATCAGTTCTTCTAAAAGAACTATGCAATCCACTAAGTCTTGAATATGACCGTTGAGTTCCTCCCATAGAATTTGATGAAACACTGATCACAAAACTTGTGGCAATACAAGTCTTATAAATTTCTTAGTCTTGTGAGAGCAATTATGCACTCCGTTTCATTTAAACAATAATAGTAATAATAATAATAATAATGAGGACTTTGTATAGCGCCTAATCTTTAGAAGCTCTACGCGCTTTACAACATTAGACAACACCTATAAGATAAAAAAACATATATAATGATATGACTACAAAAAACAAACACCATGAAATTAGAAAACATAAAAAAAAACATGCTGAAAATATTTAAGGTAGGAAACATTATTAGGTCTTTAAGTTTGTTCTTGCAGTCGAAATAAGTGAGTTTTAAGAGCACTCTTGAATGGGATCACCGTGTCTTTGTGTCTAAATTCAGTAGGCAATTCATTCCACGTTGCTGTGCCCTTGTATGCAAAAGAACGTTGTCCATATTACTTTGTTTTCATAGTGGGAATAATGAGTATACGATTGTCAGAAGAGGAGCGTAAGTCTCTTGCTGGTGTGTACACTTGGGTGAGGTCGGATAGGTATGTTGGACTGGAATCCGTCAGTGAAACGTAGCACAGAGAACAAATTTTGTGTTTGATTCTGGATCGAATGGATAGCCAGTGAAGGATACAGAGCAGCGGGGAGGTGTGCTCTGATTGTGGTACTCTAAGTATGATCCGAGCTGCTGTGTTTTGAACTTTTTGACGTTTCTGGAGTAGATATTGAGATGAACCAGACCGAATTGAGTTACAATAATCCAGTCTTGAAAGTACTAATAAGCACACAAGTGTTTTAGTGGCATCAACTGAAAGATATTTGCGAATGGAGCTGATGCGTCTCAGCTCAAGATATGCAGCCTTTAATATGTTCATGACATGTTGGTGCAATGTGAGAGTACTGTCCATAGTAACACCTAGGTGACTGAGAAAGTCTTTTTGTTGTGATCAGAATGGCCTCAGTTTTATCATCATTCATCTGCAGCTTGTTACATGTCATCCATGATTTCACATCAGAAATGCACCTCTCTACACCTTGGATGGTAGCATCAACTTCAGTTGGGTGGCTAGATTTGTATATTTGGGTGTCATCAGCGTACAATTGGTGAGACACTGGATGACGATCTATGACACTTGAGAGCGGCTGAGTGTATAGAATGAAGAGAACAGATCCAAGAACAGACAAACGTTTTGTAAATACCGCAGCTCCAAAGGTAATCTAAGAATTCTATCTTCTGAAGAATCTATGAGGATAATTATCATGGCCTGCCAATGGAATATAGTGACATCACGGAGACCATCCCGAAAGCTGAATCTGTACACTCCTATCTTCACATCACAGCTGAAATACTGTACATGTTCTCCGTGTCCCTTGTTCACAAATCCTGCTCGGACTAAAGGTTTGATAGTGAGTAATCATGTTTTGAACGTGCTCAATCGACTTTAAAAATTCACAAATGCCAGACAACTCATGAGCATGTGGTAACCAAGGTGGTTTGTCAGTGCATATATGAGATCCATAGAGAGGCACACAAACGGCATCGCTTTCGATAGTAGAGCGACAAGGTTGAGCTGAATATCGCAGGGTACAGCATCACTCTAGTCGCAAGGCACAATATCACAATCAACTTCGTTCAACAATGAGAAGGTGGATCCATCACTCTGTTGCCTTACAAAATGCATCATTCTCCGTGAAAGTTTGTACTCAAAATGATCTTTCTGCCTTGAACTTTCTCATTTTCATGCTGTAGAACGGTGCCCGTGTTATATTTTTGGAAGTCGTACTCGTTTCTGGCTGACAACTTGATGTACTTTTTCCAAGGGTCGACTGACGGTAGCCTTATTTGACAAAAGTACAATTCTATGGGGATCAAACATGGTGATGCAAAAGTATTGGTCTTACCTTAGCTTTGATGATACTCTCAAGACGTCAAAGACGACACCTGTCTGGAACGAATGTTCAGGGTCAGTCCTTTCACTTTACATTTAGTCTGAAGTTGTCCTTTCTTCTCTCGACACTGGTAGCCGTAATTTTTAGGATCACCACTAGCAAAACTCCAAATATTGTCTTCGGAATATCACCACTAGCAAAACTCAAGATACTGGTCGTTCTAAGCTTGTAAACTTTCGTCTTTGATCCTTTGGTGATAGCCTCTAGTGCGATCGATATACATTAAACTGTGTCAACGAAAAGGGCTCGTTCTCCTAAAGGTTAATAAAGAATACAATTTTAAAGCGGCATCGAGCGCTGCATAGTACAGAACTGCAAGTAGAGCACAGTATCAAAGGTTGAAAAGGAAAGTTCAAGTGATAGACTGGAAAATGGAGCATATTGTTAAGGGTTGACAAAACAAGCTTTATTGACTGGATGGCAAATAAAGAATAATGTTAATGGTTTAAAAGATAAGTTTTATTGGCAGAATGGTCATGAGAACAGAGTGTCAAGGGTTGGAAAGACAAATTCCAGAGAAGATGGTATGTTGAGGAGAAAAGATGTTTGATAAGAACGTTTGAGAATCTGAAACAAAATCTGTTTGAACAACACAATAAGGGCATGGAAAATGCAAAGTTACTTTGTGTTGTTCAACGTTTCCAAAAATGAAAGCAAATACAGACTAGTGACAAAAAAGGCTCATGGAATAAAAACCAATAATTGCATGGAATAAAAACCAATAATTGCAAATTTAGTGGTTGAAACGATCATATATTTTATGTTTATTTTTCTAAATAGGACCGCAGGTAAAGACAATCTTAAAGAAGAATCTTACAATATTTAATTCTGTAAAGGTGCAGCTAGTTCTCACAGTTAGATGTTTTACATATTCACACTCATAACTGAAAAACATGAGAGCTGTTGCAACATTAGCATGGTTCCTAACAGATATGATAAAGCCAACAATGAATTATATTCCAAACAGGACAACAAATAAAACGATGATGACAGCTATGGTGAATCGATAGCCAATTATTCATTATGTAATTCTCTCCTAATGTCCTTTATTGTTGGGCAATGTCACAAAATATGCCATTAAATACCTTCAGGTGCAAAATGAAAACTAACTGGGTATAGATAAAAGTATTAGGTATCCGTGATGACTATGATGCTGGCTATATCATTACCCACGGTGATATTTAGAGATTCTAAAATATCTCATTTGAGAGAATATCCTCTCATCCCGAAATAATTTATCTGAACTTCAAAACAAAAAACCCACAACAAAAAAACATTCATTGAAGAGAAATAGCAACCAAACCAACTTTTTCAAAAGCTAGTGCGTACCTTGAAAAACAGAACAAAATATGTTATTGATTCCTGAAATCTAAATTGTTCTTGTTCTTTAACTTTAGCCTTCGTAAATTCATTAGATATGCTGACACATAGTCCAGTGATTCAATTGAATCAAAGCATTATATAAATATATATGAAATCTAGGACGATCAGTGTAATATTGGGTAAATGAAAGTCTTTTCCTGTATAGGGTTTGTCACGAAAATGGAAGAAAAAAATGTTTGCTGGCATTAAAATGACAAGTTTTGTAAACTTCCAGTAACATAGGAAGCGTTTTACTTTTTTTTATTGAGAACTTTATATCTAGGACATCAAAATATACAGAAAAACAGAATTACAAAACAGTCTAAAACTCAGCTTGGCTACAAAACACGGGCAAAATTCTGGCTTAATCAAATAGTGTAGTTAATGTACTCTCTCATCAAACAGTAACATTTAAACTCGGATTATGCAATGAAAGATAGCCAGTGTAATATTAGGTTAACCGATAGTCAGTCTCTATTTAGGGTTAGTAGAATGGCAACATTTGTGACAAAACTGAAAAATAAAATCTCTCTCGCTTGATATTTACAACGTTGGCAACAAAAGTTTCTGTTAGTAGCACAGGTAACTTTTTTATTTTTAGTGAGAGCATTAACTCTAGACTAATAAGGTGTTATAAATCCAACTTGGTTTTCGTGCAAGATTTATAACAGATCTGCTCTTGTTTGAATTCGTAACAGAAAATCAGTTGCTTGTTCTTAAGTGTGTGTCCGTGTATAATAGTATTGTTATGGTTGTAAGGATTATGAAGGTGAGACAAGCGCCTTTGTTTAAAAAGGTATGGTAGGGAAGTTATAGGGATTTGACTTTGTTGATAAGGGGATTATAGGGTTGTAATTGGACAGAGAAATTTTATTTATTTATCCTACCCTGTATGGTTAGCAAAAGAGCTGGTGTTGGACAGTTCAAATGGCGCATTGGATAGAAAATGTTTATCAGTAGTGTAGTGGGGCGATTCAGCGACAAGGGGACTTTAATGTTAAAATAGGATCACGGCCCTTTGGCGACAATGGAAATTTAACATGGTGAAATTTTTTATGGTTTTTGGCGACAAGGGGAATTTAACATGGGGAATACAGGACCGGTGCTATAGCGACAAGGGGAATTTAACATGGGGAGCACAGGATATGCATTATAGCGACAAGGGGAATTTAACATGGGAGATGGATAGAACACAGACAATAGACAACCGACATTTTTTTCTTTAAAAAAAATTAGGCATGAAAGTCAATTTCTTTTCGATACCTATGAATGGCCCTGAAAAGGGCCTTTGGTTTCTTCTTTTTCTGCTTCTTCTTCTATTTCCTCCACTTCTTCCACCAAGTTCTCACTTTTTCCATAATTCCTTTCTTCTTCTTCTGCTCCTTGTCTGGCATCCAGTCAGGATGGCCCATTGCTCGGAACTTCTCATGGACTTTGATCCAGTTGTTATTGAGCCTCTCAAACTCTGCCTTTTCTTTTTTGTTTACTCGTTCTTTTCTCTCTTTTGTCCAGTTGTCTTTGATCTTCTTAACTTCTTCTCTCATCACTTTCGTCATCTGTTCTTCAGCTTTCTTCACCTGACTTACTCCCCACTTTATGAATGACCACTGACTCCATACCAAAATGTTTTCCAGGAAGCCCGTGACTCTTGTGAGATGATTTATGGCCTCCTTCAGTGATCCCACTCTCACATAGGGAGGATCAATCAAGCCTCTTAACCTTTTTCCTCCTCTTCCATCATCCCTTGTATCAACTCTTTTGCTTCGTTTAGACTATTAGCATAATCCAGACACTTTTCTAACTTAAATTCTTTCTCTATCTTTTCCATTACAAACGTAACATCTAATATCCAATAATAGATGCCGATCAAATTATTCAGCAACTCCGTTGTAGCCACCATCTTCCTTGTCCTTATTCCGTAGAATGGCGTGAACGACGAACGCTATGCGTTCTTATATGAAAAGCACGGACGTGAAGGAAAACATCCCTACGTTTCTCTTCTCATGTTATCTACTATCCACACTAACGTAATGAGACAGCAAAAACATAACCATAATATACCATTCACGCACGGGAAGCAGCAAAATCAAACCCAAATATACTATTCACACACAGGAAGCAACAAAAAACTAACCTTACACGGGAAGCAGCAAAAAAAAAAAAAAAAACCAAAATATACTATCCACACACGCAAAGCAACAAAAAACTAACCATAATCTACTATCCACACACGCCAAGCAGCAAAATCAAACCCATAATCTACTATCCACACAGACTTACGAGAGCGCTTACAATCACACACATAAACACATACAATCACACCAGGAAAGGAGTGAGTGTTTATATTCACACTACTCCACATTCGCACATTGGCAAATTGATTACTATTTCTTTTCTAGAGTTTTGGTTAGCCCTGAAAAGGGCTGTTTTTCGGGAACTCCAGAGGCATCTGTTAGTGGTGACACCTCCCCGGCCTGGCACCGCACACGCATCTCTTACTCCAATCATTCTCCCAATTCACCATTGTGACTGGAATCGCAGAAGGGGGATGATTGGCTTCAGAATCCCAGTCTTCACTCTCTGGGACCCTGAAGACTTCCCTCTGTCTGTGCCAGAGCCGTGGATGTTGTTGTGGTCTCCTATTTTCCACACGCACTTCTACTGGTCTTTGTACTGGCGGAAGAGGCTGTGTCTTTGGCTGTGGTGCAGCTACTGACTGGGGAGGCGTCATTACCTCTGGTTTAACCTCACACACATCTCTCATCATAGGGTGAGGCAAGATTGTTCTCTTCTTTTCTTCTCTTCTTTCATCTTCTTTTCTTCCTCTTCCTCCTCTATCCTAGCTTGTTCTGCTATGGCCTCCATAGCCAGCTCGTCCAACAAGCGTCTGGCATATTCCAGATGCATCTGGAGTTCCATTGCTTTTTGAAGCCTGCTGCTCATTTTCGTTCTTCACGAATCAACAAGGGTAGCCAGACTGCCGAGCGTTTTCCAATTTATATGAAAAGCACGGACGTGAAGGAAAACACTCCCTAAGGCCCAAAACTTATATTAAATAGATCATTACCTAAAAACGCGCGGACCTAAAAGAAACACTCACTCACTTTTTTACTACCCATCACTATTTTAAAAAAATTTCATTAACCACTTAAAGAAAATGCTTATACACGCACTTTCTAACGAAGATAAAGAATTCATGTCCTTATACACGCACTTCTATTTTTTTCTAACTTATCATAGGCAATGGATTGTTATTTCTTTTCTAGAGTATGGGTAGCCCTAAAAAGGTCTGTTTTTTGTGTGAACTTGAAGCTATAGCAATCTTTTAGGGTCTAAGATTGCGGCCTCCTCTGACGACAGGCTTTCTCACAGGATAAGGTCTGCTTCTTCGTAAAGAGAAGGAGAACTCTTTGGTGTCGACACGACAGTCGACAAAGCCTCTGTCAGGTTCAGGTTGCTGCTGCTGTTGCTGTTGCTGCTCTCTCTGGTCTCTCTGTTGTTTCTGAAGTCTGTACTTCTCTGTCCATTCTTCTTTCTCCCTGTTAATTTCTTCTCTGAAGAGCTCTTCTATCAGGTCTTCAGTGACTTTTAACATTCTTACATTCTCTATCTCTTCAGGCTTCGCTATCAGACTTTGTTTGACACGATGCAAATTCAAGTAGGCTTCGTTCAGCTTAGCTAGTCTTGAGCACATCTTCGTAGGAGGATGAGTCGACAATGGATAGTCAGACTGGAGACTACCCCGTTTTTATGGTCAAAGCGCGGACGTGAAGGAAAACATCCCTACACGGTTTCGAGTCGGAACACTAAATTAGTGTCATGTGATGGATAGAAAGAAGTCAAAGAGCAAGAATCATAATACCTATAGCAAAACAAACTGCAAAGGCATTTTTTTGTCAAAACACATTTTTTATTCAAAATCATTTTAACACTAACAAGTAACAATTTTTTTTGACAATAACCATTCAATATAACATTAAACATTTTTAAATAACAAACATTTTTTCAATGACTGGCAACGTTGTGAATGAAATTGTGATTTCCACTGTTGGAAGTCATTAGGCCATTGATAGACACTACGTTTCCTACCTTGAGACAAAAGATAAGCATAATGGTCACAAAACCATTGATCTACTTTCACATCGTTTCTAGAAGAAGAACGAGGATCAAAATGAGTCACTAAATGTTCTATGGAATAACCCAGGCTGCGATGATGCAGAAAATACACACAATATTGTCCACACACCAAGGAATCTGTACCTTGTAATTTCACATTATTGAATCGGGTGGTCTGAGCATTTCTTCTCATAAAGTCAATGATATCGTCTTCCAAAGGAGGCAATCCATGCGAATCGAAATATTCCACACATCCTTCTTGAGGAAAGTAGACGGCTACCCAGTGGGTTCCTGGGAGATGACTGTCGTCCGTGTTGATCACATAAGCTTGATGGTCTTGAGGTTTACGATGAGGGAGTTCATCTTTAGCACAGACGACAGGATTCCAAGAAGCCGTGTACGAGCTGTGGTTCAAAAGGTAATAAAGTTCCCAGGTATCCATGTTTTGTGTATTTTTTTTCTTCTTCTTCACAGGTAATAATAAGTGATCAATTCGATCCTGACTTTTTGCAAGTCTTTATACCACTGATGCAAAACGACTTCGTCCGAGATGAGACTCCAAGCTTCGTCCAGATACTCGTCCAATTTTTCTTCTTGACTCAGCATCAGGCATTTATCGTGCTGAATTTGACTGGGATGATCGTTTTGACATCCATAGCAATCTTTCTTGATCAATTCCGTCATTTTTTCGACCAAGTGTTTGGCAAAACAGGAGACTAAATGGGCTTCTTGTTCTGGCCATCTTGACTTCATCATGATCACTTCTTCTTCCACAGTCTCCTCACATTCCATCTCCAAAGTTTCTCCACTAGGTAAAGAGGGATAACAGTCTTCCATAGCTTCTAATAGTCTAGAATGACTTCTCTCAAACTGTTGATTTCTATGGTATTGTCAAATTCTGCATACAGGAGGACGTTCACTGTTACATCAGGGTCTCGGTTTGCAGACTGAATTTCCACACGAATCTGACCCGATTTTATAGGGTGGAAATGTCCCTCGTCGCTGCCTTGGTCTGGAGTGAAATCAAAACCCCACAAAGCATAGCCTCCTGCATAATCGTCGTACGAAATACCGTGACTGGTGTTGGTTCCTAACTGTCCCGTGGCTTCGTACAGGGGCAAGTACGATCTCAAGTAATTCTTCGCGGCACCAAAGTTAGGTTCAAAGGGTCGGGTACACAAGGTCTTGCCATCGCGACTGACTTCAATCTTGGACACGCCAAAATGTTGAAACTCAAAAGGGATTTCGTTGTACATTCCGTTGAAGGCTGAATTTCTGATGATACCAACAATCAAACGCTTGGGTAACTGTCCTTGGAACAGATGATCTTCGATCATAGATCGCTGTCCAGCAGGAATGGTGAAAGTTTTCACTTCTACGCGTCGTATCGGATACTTGGCGATCGTTCTGCTCAACGTCTGACTGACGTCGTTTCCCACTTTGAGTAACACTTCCACACGACGCACGTAAAGTCGGGCTTCTTGAATGATAGTTTTGTATTCACTGGCATGGGCCATCAAATGGAAAGCGGCACTGCTACGATTCAGTCTCAGACGGATATCCACCCCGTTCAGCAAATGCTTTTCTTGCAACCACATGTCCAAATGCAAACGATCCATCAATTCTAAACTTCGCCCCTGCAGAATTTTCTTACAACGGTCGTTAAACCCCACATTGTGAGGATTGTCATCTTCTGTTAGGGCTGTGTCGATAAACGTGCCTACACCTACCGTGTCAGGTTTCCATACCACGCAAGCATCCAGATGAGTATTCTTAGCTTCTTTTCCGTATGTCAAGAGATTTTCCAAGTAGGCACGATACGGGTAAGTATCCATGTTGCTGCTAACCAGTTTGTTATTCAAGTACAAGTCCACTTCGCTGAACAAGGAATGCATGAAATTGTTGACAGGAGCTACTCTAGCATCGCCTCCTGGATTGGTGTTGTCCGTTTTGATCACTTTCACTTTCAAGTACAGGCAACTGCTATTCAGATCGACGTAATCTTCGGGCTGTCCTTTGATTTCAAACTCGATGGGAGCGGAATCCGTCAAAGTGGGGACGGGGTGAAATTCCACCCATTGGGATTCTTGCATCGTCATCATGGTGGGGGGGGGGGGGGCATGGCAAACAGATCCAGTTCCGACTTGGAACAGGCGCAAGACTCTCGGTGCATCATTTTTTTCTGTGTCTCAATAATCGAAAACGTCTAAGTCTCGGACGGTTCTTCTTTTCCTTGCCTTTCTAGCTTTAGACGTGTAAAGTCTGGTGAAAGGGTGTTTTCTTCGTCGTCTCTTTCTGCCTTATCCTTGCTGAATGCCTGACTCGGTAGCGTGCAGGGCATTTATAGGTGTTTCTCGTCGGCCCAAAAGGTCTTTGCCCGTTTGCAGCAATACATTTTTGCCTGCCCTCAAGAAAGCTTCGTTGGGTTTTTGTTTGTCAATGACGACATTTTGGAGAAATTCTTTGCCTTGCGTCAATGCCGCATCTTTCAAGGCGTGCAATCCGCGTGTCACCATCGGTTTCAACACCGGGGCCACCGAACGAAAGGCCGATTTCAGCATATCTCCTAAACCGTGTCCTCGCTGTCGAGCAACCCCTCGGTACACTGGATACATGACTTACGAGTCGTGAGAGAACCGTTTTCGAAAATGGAGTTTCACCGTGACTTTTCCTTTGGTGAATGGAATATTTTGTCCCAGATCTCCTTTTATAGCAATGTTGACCGTGTCCAAATACGACTTGCTGACAGGCAAATAGTGAGGATGTACAAATTCGCGGTGAACGTGGTAAGTGTTTACACCTTCCTCGTCAACGGTCGTGGCAGAATCCACTTTGAAAGGATTGACTCGCAATAACGGCACAGAGGTGTGTCCCACCACGTTGTACTCCACCACATCGGAGTACACAAACATCAAATTCAGTCCTTGGTTCAGTTCTACCGGGGAACGAAATAACTTGGTAAAAGACTCGTTGTCGTAAATGATTAGTAATTCGTTTTTCTTGAGCATGGCCATTCTCATGTCCATGTCTCCGCCCAACATGTCAAACAATTCAGGACAAAATAAAATGGACACGATTTTACTCCCGTCAAATTTTCATCAAGAAGCGACGAGCTGAGTTGTGGTATTCCAGGGTGACATTTTTTTTGACACTTTCCAAAGCTTTCAGAAATACGACATTAAACCTGGAGGCTATGGTGCTCACCAAATGTTGACCACTAAAATAGTAGCCTGGGGGAATGAACCAGTGATAGGTGGTGTATTTTTGATTTTGTGAGCCAGGGGTTTTTATGTTATATTTGCCATGGGTATCCAAGTACTGTTGCATTTGCTCGTCATGAACTTCCACATCAAAAAAGTTTTGATTGGGAAGGACATTGAGGACTTGGGTCGGGTGAATGATTTATACTAAAGCCACTTCCCAATGAGCTTCGTGATCTAATGGGATGGTCTGAAGTAATTTGGCCGTGTAACAGTACAACGTGTTCTTGGGAAACACCTCCATGGAACTGTCAATGGGTAAGGTTAAGTAAAATTGGTTAGGGTGACTCATAATTCCAGAGTTCTGTGGCTGTCCGAGGGGTTACTGGACGTCAGAGGAGTGTCTCCGACCAAAATGGGATTCTTGTTGTTGTTATTGGAGTGGTGACTGACACTGGAACTGGACACAAGGTTCCCGTTGTTCCCGTTCGAGGAGAATTTCAGGTAGGGATTGGGAAGCAGGTAACCGATGCAGCTGCTCAATAAAATGGTCCACAATTGTTTGTCTCCTTGTTGCAAACTTAAATTGGCGATGGCTGCCCCGATGACACAATACACCACGAAGATTTGGCAGAAAAAGACGATTTGCGTTTTAGGCACACGTTCTCCGCACCACACCCACAAAGGTTGTTTTTGTAAATCTTGCAGAGAAGAACTAGGTGAAGGAGTGGTCGACGTAGCTGCGTCTGTGTGAAAGGGCATGATGGTCACTTCTTTTTATAGTCGATGACTTGCGAAGCGTCGATCCAAGAATCAAAACTGGGTGGATATCCTTTCCAACGTACTTTGACTTCTTTGACACGTCGTTTGCCCACTTTACGGGTTCTGCGTTCGAGAATACTTTCAATGTCGTACACGTCGTCTTCTTTTTTAGTGACACGTTGTAACTCGGGTAAGTTAAACGTTCCTTTTAACACTTCTCCGTTCATGTCTTCCAATTTATAGACGGCAGGATGACGACCATGCTCTCGTCCAGTAACTCGAAACAATTCGGTCGTCCACTTAGGTAAGTAACCTTTGTCGAAAGTGCGTTTTGTTTTGCCAATGCGTACCCAATCTCCTACGGCTAACACTCCACTTTTGTTGGGGACAGCCCTCGTCGATCAGAAACCAGTACTTCGCTGTTGGGAGTCACCTCTTGTGGGGCACATCCAATGCTTCGATGGTAAGATTGGTTGTACGCTTGTACCAGGTGCGGTAAGATGTTGATGTACTTCAGAGTGTGGTGATACGTAAAATATTTCACATGCGTTCTTTCAAAGTGCGTTGAAAACATTGCACGATGCTAGCTTTAGTTTCAGGATTCTTGGCGGTAAAAAATGAATGTCACGTTTCTTTAATTCTTTTTGGAAAGCTTGGTTCAGAAATTCGGTACCTTTGTCCGTTTGCCATCGAAGAGGGTGACGACCACTTTGTTTCAACACCCGTTGCAGGGCTCGCGCTAACTCACTGCTCGATTTGGATGTCAATGGCACGACCCAAGCAAATTTGGAAAAGACATCGATGATACAAAACAAATATTTTTATCCGCGATTGTAGCTGGCCAAATGAGAGACATCGGCTAAATCGGCTTGCCATTGATGATCTATACCTTCCACTTGGGTGCGACTTCTTGAAAACTTGCGTCGAATGGGTTTGTGTAAAGTGTAGGTAGCTTGTTCTTGTAACCATCGTTGCACTTGAGGTGAACGGAGACTTTTCAGTCGAGTTTTGGCAGCACGATACAATTTTTGAACTCCTCCGTAACCTGCAGGATAGGATGGATCGTAGTAAATGCTGGCTAGCACCTTTTCCATTTTGTTTGTTAATAAGTCACCCACTTTCGCTGATGCTACTTAGAATAGGGCGAAAGGGTGGTTTGGAAACGGATTTACGTGTCCGATGGGCTACGGGAGTAGACGTCGAAGCTAGTGGCGGAGGTGGTAATGGAATTGCTTTGGTCTTCTTTTCGTTTTTCACTTCTGGTTTCCCTTCTTTCTTTTTTACTTCTGTCGAAGGAGGAGTGGACATCATCTTTATAACCCATGCTTTTATTTCTTCTCGTTGGGGTGTGGGGGAAGGATCAATAAGGATGCTGCAATCTTACTAGAAATGGGATCCACTGACGGTATTTGAAACACTTTTCGTATCTCTTCTTTCTCAGGCCTTCGTGGGGTATCGTCTGTCGTGACCCCTGGAGATGGTAGTAATGGTGGTGGTGGCGTTGGGGATGGACTTTTCATCAAGGTCTTAAAATCTTTCAGAGTGGATTGAGCTGTTTCGTCTAAAGCTTTTTGGTAAAAGAGTTGCAGTCGTTGCAAGAGTTGACCGTACTTTTGCGATTTTTCTGTTTCGGACAAATCGTGGCGATCCATCAAGGACTGCAGTTCGTGTTGCAACTGGGACATCTCGGTCAAATTGGGATTGGGAGTCAAATGCGGGGTTCGTTTTTCTTGCCAACGATGGTATTCCATCCATCGTTTGTAAGGCACTAAAGCTAGTTTTCGTCCTTCATTGGATGTCAAGGGTTACGTCTGAGATCTTGGGACTTCAGAGGGCATTTTTATCTTGCTCCCACGAGGCCTCCCAACATGGTTCCCAAGACTCCTTTCAGCAAAGGTCCTAACAAGAGGGGTAAAATTCCTCCACGTTGAACCATCTTCTTCTTTTGACGAATGCGTACTTTCTTTTGAACCATTTGACGAAGAACGTGTTGATGTTTGCCTAAGCATTGTTTCTGGTGTTTGGACAAAGGGATCGTGCCTTTCAAAACGTTCAAACAACATTCGCACACAGTATCGATGACCTCTTTGGAGGTCGTTTGAATGAGTTTTTTTCGCAGGGGTGGAGAAGCTTTGGACAGGACAGACAGCATGTCCCCATGTTTGACTAAACGAGGAGGCAGTCCTTTCCTTTTCTTTCCTTGGGGCTTAGAAGAGGGATGTTTTTTTGGAGGGTGACATCTTTGAGTTTTCAGGAGCACGAAAACACTGATACCCTTACTTTGTCACAAACCTTTTTTATGCTGGAATGCGTCGCCACTGATTGTCTTTACGGCGTATCAGCTTGAGGACAGGCAACACACGTCGTGCAGGGGTTCGCAACGGACTAAATCGAGCCAGTTCTTGCTTGGATAAATCCAGTAAACTCTGTAACATACCCGATCTCTCTTGGACTTTGATTTTGGGAGCAGGTACTTTGTGAGTAGCTGCCACTGCCATTAAAGAGGAGGGCCCCGCCACTGGATAAGTTCTTGGAGACACGGGCTTCCTTGGTGTCATCAACGGAGAAGTGGATGAACCTGAGGCTACCGGAGACGCAGTCACCGTCGTTGCAGGCCGTGGTTTGCGAATGTAAGGTTGCGACCTGGCTGAAGTGCCTCTCTTGCGACTAGTTTTCTGTGGGCTTTTCTTTTTCGGAGGACTTCTCTGTTTCTTTTTCTGTGGGCTTTTCTTTTTCCGGGGTTGTGACCTGGTCTTGACACCGTTGCTCTTTTTCTTCTTGGGGCTTCGTTTGGCTTTTTTCTTGGGGAGAACTCTGGGAGCATTAGGATTCCATGTTAAGAGGGAGCGAATGATGACGTCTCTTAGAGTACCACAGCAGCAGAGGGGCTGAACAGACTCTAATTGATTTGCTTAAAATCTAATCTGTCAAATCAGCAAAATAAGGCTTCCTGGAGAAATTTATCAAAAAGCACAACAAAGTGTGAAAATATTCTCTAAATGATTTGCTTAAAAATGTAATTCGTCCGATCATGAAAATAAGGCTTCCTGGGAAAAATTATCACGAAGCCTTGTATCAGAAAACAGAAACCTCGTGGTGATTTCTAGGTTAATGTGTCGGAGCGTTCCTGTTGCTTCAGCCAAATATTTTATCAAGTCCGATTCGATATCTTGTTCGGGGATCGTGTAAATTTATTGTTATAAATTAAAATTATTATTATATCAATAATAATGGATGTTGGAGAATCACATTCTACTAGACTAGCACGAGAGCGACTAGAAGCAATAAAAAAAATATCTTCCCGTGAGAGATTCTGTCAAACAAAAAATAAAATCACGAGATGCAGCACTAGAGGATTTAACAGAATCATCTGAATTATTATTTAAGCCCATTACAACGGCTACTGAAAAAGTTGAAACTGTTATCAAGAAGGAACTTCTTCCATTATCAGAACAAACTGCAGCACAGACTGAAAAAATAGCAAGAAGAACTAAACAAACGAAAAAGATTTTACGAGATCTTTCAGCTGGTATAGCTGCAGCTCAACCTCAATTTCAACCTGCTGAAGAAATACCCGAGGATGATACAGAAGATTTTACACCGGAAACAGAACAAGCCAGGGCTAGGGTTGATATAAAAGAAAAATTTATTGAGAATAGTATTATGGACATAAAATCAATCAAAAATGTAGATAAATTAGGTGAGTTTGCCGTGACGAGTTATAATCGAAGAAAGACAATTTTAGAACCAGATCATGCTAATAAAAATATAAGTCGTAAAGACTGGTACAAGTGGATATTTCGTATGTACTATAGAGTTGATCAGGATAGAATGGATGATCCTAGATATATTGAATTTTCTAATGCAACAGACAGATATTTTAAACGATCACGACAACCTCAAATCCCCCAGTATGAACTTCTCCCACCTTTACAAACACAAGAACTTCCTCGACCAAAATCTCTAGAAGAAGATGCACCTGGTGCTACCGGTAGTGGTTTAGGAAATAATTCTCTCTGTCCCGATAATATTGTCAATGATGTATCACGATTAGAAGTTCTTACTGGAGGAAAATTAGCTGGAAATAACTCATCAGAGATAATTAATGAAGCAACTGATATTTGCCGGCGATTATTTCAGGGTGGCATTATGAGTATCAGTGTTTATCGAAATCTCATTGATGAAATCGTTGATGATTACAGCGATTAGTTGTTAAATAAATAAATACATTAATTAAATAAAATGATGGTACACAAAAACCACCGCAAGCCTGTATCTGTTCGAGTAATAAACGCGCGGTTGCCAATGTACAGAATTACTCACGTTGTAGATTCGGTGATGATGTTAAAGGTTTCATCACAAGGATAGCTCCTAAAGCAGGACCTATCGCAAAACAATTATCAATGAAGGCGATGGATTTTATTCGTGATAAAGCCGCTGCTGCTATTGGTAATGTTGCTAGTAAAGCGTTCAATACCATCAAGGACAGAATAGAAAAATTAATACGCAGAAAAAAACAACCGGTCAAGTTGCCTAGCACCTCGGTGAATCCCAGTGATGTTAGTAAAGTAATAAATGATGCAGCAAATCAAAAACTAGCAGAGCTGATAAATCAAGGAACTGAACAGATAAATACGAGTCTAATATCGGGAAGTGGTCTTCGTTTTATAAGATAACAATTTTATAATAAAATGTTTAAACGAACGTCCGATTCAGCTTTCAACATGGATGAAGAGGTGAGTAAAGATGAATGAATACGTGATTATCAATATTATTCATATGATGCGGTGATACCAGATCAACATGGACGAATTGATCTGCGGGTTCACGATACAAGCAAATATTTTCTACCCTGTGAAGCATTTATTGAAGTTGTAGGTGAAATTATAAAAACAGATGATACATTATACGGAGGCGATTTCAGAGTTGGTTTTGTTAATAATGGTATTATGGCATTATTTAAAAGTGCAATATACATGATCGATGGAAAAGAAATTGAGTCAATTCATGATAATGTTGATCTTGCTACAACGATTATAGGCCTAGAGAGGTACTCAGATGATTATACTAGATCAGCTGATCCGACTATGATGTTTTACAAGGATAATTCCAATCATCCTGATCATAATCAGTTTCATTATATACAATTGGAGCTTGTTTCCGAGGTTAACCCAGAACCTGCTTTAATGATAGCTAGACCAGCTGCTGCATTTCCGGTTATACAAAGTACAAACCCCAATTATAATTTTGGATTTGCCACGCGTAAATTAATGTTAAGGGGGGATCGTAGAAGGTTCTCATGTGCAATTCCGTTATCTCACATTTTTGGATTTTGCAGAAATGTCAGAAAAGCCGTTTTCGGAGCCAAACACACAGTTGTTCTCCATCGAAAAGGTGATAGTAATGATGCTCTCTGGAGACCTGTTGGTGATGATGGTAAAGTAGTATTATCTAAACTTACACTCTGGATGCCAGTGATGACTTCATCACTTGCTAAAGAACAGAAGCTACTTTTTTATGGATCAGGGCGGTAAATCAATAATGTCGTGGTTAACAACAATTACTGATAGTATCACTAGTAGAGTAAAAAATATTTTTACTTGGCACATATCATCACAGCAAGGTGTTTCTGCGCCAAGACATATATTTATTGCTCTTCAGTTGGCTGATCGATTAAATGATCAGGAAAGAAATCCAATGGTATTTGATCAAATTGGTGCCACTGAAGTATCAGTGAGAATAAATGGACATCAAGAACCATCTGAGGAGGTATGATTGGATTTTGGAGATAATTCTGTATCACGTGCTTATTATCATTTAAAGAGTTATATGGGACGAGATCAAAACGTTGATACTGGTTTACAAATATCACAATTAGATTTTACAACATTGTATCCGATTTATTATTTTTCACTAGAACATATCGATTTAGTTAAACAATCCGTCGTTGACATACATTTCCGAGCTAAAATAAATAATGCGGGTCCTGTTGATTTTAGAGCAATTGCTGTTATACTTAGCGATAGAACAATGCTTCTCGAAGGTATTGGTGGGCGAATGAGAGTCATTGATGCTCCAGTGGAAAAATGTGAGATTAATTTAGATAAATCGTTTTTATTATAAAATGCCATATAGTCATGTTAGTGTTACCCTGACTCCGGGTCAGGTAAAAAAAAACTTAACAAAAATAACATTAAAACATAACCAAATTTCCGGTGGTCCAAATAAATTATCGACAACCAGTACCCAATTAAAAAAATTTAATAAGGCGAAATCAGCAAATACTGGAATTCAAATTGATCTTTCTCCAAGCGCTATCAAGGATATGATTAAAATAGGTGATTTCTTTCTTCTTCTCGGTCTATTAGCAGCGTTAATTGCAAAATTTTCAGCTGTTGCTCCGGTTATAGGAAAGGCGGCCGCATTAGGCGCTGCTGGATACGCCGGTAGTAAGGCAGTAGAAAAAATAACAGGAGGAAAATATTAAAAAAACGGACGCGGCCTGAGATTACCAGGAACCCCGCCATCGTGGTACGGACGCGGCCTGAGATCTCCAGGAACCCCGCCATCGTAGTACCCAAAAACTTTCCCGACGTAACAAGACTCACACCGATGTCGAATTTCGATTTAATTGATGCAGCTAAAAAACTAAAACTAAAATTCTATCGAGGTTTTTTATGTGAGACCAGCTACCGGAACAACCAGATCGTGATGAAACAAGTATCATAAATCTCGATAACAGTGATGGTCCAGGAACTCACTGGGTCGCCTATGCGACAAATAGACGTGAAATTATTTATTTTGACTCGTATGGACTAGCGCCACCACGGGAGTTTCTAAATTATGCACATCAATTAAATACTCCAATTTGGTATTCGACGTTACCTACACAAACTTTAGCTGATCCACTGATAAGTGGCAGTGAAGCAATTAATGTTCCTGGTGCAATATCAGCATCAACCAGACCATATCATAAAGTTGTTCATGAATACACCGCTGATAAATTAAATCAATCACTAATAAATAATGGTTGATATTTACGGAAGATCACTATTATCGCGAATGTTAAAAAAAACCGACGTGGATTTGTCGAAATACGCAACAAAGGAAGAAATTAATAATCTTCTAGCGTTATCCGGAACAGATCCGGATGAGGTTATTTTTCAAGATCAACACGGAAAATTAAAAACAAGTAATATCAAATTGAATGATATAATTCGACGTACTGAGTATAGCGCTCACGTGAATAATTTTACAGGTCTTCAAGAAAATATTAGAAAAACCAATGAAATTAATACAAAACTCGCTGATATTAAAACCAGCATTGATCTGTTCGAGGAAATTCGAGTACTGATTCCTGGAATTATCGAAAAAACTGATCTTGTTAAAATTCCACAAACAAATCTCACCACAGGTCTGCAATATTGTATCAACGATATCATCAGGATCCGCAACATGGTCACAAGAAAATGATATTTTTAAATTCACCGCTGCGGTTACTGGCGTATATAGGTTATCTGTATTTAGTTCTGTAAGATTCAGAATAACCACAATAAAATACACTTGGAGACACTCCTCCGATAGATTTCTCGACTTTATAACCGTTTTGTTAAATAGCGGAACCGAAGAAGAATTTACTTTAAGACCGCCCGATGACAACGTAGTAGTTACAGCACAATATTGGTGGTGCATGGAATTTGTATCCGAAACACCTCAATTATTTACTTAAATAAAATAATAATGATCACCTCAGTCAACGACGCATCTCAATACAGATACAATCAAGCGCGTGAGTGGCAGGTAGCGCTAAAAAATATCATTGACGCGTATACAGAAAAAGTGAAAAAATATCGGCGACGACTGGTTATCGCTGATGTAATTGTTTATTCAGTATCAGCAGCTATTGCCGAAACCGGCGTAATATTATCCGCGGTAACGATGATGGCACCAGTAGCTGTCACGATTTGTATTTCAGCTGCAACAACAATTGCTGGTGTCCTTAATATAATTGCGAAAAAAATATGTTCGTGTACAAATGAAAAATTATCCGCGAGTATGATAAAATTACACACAGCAACGGTCGCGTACTCGAAATTATCTTCGTTGTTATCTGCAAGTCTCAGCGACGGGGTTATATCCGATTTCGAGTTTTCATCGATGATTAAAATTTATAATCAAGCTGATATTAAAGAAACAAATAATAATAATGGCGGAATTACTTCAGCAGATCGCGACAAACACAATACCACACAAAACCACGATGATCTCTGTGATTTCGACTAAGCCAGAAGTCAGTATTAATTTTCCAACTGCAATTTCCGTGGACGAAATCGCGCTAGCACAATTGCGAGTATATCACAGTTGACCAAATGTCAGATCAAAATCATTTGGTGGATCACTATCAAATAATTCATTTGTTTTCGCAAATAAAAATAAACCAGACGGCACTCCTGATTGGACCGTCGATGGTATCCCATCCGGTAGTTATCAAATCGAAGAAATCAATGATGAGTTATTACGCAGCATAAAAAATATCACCGGAGAAGAAGAACCTAAAATAAAAATATCTGCTCATGAACCAACATTAACTTCGGTCATCGAGATAGAATCACCTAATTATGCTGTAGATATTTATCAGTCCACGATAAGAACTGTCCTAGGATGGCCTGAAATTCAACCACCAACACGACCAGCGCCTCCAGAACCTAAAAAATCCGATTATATCCGGACAGGCAATCATATCACGAAATTAATCCAAGTTACAAACAACATTTACACGAGATAAAAATTTCAACTTGGAGTAGTGAAATTTTATTCAGAAGTAAATCTATTGTATCATGAACTTTTTATGGTGAGATAATGTTTCAAATAGGATCAGTAACAAGAAGAAGAGTTACATTTCTTGAACTAAATCAAATTATTAAATATTTTAAAGAAATTAATCAAGAGCATAAAAGACAACTACAGCTGCTACGACAGTATTTTCAGGAGTGTGCTTTTAATGTATCAATTTCATGTGTCGAGATTATCAAACGCGTAGAAATATTAAATCAGCTCGCATCCGATAAGGAATATATTAACCAGCGAGTAATTCAGGGAACAATAATTAGCCGTATTATCAAATGCATCCCGCAAGGAAGAATTTTTAGCCGCGTATTCGTTAACAGAAGCGTCGCTGCCAGATTATAAATTCCCTGGTTATAACGTACCCGAATTAAGAAAATCCGTCAACGATGTCATTGATGAGTTATTTTCTGAATTACTAGCCGCGTGGAAAAAAATCACCACTACCGCCAGCAGCTGTCCTTAGACACATTAATGATTCATCGAGAGGCGGAAGACATATTTCACCGGAAATAGTGAATATCACAACAGTAGTCGCTGTTAATCTCAAATGTGATATCGTCGACGGCAGTTACAACACTGACACAGCAGTATCAAATCAAGCCCAGCAAGGATTTATTCTTTATTCATTTTCGCCGAAAGAACCACCTGGATATTTAATCATACAAGAACCAATCAATCATGTTTATCTGAGATACCATAATCGTCTATGATCGAGAATGAATTTTAAATTTACAGATCAATCCGGAAATTTATTGGATTTGAGAAACGAAGTACTAAGTATCAATTTACTTGTAAGATCATAAATATCTTTGAAATTTTTCTCGTAAAAAAATATTATTTATTTACTGAAATATTTATTTTACTGAAATATTTGTTTTCCGATAGGGTAATTGGTAGTCAAAATCATAAAATTGTTTGATTTGCTAATTCTGAGAGGGTAATTGGTAGTCAGAATCATAAAATTGTTGGATTTTGTAAAATAATTTATTTTTATATAATAATATTAAATAACAAAATAATCTGAAAATAATTTATTTTTTAGTGAAATTATTTATTTACTGAAATACTTGTTAATTCTGATAGGGTAATTGATAGTCAAAATCAGCAAATTGTTTGATTTGTTAATTCTGATAAGATAATTGGTAGTCAAAATCAGCAAATTGTTTGATTTTGTAATTCTGCTAGGGTAATTGCCTGATATTTCAGTAAAAAATAAATAATTTCAGTAAATAAATAATAATTTCAGGAAATAAATAATAATTTTAATAAAATAAATAATAATTTTAATAAAATAAATAAATAATTTGAAATCCTCGTGAAATAAATAACATTATTTTTCGTCGCTATCTAATATTTTTCTTAATTGCCTTACTCGAGTACTAATTATTCTTTTTGCTTCGTACTCATGACATAATTCTGATCTATTTTTTTCAATTGCTCGAGATAAACTAACAAACTCTTTTATTTGTTTTTCATCCACGGCAGCTAGTGATTGATACATCGCTGACCAAATTTTCTTTATAAATTTGTATTCGGACGGTTGAATATATATACCTTCGTATTTATTCTTTTGTAGTGTCTCAAAATCAGAGAGAAGTTTTTCATGAGTTAATTCATCAGATATTTTTATTCCGCTTTTTATTAGTTTTTCAGTACCATCAATTATATCGTTGATATTTTCGTCATTCATTTATACTAAATATTATATTTCTAAAACAATATTTCTCAAGGTAAAAAAATAAGATTATTTCTGAATAATCTTCTAACAGTGCTTGAAAATATTATTTTGTTTATATGTCTTCGAGTACGATGATTTATATGTGTTCATCGCAACATATCGTACTGAGGGTGAACATATATCAAAATATTTTCCAGCCGCGGTCATTGACTGAAATATCATCTCTTCGCTGGTCTCTATATTTATTGACTTAACGTCGATTGGTTTTCTCTCTCCACCAGTATTTCCGGATTTTACAGTTCTCACTCTGAGTAACAGCTCTTAAATTAGATACATTATTATTTAGTTTATTTCCGTCAATGTGATCAATAACAAGACCATCTCCGATTAATCCAGAGAAACACTCATAAACAAACCGGTGACAGAGATAATTTTTCCTTCCAGCGGTAAATATTAGATGACCAAGAGTGTTAACATTACCAACTGTTTTTTTTAGTTTGCGGTGTCTAACTGAACCATCACAAGATGCTTCGTAGTTTTTAACGATCGGATGCCTCGTGAATACTTCGCTCATTATAGTAATATTATTTGTCTAAATTATAATTTGTATAAGAACTTACTTATATAATCCATCTCGGATTTAATAGCGCTATCACTGGTGATATTTTTTTGTCATAATATCTCTTGAGTTCTCTGTAGCGTTTACCACCGCAGTCCGCACATATTCGTGTTTTTCCACTGATTCGAACACCACACCGCATGCACGGAGTTGGTCCTGAACAACCTCGAGGAATACACTGTACATGCTGCCCGCAGATTTATTATTTTACATGATTTTCCACAACAAGGCAACGAACCAACCATTAACCACTTGCACTGATTCATTATTATATTAGATATTTGTCTAAAATATAATGACTACAACCAAGCCTTTATTTGATCTTGATGATGCTGAACACGATTTAATTGAAGTAAATAACGCGAAGAAAGAGTTTTATGATGATGGAGCATCTCATGTATGGTCCACGTGGAAAATCATGCACATCGAAGGTGTTATTGATAACACGATGCATGATACGCGAGCGAAACAAATAATCGATTATATTGGTGTTCTTCATCGTGGTAAGAAATTTATATTTAGAATAATATTTATTGTGCAAATGACAGATCCTGACGTGTGGATTATTCGTGTTAAACGTGATCCTGTAGTTAGAGGGAAAAAAAACTGTTATTGTGTCTGGTGATTCTAGGCCCGGTCTATTAACCGGAATTGACAAACCATATTACGAGCGATCCTATCCTGTTACCGCTGTTGTTTATAGAATTTATCAGCTTAATGATAAACCCGATGTTGAAAATCTTGCTCCGATGAAATTTTTTTCGCTGAATTGTGTGGCCGAATGAGTGATGGAATATTTCGCAAATACTAAACGTCGATCGGGCTTAACGGATTCAAGACGCAAAAAGATAATCACATGGGCTGAATCAGTTGCTGATAAAGGAGCATCAATAAACCATGTTGCTGAGTTATCGAGTAAACTGAAATGTCCTGTGCTGGTGAAAACATTATCAGGAGAAATTTTATACGAATCAGTAAATAAGTCTCGAGGATCACCAATTACAATTATTGATCATAATTCACACGCGTGGACTTCCGCGGTAACAATATTTCCACGAAATCGTGTTGTAAAATTATCTTCTTTAGATAATTATAACGAGAATATATTTAATTTTATTTACGAAATAAGTAAATCCGATTCTGTGTCAGTGTGTTTATTTAAAAGCTCTGAAAACGAGTATGATCAATTTGTAAGACCCAATGGTGATGTGTACAGAAACGAGTCATTACATGTTGAGATGAAAAAACTAGCAGAAAAATATTCCATGAGCGAACAGTTATTAGTTAATTGTTTTACGGTTCCATCAGTTGCTGCTCATGTTGCTCGAGAAGAAAAAACTCGTGGCAACCAACACGTGTTGATTTTCTAGAAAATATTCAGCAGAGTTGTGTTGAATACGGACACGGTGGTTTATGGAATACCAAATATAATTACAGCGATATGATATCAGTTGACATGATCGCGTGTTATCCAGGAAGTTTTTTAGGGATGGGCGAGTGCGTCGAATATTTTAAAATATTTGGACATCCTACAAGCGAAATGACGCGAGTGTCAATTAATAGTCCGTTACCAGATTTTCCCTTGACAGGATTCGCTCGTGTAGTATCATTTGAGTTTGCTAGAAATCTACATGGGATTTATTATATTTGGTTGGGCAGACACTTCTTGGAGCTACGTTGGGATCCAATAGTGTTATTGAGATACATGATTGATTGTTTAATGTTGACGTCGTTGACAGTTAGTGAAGCAATTATATCGTATAAAAAACAAACTGATATTTGGTTACCAACTCGGGACTTACATGATGAAAAAACAGCAAAGGATCTCGGTAGAAAAATAATTGGTAAATTTACTCAAGGTGGAGCATATGATCACCAACGACATCATTCACGATTAATCATGGATGATGCTGAGTTGGATTTTATAATCGCTGATACCGCTGCGAGAAATGTATTTTGTAATCGAGAAAGTATTTACTTGCCAGGTGGAAAAAAATTAGGAACAGTTGTTAGTTATATAGATGGAGAATCTCCTCAATATACTCATCTATGATCCTCGATGCTAGCGTATGCTTCTATAAATTTGTTATCAATGATAAACAGATTTCCTCGTGAAGCAGTTCGAGTTGCTACTGATTCGTTCTATACGGATAAAAAATATTCGCGGTTGATAAATAATCTTGTAGGTACCGATGAATCGTGGGGCTCATGGAGGGTCACAAACGAGAACATACTCGATTATTGTGAATCAGCGGATGTTGTAATTAAGGATAATTTTTATCGCGATGAAATATTAGAAATTTCGTCGGAACCGTCTGTGTACGATTCGGCATCAAGATATAAAACAGTTTACCTGAATGGACCAAGTAGTTCTGGTAAAACAACACGAGTAATAAAATTATTTCAAAATTCTGACGTGATCGTGTTGACGCCAACACACAGACTAGCGCGAGAAATGAAACAGCGAGGGGTTAATTCGTGTACTTATCACAGTTTTTTTCAAATACAGCAGTGGCACATGGACTCCTGATCGAATGGGAGAAAAATATATCAATAAAGTTAATATCTGGGATGAGATATGTACTGTGCCGTTGGAAATACTAAAAACATTTCTTGATTGGTTATTGCTGGAAAATACTGCTGTGATAATGTGCGGAGATCACGGTCAACCGAGTCCAATTGATGGAACATCTCCACATTACCGGTTAAAGAATTTTGTTGATTACCACGAAGAAGTTGATACCGATTATAGATCACTTGATGCAGAATTAAGTGAATTAAAAAAATTATTTCGACTACAGCCGAATAAAATTCAGAGTACTGTGATGCATAAAATAATTTTAGAAACATCAATGAAAAACTTTTTAGAATCATGGAGACCAAATGATTTCATAGTTGCAAGTAGGAAAATAGTTTGTGATAAACTTCAACGAGAACTATTTCAATTACATCGAGAGAAATTTCCAACGCTGCCAGTTCCGTTGTGTTATCGACCAGCTGATACGCGACGACAAAATATTGACGTTGAAGTACCAGGACGAGAAAAACAAAATCTCGTGTTAAACGATATTGTCACAGTTGATGTTGATGTTGTTGAAGACGCGTTAAATGCCGATAAATCTCCATGGACACTTGGATACGCGATGATGATTCATTCATCTCAAGGATTAACTATCTCTGATATAGTTGTTTGGATTGTTGATGACCTCACCGAATGGTTGAATTTAGTTTATCTCGCGGTACCTCGAGTTAGAAAAATATCTCAGTTGAGAAGAATTGTTTTAAATGAATCAATAAAGACTGTCACTTGAGTGATTTAGGTGGTACTTGAGTATCAGCAGGAATTACTTGTAGTTCTTCGGGAGTAAATCCGCGTTGAGGAGCAAGTGAATCAAGTATGTAAATTGCTGGTCTACCAGTTGATCTTGTCACGGTAGATATTTTATGTGTTGTAATGCTCCAAACAGGATCAGTTGCTCTTTTGCTACCACCTTCGAGCTCACCGGGCTTATATAAGTATCTCACGATGATACTACCTAATACCGGCTGTGTTGAAAAATCACTTCGTTGTATTGGTATATTCGCTTTTGTTATCGCGTTGGCCGGTCTCATATTTATTGTTCGTGTTACTTCGTTTATTTAGCGCGGTTATAACATTTGGTAATCTTTCAACCCACTCGTAAGATCTATCATTCTGAATAAATTCCCTCGCGTATTGATATCCGAATAATCGCTCAGCAAGTGTCCGATTAAATCGTTCAACAATTGCCTGATCACGGTGAACGCCCTCGTCGTATTCTTACACTATTTTGTTTCATCAAAAATGATACCGCACCTAAAAACTCCCTGCCAGGATCAACCTGTAGTAAATTTGGCCATCGTAGAGGTCCTCGCTGATAAATTTTATTAAATGCATCTGCTACTTCAACGGCAGTTTTCGTTGATAATGGTTCTGCTTCTTTATATCTACTTGCGATATCAACTACCGTCAGCACATATTTGAATGTTTTATGATTAATAATATCATGAGGTAAAAACATGATATCAGCTTGATGAACTTCATTAGGAACACTAATGTCAAAATGCGCAAAATAAATTCGTTTAGGTGGTGGCAGATAAATTTGCCATACTGCTTGTTTTGATAACCATAATTTAGCGTTATAATTTTTACTTTTGCAACCTTGGCGAGCTTATTAATTGCTGTTTTACCTTTTCAAAATCCAACTGGGGAATAATAAATCGATTCCATTTTTTATATATTACCAGCACCTAGCGCTAATTTACCTTTCATCGCGGATTTTGTCAATCAACTTGTTAATTTTTCACTGAGGCATTTACCAGTGATGGAATTTATTGTGTGAATTAAATTCACATCCGCGAGATGTCTTTGTTGTAGATCATTACTTCGATAAGCAATACCATGAGTAAGACGCGCCCGATCAATAGCGTTTACTGGTTTTTCATTTGATCGTGGTTGATTTTCGTTGTCAAGTCTGATATAAAGTCGGGTTCCGGAACCGCAGTAATTGTATCCTGGAAGATGTTTCTCTCCGGGGTATTTTGCCCAGGGAATTCCTGACAATTTTGATAATTTTCCTGTAATATCACCTCCGTGTTTTGTTTTTAACTGATTTTGTCGTTGGTTTTTTCTGACCTGTAGAAATAAATCTAAATTTCTTTGTGCCGCATTGCGCACATTTACCTGTAGCAGCTGATCTGTTATTGCGTGTTGTAACTGTAGTTAGACCAGTTGTCTGAGTACGGACTTTGCATTTTACACAATATAGATCCATAAATATCATTATATCATGAATGTAATTGATTTTTCAGTGACAAAAAAAAAACAAGAGCCAGTTAAACACCATGCCGCGTTGCCAAATTCTATTAGAATGATAATAATAGGTCCATTTGGTAGTGGAAAAACACAGTTATTGCTCAATTTGATAGTGAGGTGGTTAAAATGGGATAAATTTTATTTAGCAGCACCATCGGTTGATGATCAACGATGTTACGATGTATTAAAGGATTTTAATGAAAACGCGAGATTATTAAATGATCACGGTGATGATATTATCGAGTTTATTACTGATATTGATGAAGCGCCATCAGTTGATTCTACTGATGGAGTTATTAATAATTTAGTCGTGTAAGACGATGTGATGCTAGACAAACAGTCGAATCCAGCTAGAATATTTGCTCGAGGAAGACATAAAAACACTGATGTTATTTATGTTACTCAACGATACACGCAGATTCCTAAAGTAATTAGAGATAATTGTAATATTTTAGCTGTTTTTAATGGCGTTGACACTCACACGCTGCGAAACATTCATCAGACTTGGTGTAGCGGCGACATGGATATAATTAAATTCAGAAATTTATTCAGTCAGGCGCAATTATATCAACACGGATTTATAACAATAAATTTACACGATCCCCGAACAAGATATCGAATCGGACTTGATAAAATATTTGGCTGAAGCAACAGGAACGCTCCGACACATTAACCTAGAAATCACCACGAGGTTTCTGTTTTCTGATACAAGGCTTCGTGATAATTTTTCCCAGGAAGCCTTATTTTCATGATCGGACGAATTACATTTTTAAGCAAATCAATTAGAGAATATTTTCACACTTTGTTGTGCTTTTTGATAAATTTCTCCAGGGAGCCTTATTTTGCTGATTTGACAGATTAGATTTTAAGCAAATCAATTAGAGTCTGTTCAGCCCCTCTGCTGCTGTACCACTCTCTCCAGGTTTCAAAATGATTTGCTTTTTTGGTTTGAGTGTCAATGCGGCGATTGGCCAGTTGGGTCAAAGCGACTTTGTTTCGATCAAAAAAGCGTTTGGTTTGATGAGGAATCTGAATGATACCTTGCACTAATTGACGTGCTGTCACCGTAAACCATCGTATGACTTCTCTAAGACTGGCTTCTAAGACACGAGCACGTATTTGTGGATTTTTTCGCGCCTGATGCCATACAAGGCACGAATCAATTTGACGGGAAGATGAGACTGAAGGGACGTCATGTTGAGACTGTGTGAGACAGACGAAAAGTGTTTTTCGAGGTTTTTATAGATATTTTGGGGGTTAAGTCGAGGACGGAGACGTGTACAGGACAGGCCCTCCGTCTTGACACCAGTGGTGAAACAAATGGGTACGAAATCGCAAATAATCGGGGGTAGTAGGTTTCAAATCGACGAGTAAATAGGCGTGTGGAGTTTGAGTGGCATCGTCGTAGGCCTGAGTGAGCCAAGGTGTCCCTAACTGTTTGGCTAAGACTTGCACTTGCGTTTTATCTCGAGGGCTTTTAAACAAGACCACGTAATGAGCATTGAGACTGATGGTGAGATGGGCTTTAGTTGTTGAAACAAATTTTGAGTGATGTAAATGACACTGGCATTACGATGATACCCTTTGCGCGTAAACCAATGTTTAATTTCTTCTTCGTCTTCTCCCAACATGTCGTCGATAATGACCAAATGGGTTTGACGGGAGTAAGACACGATTCCGACGTCTTCGTTAGGAATGCCTTCCACAAACACGATGGAATGGCCTTGACTTTCTCGCAAGAGGCTGTACGCCGATTGCCACTCTTTGTAACACCACACGATGCGTTGAGGTGGACGATCGATTAAGTGATGTTTATGTTCGATCAACCGTTTGACAAATTCGGTTTTGCCTGAACCGCTAGGTCCAGCAATGAGCATGTTAAAGGTATCACGGTACCAATTGTTTTTCCATATACCTCAATGCTAATGTTTTGTGAAATAAATATACTTTCTGTCCTACTTGGGCATGCATGTCACACACTGTCATATAGAACAATGCTAGATTGTCAATTTGACAATGACATAACCAGGTACTCCATTGCATTTAAGAGAGATAACTCTACTGGAACTAGACAGGGGTAAGAGTTATCTAGTCACAACAAGCACATTTTCAGCCATGTGTACCATATTTAAAAAAAAATCATAAAAAATACAAAATATGAGCTAGATAGAAATTAACACAAACTCACATGTTGCCAAGAGGCTCAACATTTTTTTTAAGCCAAACAGAAAGTACAACTCTTACATAATGCACCAATCACAGTTAGTGTTGTTCTTTAATTCTGAATACAATGTTCCATACATCTTAAGCTCCGCCCACCTGGACTTGCGCAATTGGTACCGTTATACCTAAAGGGATGGCGAAGATACAAAGCCTCCCAACTGGCACGATTTAAGTGTTCGTCGATGACTTTGAAAGTGGAGGAAGAGGGAGCAGAGACAGCAGAGGTAGCCATAGTGTCAGGAATGTCACTTATGACACAAAAACAGACAAGACAAGAGTTTTTATACTTTTTCAGGACACGTTTATTGATGTTTTAAAAATGAACACGAAAGACAAAAATACATAAAAGCCAAAGGCTTAAGTACAACGATAAAATGCACATGAAAACGATCAAAGTGGAATAGAAACAAGTTTCTGTACAACATGTTTTGGGTAATGTTCTGACAAGTTCTACAGGGGGTAAGGTCACACAAGTGTCCTCCCAAAAGGGTCTTTCAGGCATGTCCATGACAGTCCTGTCCTGGGTGACGGGTTCTTCTTCTGGTACTGTCACTAACACAGGTTGAAAAGTGACTTTTTTTTTCTTTGGACGTTGAAAGGAAGGATCACATCTCTCGGAATCTGTTGAATCACTTGTGATAAAAGCCTTGGCATGGCAACCTGTTTTTATACCCTCTTTTCTTCGGAAGCAATAAATGTACTTTCTACCCAGAGATATTCGTTCTCCAGTAGGAAATCTAAATCTTCAAAACTGTAACCTACATTCCAGAGTTCGTTCAGAAATTTCCTCTTCCACTAGCCCGATATTGCATAAAAGATGTTTGTAATCCTTCAACTCATCTTCCTCAATTCGTTGCAGTAGGTAAATCTCGAAGTAACTAAAATCATGAACATGTTGATCATTTGCGAGCTCAAAGTGTCGAACAAGGTCTGACCACTGGAACACTTTCTCATGAATCGGTCCTCTTATAGCATTCAGGTACCAGTGGTTTAAACACCGGAGACGTAACGGATGAAATTGTTCTTTACGTTTGACTTGTATTTTGACCAGTTCTCAGTAAATGCGTTCTCTCAATTCCACAGGTAAGCCCCGAATGTTCTCTTGTAAAGTATCCATGAATGGGTCAGTCAGTATGATTGAATTTACAATCTTCTCCTAGAGTAAAAGTAATCAACATAGTGAGTAATTTCTGGCCACTGCCATTCAGGGTAACGTCCAAGAATGTCACTGAAATCTTTTGATGTAAACGGTATAAAACGGTATAATAGGATGAACGCACCCTGGATCCAGAGAAATCTAACACATTGGTTAACTTTTTTCACTTTCCTCTTGTGAATTTCTCGACACAAATGTTCTACAGTCACCCATTGAGATTTCACTCTGACAAGTTCCTGCCAAACTTCAATGTAGATCTTCTCTTGCAGTTAGTTTGGTAATGATTCAATATCATTTTTTAAATGGGGTTGAAATACTGGTCTCGGTGATGTCCAACGTTTGACTCCTAGCCAATCAAGTTTCTTCAACGACATGGTAGGTTACTTCAATCATTCGGTCCTACTAAGGGTAAGTAATGACTATTCGGAGACCATCGAACATGTTCCAGGTAGGCCGAATCTTGTGGTTCCCAGTGGTGAAGTGACACACGCAACTGAAGCACTTAACTATATCCCCTTTGTCCAAGTAGAAAAATCCGGCTCTGGCTAATTCTTCAGGGGTTGGTCCTCCCAGATACTTAGGCCATTTTCCTTTGAACGATAGAAGACGATTTTCAAAGTCGCAGTAGTCAGGCAAACAAACAGGGAACGGATATTCGTCTTTCACAGGTTCTCGATGAGGGTAGGGTGACATCAAAAGGAGTTTGCTCACGGCTGAATGACAGCCGTAGGGTGGTAGACGTGAAGGTTGACATCCACATTTACCATGAAACCCAGTAAAGTGTCCAACAGGACGAGTGGCATCGCTTTCGCATCCAACAGGTTTGACACGCACAGCATCACTTTCCATGATAGGGGTAGTGGTAGTAGTAGTAGTTGTTGCAAAGTTCCCGTGATACTTTACTGAATCACTGAGGTCACAGCGTACAGCATCGCTCAAATCGCAAGGCTCAGCATCGCATTCCACTTCAGAGGCCCCAAACTTGAATTGTGCCTTTCTAAACTTGTTTTGTGTTTCTCTGAAAGTATTCATCTTGTTCGCTTGGTCTTGGTAGTCACAATGAACTATCGATCTTGCATATTGTCCCTTTTTATACTAGTCGCAATGAAGTCTCAAGCTTGTACTTTGTTCCTTTTTTATGTCTAGTTTTGGAAGGTACCGTCTCTAAGGTACCGTCTTAATTGTACCGCAGTGTAATGGGTGGAAAGACCATAGAAAGGTAAGGACAGTGTGAAGCCCATCGAATATGTTCCAGAATAGCTGGATCTTTATAGATACATAGATCCATTCGTAACTTCAGGCCACAACTGAAACACTGTACTTCGTATCCCAATCCAGTCTCAGGTCCCAAGTAGACAAATCCTGTTCTAGCTAAAACATTCGAAGTAGGTAATCCTTCCCTATCCGTGGGCCATTTTTTTTCATCTTCTTCAGACTGCAAGGCTTCTTTCAATACGCCAAAGTTCACCACTCGACTGGTACGATAATTCAGAGTCAATCCTTTCACTTTACACTCGGTGTACACTTCTCCTTGTTTGTCCTTGTATTCGTAGCCGTAATTTTTGGGACCGCCACTAGCGAAACTTAGAATCTTCTCGTCGGGGTGTTCGTCTGTCCAGGCTCCTAAACGGTCTCCTTCGATGTTAGGGTGATGTTGATCTGGGCACTCGATGTAAATACAACTGTCTGTGTCAAAGTACAGGACGCGTTCCCCTAAGAGTTCTAAAGCTTCGTACAATTTTAAGCGAGCATGAGCTGTCACGTAAGCCGCAATGATGACATTTCCAAATGCGTCGGCTTCTACAAAGTCCAGATCTTCTTCGTAATTGACTGAGATCAAATCTTCGCGAACGACGTCCACATGTTTCATGTATTTGGTTTTCGTGAATCATCTGGAAGTAGCGAGAAGGTTCTGTCAAATATTCCGTCTTGGTTAAACACGGTCGTGGTGCCATTTTGCCCCACAAGCAATTTAACATCACTTTGGCAAACGATCGCCTGCCTTCGTTTTTCTCGATGTGGTCTAAAGGGATACCTTCTTGTTTCCAGTATTTATCTTTGAATGTCTTTTTCTCTTCGAGAGTGTGACACCAGGAAGGATAGCCACTGGCTTCTTGTTTTGAGTTTCAAAAAGGCATCCAAGTAGTCTGCGAAAATGCCTTTCTGACTTGGGTCACCCTTGTGGTATTGTTGTGTCTTGGGAAAATGACAAATTTCGTACTCTTCTAACAGTTGGTATCCCATGTCCAGAGCTTTGAACAATTCCACGCTAACCCACGTCCCCGTCAAGGCTCGTTCTTCCTGAGTGTGCTGACAAGGCTGATCTTGGTTACACGTTTCAACACAAGTACGGCACAAGGGAAACATCAGTTTGCCTTGGCAATGGCGAGGTAACACGGGATGGTACAAGTCCGTGGGAGGCAAGACTCTGCACTTGATCAAACCTTCGTATTGTCGAATGTTTTTCAGATCAATGTGTTCCGTCAGCAAATGCAGGTGCCCTGCAGGAAAGTGACAATATTTGCACACGTAGGGATACAGCGAACACACGTCCAAGTATTTGATTTCTTGTCCATTCTCTTCGTCGGCTTGGTACGGCAAACAGGTGGCATTGGTCCTTCCTCCGTACAAACTATCCCTCGGGTTCAGGGGGTCCACCTACTGGAGTAGTGAATGGGGCCACCCTAGGGACAATGGGAATTACCATTAAAAACACCCCTGGGCCACTCTAGGGACAATGGAAATTTAACATGGGGAAAATTGCTGGGCCACTCTAGGGACAATGGGAATTTAACATGGGGAATAGAGTTTGGGCTTGTCTAGGGACAAGGGGAATTGAACATGGGGAATAGAGTTTGGGCTTGTCTAGGGACAAGGGGAATTGAACATGGGAATAGAGTTTGGGCTTGTCTAGGGACAAGGGGAATTGAACATGGGGAATAGAGTTTGGGTCTGTCTAGGGACAAGGGGAATTGAACAGGGGAATAGATCGTGGGACTGTCTAGGGACAAGGGGAAATTGAACATGGGAATAAATCGTGGGACAGTCTAGCGTCAAGGGGAATTTAACATATAGAAATTGAACATGGTGGGTCTGTATAGCGTCAAGGGGAATTGAACATGGTGGGATTGTCTAGGGACAATGATGGTAGAGGGTCAAACACAACAGAGACAGAGACATACATACACTAGCACAAGCGTGAGATTTATATACAAGGCATTACCAAGACCTGAAATCTTGCTGGGGTGTTCAAAAATTTGCATAATTGTAGTGATGCTATAAATAGCTATAATCAAGGAAATGCTCAACAACAAAATGGATGTGACTAAAAGTAACGCTAAAATGACGAAATTGTCCCAGAATTTAAAGGAAAATAAACATATCCCCGAAAATTAAGTTACAATGGATTAGACTAAAATGGATAAAATTAGTAACTACTTACAATATCAACTTGTGTGACGATCGTGGATAAACACCCATGTATCTATTTATAGCTATAATCAGCTAAAATGCCTATGAAATCCCACTATCTATGTATAGCTCCAACATGTGGGTTTTTCCTTTGGAAAATCCCACTATCTTTGTATAGCCTCAGCTTGAGTGACGTTCCTGTTTATGAATTCTAGTATATATGTATAGCTACAAAATGTGGAAATCCCCAAGTCGATATTTATAGTCTCAAAATTTCCAGCGTCAGTGACGTCACTGTACTGAACACTAGGGGATAAATGACAACAGTGTTGCAAGTGGCTGACCTGAATACGCGCTACTGCAGGTAGGTAGGTAGAGTGTATCTGATAGGGATAAAGTGAGTTTTATAGGGACAAACAGAGACCAATACACACACACACACACACACACACACAACATACGCGCGCCGACACACTCACACACACACACACACACACACAGAGGGAAGAGGAAAAAACAAACCCCAAATATACTATCCACACTCGGGAGGAAAACAAAACAACCAAATATACGATCTACACAACGTACGCGAACACACACACACACACACACACACACACACACACACACTATAAAATGGATAAAATTAGTAACTACTTACAATATCAACTTCTGTGACGATCGTGGATAAATACCTATGTATCTATAATCAGCTGAAATTCCTATGAAATCCCACTATCTATTTATAGCTCCAACTTGTGGGTTTTTCCTTTGGAAAATCCCACTATCTTTTTATAGCCTCAGCTTGAGTGACGTTCCTGTTTATGAATTCTAGTATATATGTATAGCTACAAAATGTGGAAATCCCCAAGTCGATATTTATAGTCTCAAAATTTCCAGCGTCAGTGACGTCACTGTACTGAACACTAGGGGATAAATGGCAACAGTGTTGCAAGTGGCTGACCTGAATACGCGCTACTGTAGGTAGGTAGGTAGAGTGTATCTGATAGGGATAAAGTGAGTTTTATAGGGACAAACAGAGACCAATACACACACACACACACACACACAACATACGCGCGCAGACACACACACACACACACACACACACAGAGGGAAGAGGAAAAAACAAACCCCAAATATACTATCCACACTCGGGAGGAAAAAAAAACAACCAAATATACGATCTACACAACGTACGCGAACACACACACACACACACACACACACACACACTATAAAATGGATAAAATTAGTAACTACTTACAATATCAACTTCTGTGACGATCGTGGATAAATACCTATGTATCTATAATCAGCTGAAATTCCTATGAAATCCCACTATCTATTTATAGCTCCAACTTGTGGGTTTTTCCTTTGGAAAATCCCACTATCTTTTTATAGCCTCAGCTTGAGTGACGTTCCTGTTTATGAATTCTAGTATATATGTATAGCTACAAAATGTGGAAATCCCCAAGTCGATATTTATAGTCTCAAAATTTCCAGCGTCAGTGACGTCACTGTACTGAACACTAGGGGATGAATGGCAACAGTGTTGCAAGTGGCTGACCTGAATACACGCTACTGCAGGTAGGTAGGTAGAGTGTATCTGATAGGGATAAAGTGAGTTTTTATAGGGACAAACAGAGACCAATACACACACACACACAAACACACACACAACGTACGCGCGCAGACATACGCACACACACCCACATACACACACACACACACAGAGGGAAGAGGAAAAAACAAACCCCAAATATACTATCAATACAGAAGGGAGATAACACAAACCCCAAATAAACTATCAACACAAACGTACGCGAACGCATACAAACCCCAAATATACTATTCACACAACGTCGCTAACGCATACAAACCCCAAATATGCTATCCACACTCGGGAGGAAGAAGAAAAAAACAACCAAATATACGATCTACACAACGTACGCGAACAAACACACACACACACATACACACACACACACAGAGGGAAGAGGCAAAAACAAACCCCAAATATACTATCAACACAGAAGGGAGATAATACAAACCCCAAATAAACTATCCACACAAACGTACGCGAACGCATACAAACCCGAAATATACTATCAACACAGAGTGAAGAAGAAAAAGTTTTTTGAAAGCACCTAAGCCCTCACCTGCAATGACCAACTCTGCCAAACACCTACACCCCACTCCCCACTTCCAACACTACAAAACCCATTTAACCCGTTATTTTATGGCATCAGTGTGTGATTTAGGAAACATCAAGACACAAAATGATGGATGAATAGACTGACTATTGTTTACCGACTTGCATGCCTAAAGAGCGTGCGTGAAGGAAAACATCCTTCCATTTCAATTCTAACTAAAACATGATCCAGAGGGATAGAGAGAGGTGAAAGAGCACAATTTCATAAAGTGTGAGTAAAAACAAAACACGCCATCCTTATTATACAATGTCAAGACCAAGAGACACCTACGTTTTCTTTCTGGTCTATTCTCTTTTAGAAGGTAGTATGAAATTTCACATCAGGGCCAACGCATCGGCTCACATTGTCAATTTTTCCATTTCCATGTCTTTACCGGCACAAGTTCTTCATCATCTTCAATTTCTTCTTCTTCTGAATCCCTCTTCTCTGTTTCATCTTGTTTTTGTTTCTTCTCTTTTCTCGTAGGGCACTCTGAATTCCAGTGTCCTTTCTCCTGACAACGATATTAGGTATCTTGACTTTTGTCTCTCTTTCTTAGACGAAGCAGGTATTCTGGAGACAAATACCCATTTACCTTTGCAGATATAGCAAACTTCATTAGCACTTACACACTTTCGTATGACTCTCATCAAATCAACGATCAAAAGAGTAAGTTTTGTTGCCACTTTCGCATGTGAATTATGCTTTCGTATGACTTTTAGCAAATATTTGACCAGCAGGTCGATCTGTGCTGACTCTTCCATCTTCTTGATCGTTTGAGAGCGGAATGAATACTCTGACGCTAAGACACTCTCCTTATATACAGGGACCTGCTGCGTATGAAACCTAGTCAAATGTAATTTTGCAATAAGATGAAACGATTTCATTGAGGAAGTAAAAAGCAATGATGTACCGTATCGCCTCACACAAAACCTGAAGTGTTAGTTCAAATCCGTGTCAGCGATTTCGAAGACGACATAACTGAGCTTTAATCAATGCTCGCCAATTATGCCACAAAACCACGAGTCCTGATTCACGCCAAAAGAAATTTCGTTCGGTCCATAAAAAATAGTATCATATCTGAGAAACGCAAAAAGGAACTTCCAGAAAACTGAGAAAGACGGCTTACACCTACAACGTAAATGTATGAGTTCAAGTAGTGCGTAAAACTTAGTCAAATTAAATTTTTATAGTCAAGACGAAACGATCTCTTTTCAAACAAGAAAGCAGACACCAAGCGACAATGGCGATCCGTGTCACACAACACTTTTCAAAATGTATATTATCAGAGGTTTGTTCTAGCGATCTGCACGGTTAAATTAAATGTTGATGTATTTTGCAATAAGACGGACACAATTTCCATGGGATCGCCCATGGTACGAATGTTCGTGCATTAGTTTAATTTTTAAAAATATTTTTTTATATAAATCGCCTATAGGATAGACCCAGTAAAGCATGGCCATTCTCGTCACTGTCTGAATAGCTACTCAAGTCAATTCGAAGCGAACGCGGTAAGAAAATAAGTATAGCCAATGAGAGTATGGGGTAGCCCTGAAATTTTTTTTGGGAACTTGAAGCTATGGCGTATCTCTTTGTGTTTTAGAGGTCATATTTCTTCTTAAGTAAATACACGCATCAATAGACAGACAGATTGGGTCATCATCCTTGAGTTTCACTGTACTTTCGGTTCTTTACTTCATACAAGCCCCAAATTTATTAGTTTGAAAACGAAAAGATAACATGCCCCTCAATACTGTAACACGTCTGTTCTGACTCTACCGATGTGAGTGTGAGTGTTTATGTCGAAATGTTTAAGGGTCCATCCTATAGGCGATTTATATAAAAAAAATATTTTTAAAAATTAAACTAATGCACGAACATTCGTACCATGGGCGATCCCATGGAAATTGTGTCCGTCTTATTGCAAAATACATCAACATTTAATTTAACCGTGCAGATCGCTAGAACAAACCTCTGATAATATACATTTTGAAAAGTGTTGTGTGACACGGATCGCCATTGTCGCTTGGTGTCTGCTTTCTTGTTTGAAAAGAGATCGTTTCGTCTTGACTATAAAAATTTAATTTGACTAAGTTTTACGCACTACTTGAACTCATACATTTACGTTGTAGGTGTAAGCCGTCTTTCTCAGTTTTCTGGAAGTTCCTTTTTGCGTTTCTCAGATATGATACTATTTTTTATGGACCGAACGAAATTTCTTTTGGCGTGAATCAGGACTCGTGGTTTTGTGGCATAATTGGCGAGCATTGATTAAAGCTCAATTATGTCGTCTTCGAAATCGCTGACACGGATTTGAACTAACACTTCAGGTTTTGTGTGAGGCGATACGGTACATCATTGCTTTTTACTTCCTCAATGAAATCGTTTCATCTTATTGCAAAATTACATTTGACTAGGTTTCATACGCAGCAGGTCCCTGTATATAAGGAGAGTGTCTTAGCGTCAGAGTATTCATTCCGCTCTCAAACGATCAAGAAGATGGAAGAGTCAGCACAGATCGACCTGCTGGTCAAATATTTGCTAAAAGTCATACGAAAGCATAATTCACATGCGAAAGTGGCAACAAAACTTACTCTTTTGATCGTTGATTTGATGAGAGTCATACGAAAGTGTGTAAGTGCTAATGAAGTTTGCTATATCTGCAAAGGTAAATGGGTATTTGTCTCCAGAATACCTGCTTCGTCTAAGAAAGAGAGACAAAAGTCAAGATACCTAATATCGTTGTCAGGAGAAAGGACACTGGAATTCAGAGTGCCCTACGAGAAAAGAGAAGAAACAAAAACAAGATGAAACAGAGAAGAGGGATTCAGAAGAAGAAGAAATTGAAGATGATGAAGAACTTGTGCCGGTAAAGACATGGAAATGGAAAAATTGACAATGTGAGCCGATGCGTTGGCCCTGATGTGAAATTTCATACTACCTTCTAAAAGAGAATAGACCAGAAAGAAAACGTAGGTGTCTCTTGGTCTTGACATTGTATAATAAGGATGGCGTGTTTTGTTTTTACTCACACTTTATGAAATTGTGCTCTTTCACCTCTCTCTATCCCTCTGGATCATGTTTTAGTTAGAATTGAAATGGAAGGATGTTTTCCTTCACGCACGCTCTTTAGGCATGCAAGTCGGTAAACAATAGTCAGTCTATTCATCCATCATTTTGTGTCTTGATGTTTCCTAAATCACACACTGATGCCATAAAATAACGGGTTAAATGGGTTTTGTAGTGTTGGAAGTGGGGAGTGGGGTGTAGGTGTTTGGCAGAGTTGGTCATTGCAGGTGAGGGCTTAGGTGCTTTCAAAAAACTTTTTCTTCTTCACTCTGTGTTGATAGTATATTTCGGGTTTGTATGCGTTCGCGTACGTTTGTGTGGATAGTTTATTTGGGGTTTGTATTATCTCCCTTCTGTGTTGATAGTATATTTGGGGTTTGTTTTTGCCTCTTCCCTCTGTGTGTGTGTGTGTATGTGTGTGTTTGTTCGCGTACGTTGTGTAGATCGTATATTTGGTTGTTTTTTTCTTCTTCCTCCCGAGTGTGGATAGCATATTTGGGGTTTGTATGCGTTAGCGACGTTGTGTGAATAGTATATTTGGGGTTTGTATGCGTTCGCGTACGTTTGTGTGGATAGTTTATTTGGGGTTTGTATTATCTCCCTTCTGTGTTGATAGTATATTTGGGGTTTGTTTTTGACTCTTCCCTCTGTGTGTGTGTATGTGTGTGTGTTTGTGTATGTGTGTGTGTGTTTGTTCGCGTACGTTGTGTAGATCGTATATTTGGTTGTTTTTTCTTCTTCCTCCCGAGTGTGGATAGCATATTTGGGGTTTGTATGCGTTAGCGACGTTGTGTGAATAGTATATTTGGGGTTTGTATGCGTTCGCGTACGTTTGTGTGGATAGTTTATTTGGGGTTTGTATTATCTCCCTTCTGTGTTGATAGTATATTTGGGGTTTATTTTTGACTCTTCCCTCTGTGTGTGTGTATGTGTGTGTGTGTGTGTTTGTTCGCGTACGTTGTGTAGATCGTATATTTGGTTGATTTTTTCTTCTTCCTCCTGAGTGTGGATAGCATATTTGGGGTTTGTATGCGTTAGCGACGTTGTATGAATAGTATATTTGGAGTTTGTATGCGTTCGCGTACGTTTGTGTGGATAGTTTATTTGGGGTTTGTATTATCTCCCTTCTGTGTTGATAGTATATTTGGGGTTTGTTTTTTCCTCTTCCCTCTGTGTGTATATGTGTGTGTGTGTGTGTTCGCGTACGTTGTGTAGATCGTATATTTGGTTGTTTTTTTCTTCTTCCTCCCGAGTGTGGATAGCATATTTGGGGTTTGTATGCGTTCGCGTACGTTTGTGTGGATAGTTTATTTGGGGTTTGTATTATCTCCCTTCTGTGTTGATAGTATATTTGGGATTTGTTTTTTCCTCTTCCCTCTGTGTGTGCGTGTGTGTGTGTGTGTGTGTGTGTGTGTGTGTGTGTTCGCGTACGTTGTGTAGATCGTATATTTGGTTGTTTTTTTCTTCTTCCTCCCGAGTGTGGATAGCATATTTGGGGTTTGTATGCGTTAGCGACGTTGTGTGAATAGTATATTTGGGCTTTGTATGCGTTCGCGTACGTTTGTGTGGATAGTTTATTTGGGGTTTGTATTATCTCCCTTCTGTGTTGATAGTATATTTGTGGTTTGTATGCGTTCGCGTACGTTTGTGTGGATAGTTTATTTGGAGTTTGTATTATCTCCCTTCTGTGTTGATAGTATATTTGGGGTTTGTTTTTTCCTCTTCCCTCTGTGTGTGTGTGTGTGTGTGTGTGTTCGCGTACGTTGTGTAGATCGTATATTTGGTTGTTTTTTTCTTCTTCCTCCCGAGTGTGGATAGCATATTTGGGGTTTGTATGCGTTAGCGACGTTGTGTGAATAGTATATTTGGGGTTTGTATGCGTTCGCGTACGTTTGTGTTGATAGTTTATTTGGGGTTTGTGTTATCTCCCTTCTGTATTGATAGTATATTTGGGGTTTGTTTTTTCCTCTTCCCTCTGTGTGTGTGTGTGTGTGTGTGTGTGTGTGTGTGTGTGTGTGTGCGTATGTCTGCGCGCGTACGTTGTGTGTGTGTTTGTGTGTGTGTGTGTGTGTATTGGTCTCTGTTTGTCCCTATAAAAACTCACTTTATCCCTATCAGATACACTCTACCTACCTACCTGCAGTAGCGTGTATTCAGGTCAGCCACTTGCAACACTGTTGCCATTCATCCCCTAGTGTTCAGTACAGTGACGTCACTGACGCTGGAAATTTTGAGACTATAAATATCGAATTGGGGATTTCCACATTTTGTAGCTATACATATATACTAGAATTCATAAACAGGAACGTCACTCAAGCTGAGGCTATAAAAAGATAGTGGGATTTTCCAAAGGAAAAACCCACAAGTTGGAGCTATAAATAGATAGTGGGATTTCATAGGAATTTCAGCTGATTATAGATACATAGATATTTATCCACGATCGTCACAGAAGTTGATATTGTAAGTAGTTACTAATTCTATCCATTTTATAGTGTGTGTGTGTGTGTGTGTTCGCGTACGTTGTGTAGATCGTATATTTGGTTGTTTTGTTTTCCTCCCGAGTGTGGATAGTATATTTGGGGTTTGTTTTTTCCTCTTCCCTCTGTGTGTGTGTGTGTGTGTGTGTGTGTGTGTGTGTGTGTGTGTGTGTGTGTGTGTGTCTGCGCGCGTATGTTGTGTGTGTGTGTGTGTATTGGTCTCTGTTTGTCCCTATAAAACTCACTTTATCCCTATCAGATACACTCTACCTACCTACCTACAGTAGCGCGTATTCAGGTCAGCCACTTGCAACACTGTTGCCATTTATCCCCTAGTGTTCAGTACAGTGACGTCACTGACGCTGGAAATTTTGAGACTATAAATATCGACTTGGGGATTTCCACATTTTGTAGCTATACATATATACTAGAATTCATAAACAGGAACGTCACTCAAGCTGAGGCTATAAAAAGATAGTGGGATTTTCCAAAGGAAAAACCCACAAGTTGGAGCTATAAATAGATAGTGGGATTTCATAGGAATTTTAGCTGATTATAGCTATAAATAGATACATGGGTGTTTATCCACGATCGTCACACAAGTTGATATTGTAAGTAGTTACTAATTTTATCCATTTTAGTCTAATCCATTGTAACTTAATTTTCGGGGATATGTTTATTTTCCTTTAAATTCTGGGACAATTTCGTCATTTTAGCGTTACTTTTAGTCACATCCATTTTGTTGTTGAGCATTTCCTTGATTATAGCTATTTATAGCATCATTACAATTATGCAAATTTTTGAACACCCCAGCAAGATTTCAGGTCTTGGTAATGCCTTATATATAAATCTCACGCTTGTGCTAGTGTATGTATGTCTCTGTCTCTGTTGTGTTTGACCCTCTACCATCATTGTCCCTAGACAATCCCACCATGTTCAATTCCCCTTGACGCTATACAGACCCACCATGTTCAATTTCTATATGTTAAATTCCCCTTGACGCTAGACAGTCCCACGATTTATTCCCATGTTCAATTTCCCCTTGTCCCTAGACAGTCCCACGATCTATTCCCCTGTTCAATTCCCTTTGTCCCTAGACAAGCCCGAACTCTATTCCCCATGTTCAATTCCCCTTGTCCCTAGACAAGCCCAAACTCTATTCCCCATGTTAAATTCCCATTGTCCCTAGAGTGGCCCAGCAATTTTCTCCATGTTAAATTTCCATTGTCCCTAGAGTGGCCCAGGGGTGTTTTTAATGGTAATTCCCATTGTCCCTAGTGTGGCCCCATTCACTACTTACTGGTAACTTTCCACGATTCGTTTAAACTCGGGATCGATTTTCAAACGGTGATCGTACTCGTGTTCCCACATTTCCACCACTTGGTATCCTTGCTGTTCTAACTTCAAACGTCGCTGACAAGTGGCCTGGTACAAGTCTTCCATGGTTCGATGTAAAAACTGATTTTTAGTGCTACGATCAGGGTAACAGACGGGACATCCGTGAAATAAGCAACCGTTAAACTCGTACACGATCTTGGGGTTTTCTAAGTCCCAGCCATCTATCGAATACGTTCCGATGGTCTTTACACCCTCTCCGTTGCGGGCATGTTGAATCCATTTGTCTTCCTTGTCGCACAAGTAATGTAACCAACGTAGGGCTTTGACCGAGTATTGACGTTTGACATAGTTGGTCGTTTGAGGGCTGATGACAGCCAAGGTGTTTTCAGGCATGAATCGTTGCGGGTACACTAAGGAACACGCTTTGGCAATGGTGCAAGCTTCTTTCAAAGGATCGACCCCTCCGTGTTCCATGAACAGTTCTCGAAATTTTCCACAGCAAAGCCGTAAAATGTCCACGTCGGAACGGCAATACTTTAACATTTCTTCCTGAAAGTCAAAAGGGTCTGAGGCGTGAGCCTGGTACCAAGCGTAGAAAGCTTCTCGTTGTTCGGTACGCATGTTGTCGGGGTCGTAATAGTCAGCCTCAGGCAAATGGGGTAGAACGGCATGTTGATTGGCTTCGGTATTGAAAAAGTGTGGAAAGTACCCTTTAGCCATTTCTGTCATTCCAAACGTTTTAGGGATTCGACTCAAAGGCATGGCCAAATAGCTCATCGAATCTTTAAGAACGTCTGCAAAGAGTCTGGATGTCAAGTATGCATACTCGTGCAGACGTTGATACATGTGGGGAAGAGGAGGTCTCCAAAGAGTCTGGATGTGCACACGTGCGTATCGATGATACATGTTGGGAAAAGGACGGTAATCGAAACTATGGTTTGGTGGGCTGGTGCAGAGATGACCTTGATATCGTCCACAAAATCTTTAGAGGATGGAGAGAAAATCCTCAATCCATATATGGGTTTTGTTCTTTTGACCATTGTAATAGAGTAGCAGGCGTTGATGCTCTGTCATAATCCTTATTCAAAAATCTCCAATTGGACGGAATCGGTATGCTCGTTTTCATATAAACCCTTTGCTAGGTCCAGTACGGAGGAGAAACATTGTGTATCACATGACCTTCTTTTCTGAAGTCCATGCTGGCAGATACCTCTGTGGCAGTTACTAAGTGTGTTATCACGCATGATATGCCCCATTTTCTTACATATGATCGAAATAAGGTGTACTGACCAATAGTGTGCTGGTGTTGAACGGTTTCTGTTACACTCTCACAGACCTTTCGTCAGCAGAATGGCAATTAAATCATTAGGTCAACTCATACAGTCACATCAAAATATTTCATACACGCTTGTTCTATAATAAAGCCTAAGGTTATAACAACAACAATAATATCGCAACTTCTGAAATACATATTCCTAATTCTCTATATAGTAAACTATCAACATCAACAATATTCCAAGGCATTTCCTACCTTACAAATTATAAAAGCCTAATTATGCGTGCAGAAAGCCAACAACGCCTTACTCTACAAAATCCGTAACTATATATTAAAATACAAACAAGTACAAGGTCTCATTACTTCCTATTAAATTCAGTTCTTCACCACGATGCATCAACGTAGCATATTACACCATCCACTTGGATTTTATCTAAACAACTACGTACATTAATCTTCAATATTACTAATTCGCTATACACTACATTACGACATGTTGATAATTCAACTATACATGGAAGATTAACTTTCTACTAATCTACTAAATTAAATGCACATAATAACATACAAATCTCACGACGCATAGTTAGAAAGTGAGAGAGATTCGAGCGAAGATATTTTACCCCAGAAGCCTTTATTCCAATCTCGTCCGAAGTTCATAGAACTAGCTTTGCCGCCCTTTTAACGAGCGCGCAACTTCGGCAATCGGAGCGCAATCTAGTGTCTCCAATTTCCCTATGACTTGTTCTCGCCGATGTCCAGACAAATAACTGATCCGTTCACAATGGATAAAACAGAATAATGTCTGGCTGCGTGAGAAACCCGTCCAAAATTCGATTATCTTAATTCTGATTGGATACCTGTGGTCTCTTTGAAAACGGTCTGGTGTGATATCGCTGAGGTGCCATAATGTCAGGCTTTCGGCCTCCACGCCGAAGCCGACGGGTGACATAATTGCTAATTGCAAACAAACAGTTTCTTACGCAGCTGCAAGGTTCTGCAAAGGAAGTAACCGTGAATTTGACCATAACGCAATGACTAATTCACGGATAGGTATTTTCTTGGTTTCAGAATCGGTCTAAAGTCTTGATATTATATAACACGGACTGACATTTCCCAAAGTACGCTGAATTACGAATTATATCAGAAGACATTTATAAACACGAGCAGGAATTGTTAAAAAAATTCTCACATAATGTGACACTCCCAAACCCACATTGGTCGAAACCGAGAAGCGATCTGACGCAAACAGAAGTGACATATCGGTGGTCTCTAAAAGTGAACGTCAAAGACCATTTCACCTCTGTTGCTTTGCGTTTTATGATGTTTCGAAACCGCGTAACGATCTCTTCTTGAGGTGACAGCAGCATAAAGCATGGAGGATGTATGGCTATTATTTCTAGGGTCTGGTAGATGTGGTATGTCTGCTTTGGTGAACTCTGAGACATACTGCTAATTTAAGATGTTGTTAATTTTGTTGGCAGTGTCGCAAAAAGGTTTTTCAAGGGAAGCAACATTTGTAATACTATTTCTTTTTCTCCTTGATAAAACTCACACAACTGACACGTGCCACACATTTCTGTGCTTGTCTTTTTTTGGTATATACTTGAAGCACATATCAGCTGAATAGGAAGACTTTGCACACCTGAATCAGATAATTCGCATGTTGTCTCTGCTTATTCGTGGTTGACTACATCAGCACATGATCCTGTTATTCAAGTGTCGGGGTGAATTTTTATTTAGAATTTCAACTATGAAAAATGCGCGGATTGGAACCTAAACAAATCAATCAGCCAATAATAATAATAATAATAATAACAATAATAATAACAATAATAATAATGATATTTTATTATTATTATTATTATTAACACAGCTCTTCGTAATTTGCAGCTTATTTCCTGAAATATCGGCGTATAGATGTGTGTTCTATATTAGAACCTAGCACAGTGCTGGACTGGCTACCGAACATTTGTACAAAGACATAGTTTATTAGGTAAAAGACTGAGCCTCTTGACAGACCAGCTAAAACATGGCGTCTTTGAAAGAGATCGTAATTATGTACCAGAGCTTGAAGAGAGAATGGGACAAGAAACCTCCAAATCTAGATCGTTGTGGCGAGATTTTGACAAAGCTAAAAGTAACTGATACTTCTACTATCAGCATATTTTTAAAATATGTTACCACTTCTTTTTGAAGGGGCAATGTATATTCGCTATCGTGGTATCCTGTTTCAATTTTGCATAGTCACCGCCTGTGTTGTTTGAGTACAAGAGTAAAATTAATAATACCAAATCATATTTGTATCATATATCCACGCAGTGAGATGTTGCAAAAACATGTGAGTGGTTGGGTGAGGAGGATTACAAGTTTTCGTGTTGTGTCGTAACAGCCCTACATGTAAGACCTCGACGCTGATATTTATGTTTTGGGCGTCTGGGTCTTACTGCCTAACTAACGGCGCTGTGTAGCTTGTTTTGATGTCGACTAACATCGTAACGAATTTAAAATTTTCAGGAATATTTCACACAATTGGCATCCCATATCGACGCTTTTCTACAAATTAAAGTTATAATGTATTAGACTTTTCTTACTCTCAGGTCTTTTTCTTAAGAAATTGAAATTCTCACACAAGCAAATGGACCTGTTTTCAAGTTTTGTTGGCCTACATTTCAGTTGGTTGGAAAGCCATGAATGCCGAAATCAGGTTAAGTTGAAGTATTATTCTTTAACGAAACATATTAAACTGTATTATGCCTATTGTAACTGTAAGCAACATTTAGTTTCATTCAAGAAACCTATCCCTCCACATAAATCTACTTGAACATACTTTGGCATACCTTGACTATTGTCGCATTTCAACAAAATCAATTTTATGTGAACAGAACATGAAAATGCTTGTGTCCGATTTTTGTTTCCACCAGGATAACAACAGCATTGTAAGTATATCAATTACACATCAATTTGTGGAAGAGATTTGATATAGTCTGCCAAGTGTGTGAGATATTCCTGAAACTTTGACTACTCATTCCATTGTCAACTGACATCGAAACACGCTATACAAGGCCATTATTTTGAGCAGTAAGATGTAATACTAAAACATAAAAAAACATGTGACACATCTTATATTGTAGGAATAGTCATGTCGTACTACACTTTATACATTACCCTAGCAACCCCAGTGCAGGGCATATATCCCCTAGAATTGTCAGTTTTACATGGTCAATGTACTTTTTCCATATGTTAGTAACTTTCTTTGTTAAAGATTGTTATAAACTATATATGAAATAAAAGCCATTAAAATTATCTTTCTAAATATGCGTTACTTGTTAGTGTTATTTATTTTGATTTACACTTTATCACAAGTTGAAAAGTAAATAACAGATAATGTACGCTTCCTGCACAAAATTAATACTAAAGGGATGTGTGTGTAACATGTGGTTCATTTGGAAAATTATGCGACTGGGTTAAGGACTATGAATATACATGAAAATTTCCAGCCAATCAGAAAAAATTGAATTGATGCTTAGTGTGGAATTTGAAGAATTAAAATATCACAAGCCATGTGGAAGGTATATTGCTGCAAATTCAAGTGTCGTTTGTTTGTGATCCTCAAGGTTTATTAACATTCTTCACACATCATTAGATTGTACATATTCTCATCTTTAATTTCATTTATAAAGTGTCTGTCGCAAAGGAGATTTAGTGTGCTGGATTTTGTTTTAAAAATAAGAAACTTTTGAGTTTTTGTAGTTTGCTGAGCATGTACTATGGATGTCATTTTAAATATTTTACGATGTTAGTACCGTAAACAAACGTTTGTAACCAGTTGTTTAATGTTATATCTTTTAGTAAATGTGCAAAATATAGTGTCTATGACTTAGCTAACAAATACAAGGTTCTAAATCGAGTTTTACCATTTATTCTTATATTTTAAAAAAGATCTTTAGAGAATTTGTTGAGACGAGTGTTCTTCATAACCATTCAAAATCACTGTTAACATCAAATTTAGTTTTCTCATTTAGATCAGTCGCACAGAGAGAGAGAGAAATTGCTAGTTTTATTATTTGTTTTTATACATTAAACATATTAATAAATACCAGAGGTCTTGCTAGGATTTTAAAACTAGGAGTCCAGGACTCCCATTTTGGTAAAAATATTCCCACCATCAAAAGTTGCAGTCCCTTCTTTCCTACAGAATCAACACAGACGTGAGTGCATCTATTTTTAGATGGAGATGTTTTCATAATGTAATAGCTCACTTTAATACAGCTTCATTACAACAGTCCATAAACAGGATTGCAAATTTATGGTTTATTTATTTGTCTACATCCTTGTAGTAATTTTAGGCAATTGTTAAATAGTATCTGATTTGCTGTTTTCCCCCATTTTATCGCATATATGTGTCAGGTTGGAAAACAGCTTAGACCTTAAAGCGCATCCCGCTAATTCCACAACATAGCATTGTCCCATACATTTATGACCTACATAATTTGGATTTTAAAGTTAAATCTTTAATAAAATAATACCTTGGCTTTGCTTTCAGTGATTTGTATATTTTTCTGAAAATATTTGCCCAATGATTTATGAAAACAGACAATCTAATAAACTGGTACATCCCAGACTTAGTAAAGTCTACCATTATTTCCTGTTAGGCCTACTGGTTCACTTAGTTTCAGACTAATTTTATGACGAAATAGTGTACAAGAGGCAGTTAAGATATCTCCAGATCACCGATTCTGATCTTAAAACACATGTTTGTATGTTTTATCATCAAAGGATATCATACAGGAAATTGATAGTTGCTACCTTACTCGGAAAAGTGTTAATGGTCAATCAGCTATCAAAACATATTGCTTGTGAATGGGCAAGAGTTTGTTTGTCAACGTAGTTGATATAAAAACTAGGCCTAGCTACTGATGCCTTGATGAATACATTTCGCTACAACTCTAGAACTGACCAGGCTAAGGTGAGGGGCATTTAAAAAAAAGTATGGTCAGTCAATGTGCCTCATAAATAGCTCTTGTTTGTCCATCAGAGTGATACTGAATTTTGTCAGTCCAAGTAAGGACTTATTCCAAACACTAAGCTAGGCATCACACACTTTCTTACACTTAGCTACTGTCCTATCTGAACTATCAATTTTAGCAACTTTAGCACTCTTCTGAATCTCGTTATAATCTTCGTAAGTTTGCCATTTAACCCCAAAATACTTATCCAAATTTACGAATGGCATTTTGTCTTAAGTCTCAACATGTCTTGATTCTGAGGTCACATGCACTACTTATTCCGATACATTCGGAAATGAACACAATAACGAAAGCTAAAGTTGTTTATTTGATGTACTTTTATAAATGACTGATTGTACATCACTGGGTCTTTCTGACTCTGAATTCAATCACTGTAAATATAAGTACATCTTCCCACCCGGCCGCCAGTCAAAGCCTTTGAACTTGCCGCCCAGCTATTGCATCATGTTCTTTTTGATGTACTCTTATTATGGCAACATGTATGTACATCAAGGGATCTTTCAGTCACTGAATTCTGTCATTGTAAATATCAGCACAGCTAATTGATCAACACATTTTCCCACAAAGCAGGTGGCTGAAGCAAGACTGGCAAGTCTTTGAATTTTGCCGCACACCTATTACATGTGTACAGAGGACTCCCGCCTCAGTAATTTTCTTTTTCCCAGATCAAAAATTGGCCTCCAAATACGCATAATTAAGCGTTTCCGAGATCTCTGAATACTATATATATATATATATATGTGTGTGTGTGTGTGTATATATATATATATATATATATATATATATATATATATATATATATATATATTATAGTCCGAAACAATTGGCCCTGTTTTTGTAAATTGATGGAATCATTTCTGGTAATGTAGATATTATAAACTGTTCTTGCCTTGTCCATTTGCTCTGCAGAATGGATTATCCTGGCTCCTTCTGCCAGAAATATGACCTGACTAAAGAAAAAATATTAAACCACATCCATGAACAAAAACCTATCTCATGTCTTCAAGTGGAGTAGTACTAGAAATTAAAGCTTTCCCTGAAACACAGAGCTGCCATTGAACTTACAAAATGTCATTTTAATGTTGGACCCAAGCTTTAGTAAAGTGAATCAAAAATCTTTGGCAACAAAAATCTCCAGAGAATAAAGTTAGGTCACAAGAAAAGAGTTGCAGGCTTCAAAAGTGTATCCGACCTCTAAGAATTGTTGTTTGATCCAACAGCAGCATTGACAAATCAAGCTCAAGTAGCAATCAATCATCATCGTCATCATTGGCGACTCGGTCTCGAAAGACCATGCGAATAGCGCCCTTGGGGTGTTGTCTGTCTCTGTTGGCATCGTCTGCTGTGGCTGTGCAGGCCTATATGTGAATGACAGTCCCTACTGCAGTTGGTGCAGACATACTGGGAAGTCTGCGTTACTGTGGTTGCTGCTGCGTTCTTCTTTCTCTTACATTTCTCTGCCGCCAACTGGCCTCTCCTCGCATCAGCGACTGATATGCCATTGTTTACCATCAGTCTCCAGGTGCCTCGGTCCTCGGCCAGCTCTTCCCAGCCATCGGGTGAAATGTTGCATGCCTTCATGTCCCTCTTGCACACATCTTTGAAATGGAGTGAGGGGCGTCCGACTCTTCTCATGCCAGTGGCCAGCTGTCCATATAAGATGTCCTTTGGCAGCCTTCCATCCTCCATGTGTCAGAGGTGACCCAGCCATCGAAGGCGACATTTAATTAGCAGGGAGTACATGCTGGGGGTACTTGCACGCTGCAGGATCTCGCTGTGTGGAATACGGTCTTGCCAGCTGATTTTCAGGATGCGTTTTAGGCACCGTATATGGAAGGAGTTGAGCCGGCGTTCTTGCCTCATGTAGGTACTCCAGGTCTCACTTCCATATAGAAGGGTGCTGAGAATGCAGGCCTGGTAGACTCGGACCTTGGTGTGCTCTGTCAACGCGTTGTTTTCCCACACCCTCTTCGTTAATCGAGCCATGATGGTATTTGCCTTTCCAAGCCTTCTGTCCAGCTCCATATCAATCGAGAGAGTGTTGCTGATGGTTGACCCTAGGTAGGTAAAGTTGTTGACTGCTTCCAGGGTGACACCGTTGATTTTGATTGAAGGGGCAATGGTGGTATCTTGCACGCTGACATTTGTTTTTTCCAGGCTGATGGTGAGACCAAACTGCATGCAGGCAACAGCAAAACGGTCTCCCAGTCTCTGGAGGGCTTCCTCGGTGTGGGCCACAAGCTGCGTCATCTGCAAAAAGCATCTCCCTGATGAGCACAGCTCTCACTTTTGTCTTTGAGCGCAGTCGTGCCAGGTTGAACAGCCTCCCGTCGGACCTGGTGTGTAGATATATGCCATCCGTGGACGTGTCGAAGGCGTAGGACAGGAACAGGGAGAAGAAGATCCCAAAAAGTGTTGGTGCCAGCACGCAGCCCTGCTTCGCACCACTGTTAATTGGGAAGGAGGTTGAGGAGGATCCATCATACAGGACTGTTCCCTTCATATCTGCATGGAAAGAGATTATCATGCTGAGGAGTTTTGGGGGGCAACCGATCTTACTCAGAAGTTCAAAAAGGCCCTTCCTGCTGACCATGTCAAAGGCCTTGGTGAGGTCGATGAACATCATGTAGAGTGGTTGACCTTGCTCTCTGCTCTTCTCTTGGAGTTGTCGTAGGGAGAAGATCATGTCTGTCGTCGACCTGCCTGCTCTGAAGCCACACTGTGATTCCGGGTACACACGGTCTGCCAGCATCTGCAGCCTGTTGAGTATGATGTGGGCATACACTTACTCAAGAGTGAGATCCCTCTGTAATTATTACAGTCACTGCGGTTGCCCTTGTTTTTGTAAAGGGTCACAATTGTGGCATCACGCATGTCTTGGGGGACTACTCCTTCCTCCCAGCAGCGGCAAAGTAGCTCATGCAGTGGTTTAATCAATGCTGGTTTTCCACATTTGATAGCTTCGGGCGGGATGCTGTCACTACCTGGTGCTTTGTCGTTTGGAAGGCAGTCGATTGCTTTGCTGAGCTCCTCTTAGGTTGGCACTTTGTTGAGCTCTTCCATGGTGGGCAGATTCTTTATGCTGCTGAGGGCTGCATCAGTGACTGACGTTTCTCGAGAGTATAGTTCTGAGTAGTGCTCCACCCATCTGGCCATCTGTTGCCCACGGTCTGTGATCTTCTCTCCCGTCAGGGATTTCAGGGGAGCGACCCCTTTCACTGTAGGGCCTAGAGCCTTCTTGATGCCACTGTACATACCTTGGATGTGTCTGGACTCGGCACTGCGCTGGATCCCTTCACACAGTTGTTGCCAGTACTTGTTCGCACACTGTCTAGCAATGCATTGGGTGTTACTTCGGGCACTTCTGAGAGCAGCAAGCGTCCGTTCATTAGGGCATTTTTTGTAAGCTATGAAGGCTTTTCGTTTCTCCTCGATTTGTGGTTCCATCCTTGATAGGTGTGCATTGAACCAGTCCTGGCTGGGTCGTTCCTTCTTGCCAAACGTTGACATAGCTGTACTGTAGATGGCACCCTTCATGGCGTTCCACTTGGCTGTAGCGTCATACTCAGGCAGGTCCTGGAGAGCCTTGTTCAGGGCAGACACATACTCCTCCACCTTGGCAGGGACTGACATCTGCGCAGTGTTTATGCGAGGACGTCCTTTTGGTTTTGAGCAGTGTAGCGTGTGTGGCTGTAGTCGCACTCTGCTGCTCACAAGGGCATGGTCGGAGTCACACTGTGGTAGGTTCTGGTGGAGAGGACGCTGTTAAGGGCAGAGCGCCTGGTGATGACCAAGTCGAGTTGGTGCCAGTGATGAGATCGGGGGTGTTTCCATGACACTTTGTGTTGTGGCTTACACTTGAAGAAGGTGTTTGTGATGCACAGGCCATGGTAGGTGCATAGCTCCAGCAGTCTCTGGCCATTTTCGTTGGTCTTTCCAGTGCCATGATATCCGAGGCAGGTAGGCCATGACTCGTGGTCCGCACCTACTCTGGCATTAAAGTCGCCGAGGAGGAATAGTGGTTCATTTTTGGGGCATCCTTTGATCTGTTCGTCCAGCTGCCCATAGAACTGATCCTTCACATCTTCTGATGACGTGAGGGTTGGGGCGTAGACACTGATGATGTTGACAGGACCTGAAGCAGTGGTGAGGCGGATGGACAAGAGACGCTCAGTGCCCCCTGTGGGAGGTTCAACCGAGGCCAGGAGATTGTTTTTGATGGCAAAGCCCACTCCGTGCTGACGGGGCTCCTCAGGTTCTCGACCCTTCCAGAAGAAGGTGTAGTTTTCCTCTCTGAGGGAGCCACTAGAAGCGAGCCTCGTTTCCTGGAGGGCAGCTATGCTGATATTTAGTCTGGTGAGTTCTCTATCGATGATGGCCATCTTTCTGGTGTCGTCTACTTCTCTGAGGTCGTCGGAGAAGCCTGTACGCATGGTGCACACATTCCAGCTTGCAAATCGAAGAGCTGGAGTCTTCTTTATTGGTTTCTTGTTTCTTTTGTCTGGTGTGGAATTACCATCTGCTTGTCATGCTGAACAACACACTGAGCTCCAGACACCCACTGGAGCAGGCAGACGATGGCGGGTCAACACATTATTGACCGGGGGCTGCCCGGCTTGAGGCGGGTGATAGTTGGCCAGTGGGACACGATGATCCCTCCCACTGTCAAAGCTGACCCGTGGTGCCCCTTCCCTACGCCAATCGGGTGGGACTTATAACCCGTAAACTGTCAGCTTCCGTGTTGTTTCCTCACTCAGTAGCGAGACTGGAGTGTCCTCTCCAGGGCGCAAGCCTGGGCGTGAAGTATGGAGATCCTGGGCTGCCCAGACATCAGGATCCTCCTCTCGTCCTTGCTGGTGGGGTCCAAAGGAATGCTGAGCATGACATTTGGCACCAGTTTGGATGCAGGAGCTGCCGGAAGGAGGCCATAGTCGACCCCCAGCCGCCTTAGGGGCTCCACTCCTGATTTTCTGTCTGGGTTTACTCCCGTAGCCTTTCCTTCTCCCGAAGATATCCACAAGGCAGTGGAGCCATAATCCAATGGATGGGACTTGGTTGGTTTTGAATCAGAGTTTCCTTCTCCTAGATGAACTGCCCGACAAGGCTAACGAGCTTCATCTGCCCGGGTTTGGGGTCAGAGTTTCCCTTCTCTTAGACTGGTTGCCTGCCAAGGCTAATGAGCCCAGTCTGCCCACCCAGTTATACCACCGGGTACTCAGTCGCGCCACACAGCAGGCTCTATTAAAACGGGGCACCGCGTGAAGGTGCTGCTGTGGACACAATAGTGTAGGAGAGGCCATATGCAAGTAACCTCCTGCCCCGCAGAGTGAGACAGTGGTCCTGCGGCGATCACTACACCTGGGAAGGAGAGGCTATGAGAGACGCTTCATTTTCCTTTGACAAGCAGGACGTCAGGCCCAGGCCACGCACCCCCCAGTAGCAATCAATAATTCCTCAAATATTGTTCATTCACCGAGGAAAGCATACATTCAAAGCCATGTCCATGGGAACTAGAGATGGGAAATGAAATAAGTGAACAGCCTGAAAAACTGAAATCAACAGAATGCAGAATTGGACACTACTCTGTTCAGGCAGACAACTGTTCTGTAAATTATGATGGAACTTCTTGTTATGCCAACATTGATAATTTTGATAAAACCCATAAAAAGACACTGAATGTTATGAATATGAACTGAATAAGAAGAAGAAACTTTAAACAAATTGATGAATGAGAGTGAAAATTACAAAAATGAACTGAAAGCCATGGAAAAAAGGTTGGGCACATTGCTGTGAGAAATGTAAACAAGCATGATGAAAAGGCTAGCATTGCATGACAGGCATCATGAGAATCTAAAATTCATGTGCGAGGACTTAGAAAAATCATTGAGAATCTCCAAAATGTGAAGAAGAAAAAAATGAGCAGCTTGCATTTGAGAATGAAATTTTGAAAGAAAAACTAGATGTGCTAAATGGAAAAAAACTGATAATTGACAGTGGAGAGAACAAAACACTTAGTGCCCAAAAGTCTGCAAGCTACTATAAAACGAAGGCAAAGAAACTACAGCAGCAAATAAAAAGTGGGGAAAGTCCTAACAGTGATAAACTTAAGCATATTTTAGCAGAAAACCCCCCCAAGTGCTACAGAATCTGCAAGTTGAAATGCTGACAGAAGAGTTAAATGAAAAACACTGTACTAGAAATTCAGATGGCTCATAGACCGACAATGTGAGGCTGTGTGCGATTGAACTTGCTGTACTTGAGGTTGCGACTGAAAAACTGTTACATGCGAAATTGAGAAAAGCGATCTGCCCAACAGTATATCAGTGCAAACAATTGTCAGTGAAGGGCACTACCTTGCAAAGGCTTATGTAGCTGCAAAAATAGACACAGTGAGGTCTTAGGGCCTTAACAGAGATGACATGAACAGAAAGAAAAAGGTAATAGTGGACATATGTATTACACTAGACAGTGGTGATGTAATAAGTTGGGGGTTTACATGTTTTGCCATTGAAATTGCAAAGACCATCCATGATGTGACCAAGAAACAAAACAACTGGCTCAATTGAAAAGTGAACCAAGCTTGTCTGCAGAACAAATGAAAAGGACTGCATCTGAATCTGTGCCAGTTCCACAACATACCCATATTAGAAATAACAAGTGTCAGCTAGAAACATCATCCTGTACTATAAATGCATCTATGACCAATGACTTTATTACTGACTTGTTAAGTAAACTTGCATTTACTATGAGTGACAGAGCTAGCAATGAGAAGTTATCAGATAAACTCTTGGACCAATGGCACGATGAAGTTCTTATCCAGTGTGATGATGATCAAACACAATCGGTATTGCACTTTCATTGTATGGCACATGTTCTTCTGGGCTAAATAAGCCTGTGGTGACTTGAAGAGCCTTCAAAACACAATATTCAAAGAAGTTAGATGCCATGGTCAAGATGCACTGCCCCAGTTAAAATTTTGGACTATAAAGGAAACTTATGTTGAATGCGTTGCAAGGACCATTTCTGATACTTTTGGACCTGTCGAGGACCATTATGGATTACGTGAATTGGAAGTTACAGAGACAATTGATTCAACCCATTGTTTCAGACAGCTGTTGAAGTTCTTCTTCATGATGAAGATTTTATGGATGTGATAGACACCCTTGCTAAGCCAAACCAGAAACTTATTTCAATTCAAGCAGATCTCAAGTGTGATGTCATAAAAGTCATGTTGCAGTGCTTTGGGCTTTTGTACATCAAGGTAACAGGTCCCTATTGGAACCTGGACACAATGGGTGAAGTTCCATACCTTTTATTGTATAAACTTGTTCAGGACCTGGTCAGCTTTTTAAAGAAATATTCGTCAACACCAGAAGCTGTGCTGAATCTGGAAGGACACTGGAAATCTGACGATGCTTAAAATGCGTGTGCAGTTCCTCACCAAAAAAGACTAGCACAAATTTTTTTGTTGTAGAGCAAGGCAGAATAGAAATATTGCACCAAACCACCAAAGCAGTGACATCTGCTTTGTTGAGGACTGTGGAAAAGCAGTTGGTGGACTTCCTACCAGGAGGCAAGTATAGCAAGCCACCAAACAAAGGACAAGCTTTTCACATTCCACCAACCTAGGCTGTGAACATCATTTTGGTGACTCAGACAGTTCACAAAAACAAAGACCCAATGCATCTGTATGCTATCACACAACTGTTCAACTTTTGAAAAGAAACAGAAAACCATTAATGAACAGATATGCCATCAAATAAGAAAGAAGAGAACATGAAAAAGACAAGGAAAGGTGGCAGTGTGCTGCATGAACAAACTATGAATGCTGAAAAAGAAGTTGAGATGGAAATTAATCTAAACATGACCGAAGAAAAGGAAAATCCTCAAAAACGCAGAAAGACCAATGGAATCAATAAAATTAGCAATGAACCCGAGGAAGACTATGACTTCATTTCAAACATGCTGCCAGTCATATATGAATTCAGTGGTAACAAATACATTGCTGTGGCATAACAAGACCAGTGGTATCCTGGATGTGTAACATAATTTTCTGGACCTGAAGCCATGGTAAAATTTATGGCTTCCTGTAGGCGACCAGGATACTTTATTTGGCCTGCACGAGAAGACATTCAGTCTATAAACAAGAGACTTTGTGTTAAAGCGTGGTTTCTTACCCGAGTGTGTAAATTCCTGTAGACAATGATATTTTAAAGAACATGCAAAAATTGACTTTATTTAGACAATACCAACAAAAATTCTTTTAAATGATGTGTGAAGAACTACTTTACAGACTAAGATGTGTTTCATCAACAATGAAAACAATTTACAACTCAATTATTTTAACGGAATGGTGACATTAATTTTAAAGTAGGAAGTAAAATGTGAGATTTTCCAATTACCATGGCAATTAAACTAGAAATTTGATGCATAATCTTTATGATTAGTAAAGCCTTGGATTTGATACATAGTTACTGGCATAACATTATTACAGTTTTTATTTGAATGGTTTTGCTTTGGAAAAAAAAACATGTTTCATTTAACACCATATATTGACATGTTGCCTGTTTGTGTTAGCACAGAAAATATTAAAAACAAAATTTAAATATTGGTGAGATTTTTCTTGAAATAATTTTCCTAGCTTGTAAAAGTACATCTTTAACAATTGCAAATATGAGTCCAGCATGCTGTTTTACATAAAGCTGGGAAGTTTTATGAATTTATCAATAAAAATAACAAAATGTCATCAATTTATGTCCAGTTTCCTTTTTCTCTGGTGCATGGATTTATCGCATGTGACAGATATTATTATAAGCAAAAAGGTGGGCAAATTGATAGAAAATTTGCAACTTTAAAATGTCATAAGTTTACTTCTAGTAGAGATATTCTCAAAATTTAAACTGTTCTATGCTCCTTGAGATGAGAGCTAACATTTATCAATGTTTTAAAAGCAATTAAATGACAATGAAAAATCAGCTGGGTCTGCTAATTACCCCATTTCATTTATGTTGGTTGGGTGGATGTTTTACTGACAGCATAAACGGCATTATATAGCATGCTGTTCAGTCAGTTTAAGTTGAAGTATGTTCTTTAACAAGACCAATACAAACATACTAATGTTGACAAAAGTGAATCAATCCTTTAACCGATTTCAGCATTCTTGAAATGTATATCAACGGAACTTGAAAATGTGTTCATTTGCTTGTCAGAATTCGAATCTACATTGTAGGATTAATCATGTAGGCATTCAGTATAGGCAAATGAGTTCTCTTTTTTTCTGACATTACAGGTCGAGATATGTTTACTTTAAAATTCAAATGGTTGTATACATCATACCTTTTGTGGAGAATTTCCACATTTCCAGAAATAAAAAAAAAAAATTGCAAGGACTCATTTGAGAATAGACCTTCACTGTTTCCCCTTTTCTTATCCTTTTTTTTATTCTCTTGATTGCAGATTGCTCTTACACAAGTCTCTTTCCTACCAACAGATGAATCATCACCAAGTAAGCAGGAGCTTCTAGTTGCAAGTAAGTGAGATCACTACAGTTGGTGAACAGATAATTTAATAGTAACTTAACCCAGTTTTCATAAAACATTCTGAGCTTGAGAACATACTAAATGTGAAAGTTTGGCCCCTTTAAAGTTGTAAAAGGTCAAAATTAATGGTCACTATCTCAGTGTAGAACCCAAGTTGACAAACTTGTTTCATAACACAAATTTAATGCAATTTTCCTTTGTTAATTTAGTCAAAAATTGGACGTAAAACTTGGGCAAAGAGTTTATTAAAAGGTGAGACATTTTATAAAGTTGTATATATAGTGCTACCCACTTATTGACATTACTTATGTCTACAAGCTGCCATGTTGACAGAAATGCAAAGTCCCAAGCCCATGGTCTATTGTTACTACCATATTTAAATGTATATGTCAGCAGTCTGCCAGTTCCAACCCATACTTTGTAAGTTGATGTTGCCAGCACATTAACAAGCATCATTTGTTTTTTCCTCCAAAGTTGGCTATTCATGGTGACTTCATTAACATGTGCATAACAAAGCAAGCAGGCTGCAGTCTTCAATAAAAACAATACGCCTGTAATCAATGAAATCAGGACCAAACTTGAATAAAAAGCAATGGAATCTTATCCATTGTTGTATTTTGTGTCATGAAAGTTTCCTTTTTGCAGGAAAAAAAGTAACTTTATGCAATGTAAAATGCAGACTAATTTCAGGTCTTTGAAACTATAGATATCTGCCATCAGGTCAGTTGAAGGTGGGACATCTCGTATGGATGTTTGTGGAAAGTTTTTTGTTTGTTTACATGTTTTCATTTCTCTATGAATAGCCTCATCCACTTGGTAGCCTCAGCAAGATGATAGTTGTCTTGAGCAGACCAAAATATAGGCCAATTTAAGTACTTGTACAAGTAGCCTATAAACAATTGAGCAGCTATATGCTGCTGATGACAATGAATGTCATAGTGAATTGTCTAGTGGCACATGTTTGTTGACAAAGGAGTAAAGATCAAACAAGGACTACCATTTTTTAATGTGTTATTTGTGTTCTTAACAGGATGTGACTGATACATTAATTTTCTAAAATGTGATCTTGACTCAAATTCATGGATTTTTCCTGTATGTGTACAGTACTTAATGCAGAAGATTTCTCATTAAGTGTGTGCAGAACAGAAATATTTCCATAACTGGCCACTGCGCAGTTGTACATTTTGAACGTCTAGTTGTATGAAGCCTGGATGTAGCCACGGTTTAAATTTTAATAATTTGTAATCTTCTAAAAGCTGGCTGGAGATTCCAACTTCAGTGGCTAGATGAAGAAAAATATAAAGTTAGGATTATGAGATCTTTCTCAAAGAGCTTTATGAAATGCAAATTATGCCAGTAAGATATTGATTTGTGTGCAGTGAGAGAGAGAGTGCTCTACTGGCTGCATGATTCTCCCAAACCACTCAATGATCATACTCTTGACTTCATGTTGTTGTTTTTTTAAAATGGCAAGAAATGTTCCTCGTATGAAGTAATAATAAGTATTCACTTGTGTTTACAGTTTCATTTATGTATCCTTTAAAATTAATGTAATATTGCATCTTGAAAAACATGATTTTAAACCTTGAAAATTTTGAAAGAAATATGCTACTAACCCTGTATTTGCCACTTCTCCAGAATGGACAATAGTGGCCTTGGTGAAAAAATAATTTTCATCACTGCCCTTGAATGAATTGGTACCATTACATGGGATTTTTACAGTATGTAATATTACCATTTCATAGTGTAGTGTTTGATTTGCCTCCCATGCTTGGAGCATTTCAGTAATATAAAAAAAAACAAGGTTAAAAGTGTAAAGACACAGCCTGACATCATTGCAATGGAAAATAAAAAACATGGTGAATCATTCTAGATCGTTCTCATGTGTTTGAATGTATTAAACTTTAAATAATCATCCACTTTGTTCATTAGGTTAGATTTTTATTTTTGTTTTGCTATTTTTTTCCCCATAATTTTTAACAAATGCATTTGTAGACAATTATTTACCATGAGATCGTACAGGATTATTTGTTTATTTATTTATCCAAGAGAGATTTGATTTGAATTTGTGATATACACCTAGTTTATACCTATATATTTTAGTTTGTTATTAAGATGCATATTTTACTTTGTATGGTAGTCAATCAAGGCGAGGGGTAAGGTGGATCCATACCCAGGTCCATATAGAATATTTCCATTGACAAAGACTGATCATTTATAATTCCTCGTGTTGTTACAATCAGTTTTTGTTTCAAACAATTTTATTACAAGCAAGCTTTCTTTCATCCTGGGGACTCATTAGCGTCACTGCTACTATACCCCTGCATTGCCAAGCTGCATATGGCTGCTTGTACACCAGAATATTTAACTACTTAGAAAATTTTGTGAACACTATGCACATACATTCATGCTTACCGTAATTTCTCTTCTTATATCCCCCCAAAAATCCATGAAATTTTCACCAATGGTTCCAAATAAATTTGTCTGCAGTCACGTATTGTTTGTTATTTGTCCACGTCTTTCACAAGTTGTATGTACACTATTTACAAAAATATATGCATCATATTTAGATTGATTGTTCAGTCTCAAAAACTTTATTGTCCAGATCTAAATCTTGTAAAATATTCAACTGTTGGTCATATCTTTCCTCTGCATGCTCAATATTTCCGAGATCAAAACCAGAAAAACTCTTTATTTTCTCTCTCAGAATCTTCAAATATCACCCTGAACTCTGCCATTGTTTACTATTTTTCTTCAGTGAAAAACATGTAAAAGACCTCTCGATTGTAACCTTAGCTTATGAATAGTTTATATTTACACAGAAAAGTAAACTCATTTCTGATTGGTTTAAAATCATCGGATTCTTTGAATAACAGTCTGTAACCAATCAGAGACATTTTTCTAACACCCATTCGCCATGACTAGGCAGGATAAACCATTGAATGCTGAAAACATATCATGAGTATGTGTGGGATTGGGGCTGAATGAGTTAATATTCAGTAAAATTGCCCAGTTTGCTGTTTAGTTTTAGTAGTTCACCATTGTCGTTAGTACATATACATAAAGCAGTACACCTGAAGCCTCATATTTGATCAGCAAGATAATGAGATATTCCATGATACTTTTGTTGGGAGGATGAGAAGTTTGTTTGTTGATCCTGAATGAAAATGGTGCAGATCTCTGACCACAAGAATGTCCATCTAGTAAAGGAGTTCATAAACCAGATATAATAAACTGGGGGGTGAAGTTTAAGGTCATTACTTGCATTTCTTTACTTTATTGAGTTGATGAGCATGGTGACACATGCAAGTGAATTTTACCAGACTGTGTTTAGTTGCTTTTTGAATAAACTAGTTGATAGTTTGAGCTTAAAAAATTATTTTAAAGTTCAAAACCTTGACCATTTTTACAGTACTATTTTGTGTGCATCACAAAAATAAACATTTTTATAACTGGATTTTTTTTTCAGTCCAGTTTGTTAAAACATCTTAAGAACACAACCATTAATCTAAACATTTGGTCCCTTTTAATTTGTTGGATTCTACATTAATTTGTAATAATTTCAATTGTGTATCAAATGTCTGGTCATCCAAATTCATTTTTTAAGCCTACAAGCTTTATCCATACTCAGAAACAAGTGATTGAATAGATCATCCAACTGTGAAACTGCTTTGATTATACTGATTGTTGCCAGAATTCCGCAGACATTTGAAGCTTTTTGTCAAGTTAATGTCGGCAACTTTTCTGCCGGCAGCAGCTGTAGTGCGAACAGTTTCTTAAGTTTTTAGTTCTCATCATCCTTGGAATAAATCTTTTTTTATGCTTGTTCACCCATTTTACCTTGTGTTCATGGTCAGTTTATAGAAAATTTATGTTACTGCTTTGATTATAGTTTCTCACTTGCTAATATTTCCTAAACCCTTTGATAGATTCTGATCATACATGGCATTAATTATTGTAAAGTTTAGACAATTTATTAATCAACATCCTTGCTTGCCGATATGACTTTGGTGTCAACGTCGCTATCATAGATTGTTTTATTTTTCTTCTTGGTTTTAACTGAAGCTTTTTCACTTGGTTTATATTTCTTAAAGCCCTTGATGAGCTTCCTTCATACTTTTGATTACTCTTTGTGAAGTTAAGACAAATTATTCAGTGAAATGCATGCTTGCCCAGTTGACTTGTTGGTATCATTGTCAGTCAGAGAAAATTTGTGTTTACGTTTTCCTAAACCCTTGAATTGATGTTGTGTTAAGGTTTTCCTAAACCCCGTAATTGATTTTTTTTTTCATACTTGTGATGAATCATTATGAAGTTAAGACAATTAATTTCGTGGCTTGTGTTCACACACCCCTGATCATGGGGTCAAGGGTACAGTCACAAAAATATGATTAAGGAGTGTGGGGTGTGTCTTTTATTTGCTTATATTCTGTAGACCTCTAGATAGACTTTGTGTATACTTTGTACACCTTCTTGAGCTTGGTCAAAGTAATGTTAATCAGTAATGTTCTGATATTGTGCTCAAAATCATTGCTCTGGCCTTCTGTTTTACCTTTCTACCTTGAGAGCCTGAGACCAACAGGTAACTAAATCTGAAGATTTGTATTTCTTTGAGGAATCACCAAAGTCTTGCCACTTAATTCCTTATCTAAACAGTTTCTAGTCTTGAGCTAGTATCTGGAAATTGTCAAAATAATTATACTTTCAATTTATATAATAATTCTTCCTTTCCTTTGTTATGGCTATTATATTTTCAGGACTGATGCCAATCAGTTACGTTTACCATCACCATGGTTTTGACCAGGTGTAGGTGCTTTTAAATGGTGGGTGTCACTCTTACTAAAAAATAACTCAGTTGGAAACTCACCTCTAACATGGCTAGACCTTTCTTTACATCCATCAAGAGTGCCAGTATGTCTGGAGAAACAAAAGAAGAAAAAAATTACCAGAACTTTTCAACTACAACCAGTATTACTTATTTTGTAAAGACAAAACCAAACCATTATCATGCAAGTATTCTTTATTTGCTAGCAAGGATATATTGCGTCCCAAAAACCTAGCCCACAACTGGCACCCATTAAAATTATAGTACACATAATTATTATTCTGGACAAGATATTCTGGAGAAAAAAAGATAATTTTCATTTGATCACATATTTTTTAGGCAGCACGAAAAGTTATTTATAGACTTAATCAAATGTAGCATTTGGATACACTTTGAATCACGGGCATGTTTAATATTCTGTATATGACTTCACGTTCAAGTCAAAGGTTTTTAAGGGTTACCAGTTTTGGTATATTAGGCTTGCTTGGCAATGTCTGAGATGGTCTCATTACTTAGTTACAAAGAATAAATGGATAGAAGTCTTTTGCATTCCTAGAAATTACTTTCTGCCAGTGGAGCATCAGTCCCTTTGTGTCTGCCAACCTAACCACAGTCATATAACAAAATATAAAAAAACATGCTTCAGTTTATTGCCTCATACATGTCTCTGTTCCTATAAAAAACACTTGTTTGCGAGTGACAAATAATAAATTGTTACTGATTAATAATAAATAAGAAGCCCTTGTGGATTGCAGTCAGATGCTTCCTTCATTCATCACATTCAACAGCAGGTGGTTAATACGATGCAACAATCCATATTCCATCAGCAACAATAACATCTTGAATCTAATCACAATATTAAAGATAAAAGAACAACACACAGACTTTTGTTGTTATGTGTGTGTCTGTCAGAAAGTGAGAGTGGATGAAACAATAATCTTGTGTCAGTACATGAGATCATTGTGGTGTGTTAGGTTAACATAAGTATTTTGTGGATGAAGAGAGGTTACGTGGCAATAGACTCTTAATATTAGTGATACATTATCAGGCACTGTTGTTTAGCTTAGTCTTTCCACAATGTAAAAACTCTTGTCCTCCTTGATGCAGTATCCTCTTGTTCTGGAAATTCTTAGAACACATGTATTGACCCAGTTTGACCTCTCATCACTGGCACATGTGCAGTAGAGCTTCTGCATTCTTTTTCAAATGACATCTTATCAGAGGTGGTAAAAATGCTCCATTAAAGAACAATAACTACAGTGCTGGTTATACTGTATTAGGATCTGATATTCATATTTCATTACTAGCTGAACATTATCCCCAACTCCTTATTTGTCAAAAACTTCATTTTGATAGGCCATTGATAATTTAGTTAATCTGTTATGCACAATGAGCCACCTGTCATCTCTAATTCTTGTTGATGCAGGCATTACTTGTACAAGTATGTGAGATTTATAATGGACCATCAACATGATTCCTTCTGTGTTTCCTCTTTGAGTGTTTATATTTACAGAAACTACTCGTGAAGCACAGAGGTATTCTGCTTTACACAGGGCCTTCCATTAGATTTAAAGTTGGAGGGTGAGTTGCCAAATGTGGTAGGGTGGGGATCTCCTCCAACAAGGATAAAGGTTTTGTTGTTGTTTTTTTTTAAATAGCCAGGTAAAAGTAAAATTCAACAAATAACAATTTAATAACAATTCAGTATTCGTGTGATTCAAATTTCCCAGGTACTCTCCTTCTGCTCGACCTTGTAATAACCTATTACATCACTTGATTAGTAGTGTGAAATAGATTTCCACCTGTCCTTGTATTCTGCTCATCTGTATATTCTTCTCTCCTATTCCCCCCTCAATTCTTTCTCTTCCTCTCGACTTTCTCCAAATTCCTTCTCCTTGACGTCTCTATACTCCCTCATTTTACTCCTCCTTGGTTTCTTTTTCTCCTCCTCCACCTTCTATGCACCTTCTCTCCATCAACTAGACTTTGATTGACTCTGACTGCATTGCTAGTCTCACTTCCATCTCCACTGCTTGGAGGCTTGGGACTCAACTGAACTGGAAATTCTGTCCCCTAAAAAGCTTCCATTTTAAAGCTTTGTCTTTCCTTACAATTTGTTTCTAAGTTTTACTGCCAAATTACAAGTGGCTTTCTCAGAGTAATCCTATTTGCACAGCAGTCTTCCCAAGAGAACTACTGATCTTTTGCTTGTGAGTTATGAAGTTATAATTTGGATCTAAATTGTAATCACACCCTCTATCTCAATTCCAATTGGATATTGATGTGAACCGAGCCAATCAAACATAGCAGACAATGTTCTTCTTGCTGTCTGTCCACGTCGGGATGGATGAGAACATACCCTGTTCACCCTGTGGGTTTCCTCTGATTCCTGAACAAACCTTTAACATGTAGATGTGATACAGCAAGCCTTTGTCCAGTTGGCACGATCTATCGCCTGTGTTGATTCAAGATTCTGCTCTCTGGCAGGTCACGGTAACCTTGCGTAAGAAATTAACTCTAGCCTGCTGTAATGTTTAGACACGAAACACATGGCTGTGGCAATTATACATGTTTTAATACCTGGGATTAGCAAACGTGACACCCTGGATGGATTTTGCACACCATCAAGATAGCTTATTGGGTTCTCGCTGGAAGAGGCCTCTTAATCACGAGGATAAAAGCCCGTAAAGTAAGGGCCATTGCTACTTCCTGAGCATATTTCAGTCATCTTTGGAAGATATTACAAAGGATGTGTTTTGGCAATCACATACAACCCTCTTTTGGTTTTACTTTTAGTCCTTAGCAAACCAGAACAACAATATTGATACTCTGGGTCCATAGTTACTATGCAAACAGTGACACAGACTGCTGTAACAATACATAACATCAGTTGTGTGACTTGTTGCAAAGTGAGTAATATTGACCCCTTTTACTCCTTTACACTCCATCAGTGACCCTCTTTACTGACAAATTCAGTGTAACAACAGTGACAGGTTATATTGCCAATACCAAAATGTAGTTTTGGGGGTGGGATAAACCTAATTTTAATTATGTACATGTGCTACTTTCCTGTCACTATTAGATGTCCTCTCACTTTGCTCTGATGTTCTTCATTAGTCAAAGCCCTTGAAGATGCATATTTACTCATGGGCCTATAACAGGATGTTATCTCACCTCTTTCTGCTTGGGGTCTAGTCTCGGGCTCGGCTAGTGTGTATACTTGAGAAAGCTTGCCAGTAGCCTCTCATGAGCTGGTGGTTCTTACCTGGGTTTTCCGGGGTTCTTCATCCGCCAGTTATACTGGCCATCATGTATAGCGTATCCTTGCTGAAAAAGGCATTAAACCCCATAACAACAACAATCTCCATCCCCAGCATCTTCTGCCTTTTCTACCTTGCTAGGAGTGTGTTGAGAATGTGGGTAAGAGTGTAAAGCCACTGTCTGACAGTAGTGTGATGTAAAAATAAAACAAAAGCATACAGTAAACCATTACATGTTGCTCTCATATTTAAGTGTAATAATCTTTAATTATTCATTAATTTACCTAATTTGGTTATATATTTTTTTTCCTTGTTTCTTTTATTATTAATAAATATATTTCAAGGAACTTGTTCTATTAATGCATATACCGGTGATCCTCTCTCCATGGTCATTATATTGCATAGAAGAATTATTAAATTATTGTTCCTTAATTAACTTTCATTTAAATTAATGATGTGCAGTTAGTATGTACATCAAATATTGTATTGTATGTATTAATATGCATGTGTTAAATTTACCTCACATGAAAGCCAGTCAAGGTGGAGGGTGTGTCCTCACCCAGGTTAGTACAAAATATTGATCTTGTGGGAGTCACTTTTCTAATCATGCAATGTTTTCTTCTCTTTTACCCTTTTTCTGCACTAGTTGATGTGTGTTCATCATTTAAATATTGATAGAAACTCATTTTGTTGCAGTAAACACTGTGTATTTCTTTAAAACCATGGTCCCATGTCCTAAACACATGCATTAATAGCTTATGAAAATTACAGTGAGAAAACAATTTAGGATGGTTCTCATGTAATTGACAACAGTTAAAGTTTATTACAGGTAGTTTCATTTGGTAAAATCCAGATGTTATGCATGTTTGTTTTGATGACTCATGTCACAAGCTGTTGGCCTTTGGGTGGGATCAGGAGTATAAGATCTAGCTATTAGAATGTGTTTATCCTCTGACATTTTTTATTATTATTTTTAAAAAATTATTGCTTTAAAAGGCTTTCTGTCAATAGAACAGTTAATGCAGGGCTTTACCTAGCCACTTCTACTTTATGCCCAGCTACTTTAAAAATCACTTATCCCCTTCCTGTTGGGAAGGTCCCCCAAACCCTCCATCTACTTTGCCAACTCAGCCTCCAATTTTAATGGAAGGCCCTATACTATCGTTAAGTAGGCAGCTCAATTTGAATAGTCCATCATTCTCATTAGTACTGTAACACCCGTGTTTTATATACTGAAAAGACCAGAGTTCAAGACTTAAAAATGCTTTCTATAAATAATAAAGGTGAGATAGAATGTGCCTTTCAATATCGCATAGTGACTTTACATTAACAGTGTTTGTCACAACATTATCAACTTCTGATAATATAGAGCAGTCTTGTGTGTCTAAATGTCAAAAGACAACGTTATAATACACCATATTATGGTGAAATTAAGTATATTATTAAATTCATGCATATATTAATAGCTAAATTTATTAGATTGACTGTAACACATTCCAGCATAGTAGTACGATCTCAATAAAAAAATTATTAGTACTAGTGTACTTGAGCAGTGTGGTGGGATAAAGCAGCGGTTTTATAAAGAATTACGTAATAATTATAAAGCATTTAAATTCAATAGCAATTTAATAAATCTATTTAAAATTTCTCATAACAATTTTGATTCAGTTTTGGGATTTTAAAGTGCCAAAGTTAGTATTCGTTATGTAAAAATATATAATTGATGGTTTTTGAATACAATGCTGAAATTCTTTTCTACTTAAATATTCATACTTTGCCGCTCTGACAGCTATATGCCAATGCAATGTCTGCACTCATATTTATAGACTCCTATTCATGTCACACAAACTTAGTTAGCCAATCAATGTTTGTCCTTCTCAGGGTTAGCCATGGCGGTAACCAAGTCAGCTGTTCAAAATGCATTTAAAAAATCCCTCTGAACAGAAAATTTAGACAGAATTAAGTTGTCCTCTCAATGTCTATGGTGTGCGTTTTTATTTTTAATCTTATCTGTATATTCATACCTATGATTACGTAGAACTGAAAGAAACGGACAAGTGAATTTTGATGCGAATTGAGTGAGAGTACATCGTACTGCTGATGCAATTAGTCATAATATACATGTAGTTAGAAATAGTCCTTATCAAATGCATACTGTTTCGCACATCAAAGTAAAATAACAAGTTCTACATAAACAAGAACTTACAATAATGAACAGTAACATTATTTCTAACTTATTGTTCAACAAAAGTCGGACAAGGGAAATGTGATTCTTCGGCCGGGCACATTGATTCCATCACTATCCTGCATCTCCGCTGTTTCGGTAATAAACTCCACCGGATGGTTGAAGACACTAATTTCTGGACTAACATCATATTTCTGACTTTGATATTCCAAAATCATGGAAGGCAAGATAATTCATTTCCTAAACTATTCATGTGAAATTCCAGCACAACACACGCATGGTTCAAGATGGAAATGAATATGGCACAATAACTGCTAACATGCAAACTTATTTCCACTTACTGTTGATGTCCCAGGGCTTGTAGAACTGTTGATGTCTTTAGACGAATTCCTTGACGAAGTCATTAATACTCATGACAGCGTTGTGACATTACGAGGACCAGAGTAAGGCTTTATACTCACATTTAGTATAAAACACAAAGTACAAGATGCTGATGGCAATCTAAATAATGGTGGGTGGGTGGCATATGTTCAGGACCGGAAGAAGTAATTCACACGTGGTAGATGTTTTCAGTGACAGATAAAAATGACATGATCAAATATGCCAAAGTCTCATAGGTCAAACATCATCTCACATGTCAACATTTAACATCAAATAATCTTCACACTTTAATTGGACAATGTTTGTGCATGCAAAACTCCATTCACAATACCATTAAGGTATTACAACTTAGTCATGTTTTTCTGACTTTGTTTCATGTTTTTGCATTATCTTTATTAGTATTACTATTGGAAAAGGAATGTAGTTTTTAATATTGCCAAGTGTTTTGGTTTGTTGAGTTTGGTATTACACCATGCATACACAAGGCATGCATTCTAAGCCTTACTTTCAGTCAACAAGATAATACAATAAATCCCATTATGTTTGACTTTTGATGATTGTAAAACTTGTCTGCTTAATCGTTCTTGTAAGGTTTCATGGCTTTTGTGATCCTCATTATGTACAATGGCACTACCATTTTGGTGACAGGTTATATTCCAATGACAGTTTATACTGTTGAATAAATTGTTATGTATATCTAATTTAATTCATATTTATTTTAATTTTATTGACTGTTAGCTTTAAAAATTTATTTTTATTCTACATGCTATTATAATATAATCTTGTTATGTGATTTGGAAATTTTCTCAGAAAATAGTTTGACCTTGACTGATTCATTTGTAAACACATAAAGCTGACCTAGTTCCCAACCTTAATTCATAATTAGTAACAGTCATGTGAACAAGACCTTTTTTTATTTTATTTTTATTGTGGGAATAATGTGGGTGAGATCAAGGCTGTATTGAATACGTGACCCTAGGCTTGTAAATAGTTGTTGTGAAGTAAACAACTTTTCTTTGTATTTTATTCATTGAGTAAAATGATTTTTTGTTGTAAGGGTCATGCTGAGAGTACATAATGTAAACACGATCATGTGACCCTTGTTCTGGGCACTCATTCTATGCCTGAAAATTACTGTATAACCATTGTTTTAGAGAAATAATCTCAGTCTGGGCTTATAACACTTGATGTCAAAGTGTTCTTTTGTTGTGTCAATTTGGAGTTATTTTAATGTTTATTCAAATTATTTGGATTAAAAGGATTAATTCTTTTTTTCCTTGAAATATATGTGTGCTCATACAGAATTGTTGGACAAAGAAATTTCATTAATTCAAACACCGGATTATTTCTTGTGTTTCTACAAGGAAATGTAGATGACATCACTATGCAGGATACAGCATACATCATCACCTTCCATCTTGGATTCTTCGTTGGGACTCGAGCATGAATTCATTTGAACATTTCATTATTAGGACTTCTAAAATGCTATTCTTGTATTATTTTTGGATTTGATTCTTAAAACTGTAAGTTCTTATTTTTCATTTTTAGAGTATTTTTCCAGGGAAATAATGACTTTGTTAATTTTTTCAGAGCTTGTTGTTTTCACTCTTTCTTTGTGTTACTGTTTATGCAAGCCTAAACATGTAACATAAGAAATTGTCATGTCTGGCCAAAAACCACATCAGTATGCTGATTTATTACAAGCTAATTGAATTTGCCTTTAGATATGACTGAAATTTGATATCATTGGTTTGTCACTTAATTAAATTTGAAGGAGCTGAGCATAAGAGGCTGACAGATGGGGTCAAAGTAGTGAGGCTTTCAATAGGACAGTGAAAAGAAAAACAGTCGTTGATTGAAAATTGTGATTTGAGTATTTGTAATGATTATAAATAAATGCATTTAATAGTCAATGACTATTTTGTAAAAAAAACAATGGATATGCATGTAAAATAGAAATATGTATATATGTCCCATAAATGCAGACTGTTTTAGTCCGAGTAGTACCAAAGTAATCAGCATTTGTATATTCGCTCTTTCTCTCTCATTACATGTGCTGTCTCATGCAACATATGGTAGGTAGGACTCCCTTTCAGCTAAGATACACCTTGCAAGCTGGTGTTGTAATGATTTCAAATCAAATAAATGGCACTCATTAATCATATGTTATAAAGAGGAGGAGCTGTGAAGGCGTTTACCATACTGTTAATGAATAGCAGTTGATATTGTAATGACAACAACAAGCAGTCACATTCATCATTCATTCTTTCTTCTTGCCCGTACTGATAACAGTAGAAAATTGGGTCCTAAGTTGTGAATTGAGAAAATTTATTTCTTTATCTCGTGTTGCAATAATTTGTTCAGGAAAATAGCTGAATACAAGGTATAATAGTTTTTAGCTCTTGACCAGAAGAGCTTTTAGGATGGCCTGTTTTCCGATGGTGTTCTGTCTATTAGCACAAATTTGTTATTGCTACTCTTTCTAAACTACTTGGAGGGTTGTCATGAAACTACTGACACCTCCATTCCAGGATCTAGTTGACCCTAAATGAAAATGCTGGTGTTCTGACATTCAGTATAGCTGTCACAGCTGCTGGCTTGAAAAGCTTGTCATTGCTACTTCTACTGAATGTATGGTCATATAAGCATGGCTTTTTCACTGGAGTCTTTATTTCTAGTTGGTCCTAAGTTAATATGATCTTATCACTTCTTCTCTTGAATGGAAAGTCATATCATCATGGGGTTTTTAATACAAAACTGTTTATGATGTGTAGTTGTTCATTGATGAAAATGGCTCCACATGGACATCCAATATACAAAAATTTATTATGGCTCCTTCTCCTGTATTGATGTTCGTATTAATACAGGGCTTTCACAAAAAGGTCTGTTTATGATGTACAGTTGGCACTAAATGAAAATTGTGCTATCTGATGTCCACTGTAGTCACCACAGTGGCAATCTTGAAAATCTTGTTACTACTCGTACCTGGATGGTCATATCATCATGGGTTTTTTAATACAACACTTATGATGGCCCGAAATGAAAATGGTGCCAGCCTGAAGTCCAATGTTGCCAACACATTGGTAATCTTGAAAATCTTGTCACAACTCATCTTGAACAGAAAATTGTATTGAGGTGTGGTTTTATACTAAAGACTTTTTATGATTTCCAGCTGGCCTTAAATGAACATGAAGCTGAATTTACATCCAATAAAGTTACCACACAGCTGCCATCTTGCAAATTTTGTATTTGTTACTCTCCCTAAACGAATGGGCAGCATGAGATTTTCACCAGATAAATTCTTATATCTACCTGCTCTCAAATGAAATGCCTATCTGTTATCCACAATGGCTGCCAAAGCAGCAATCTGGAAGAACATTTATCACTACTTGTCCTGATTGAAAGTTCCATTGACATGGGGTTTTTACTGCATAGACCCCAATCTGCCATTGCACAATGAGTCAGTAGATCTGAATCTATGTGGTTAGGAGTAATTAGAATAAACAATGTAGACACTGATCTGCAGGTGTGTCTAGAACTGGCAGATCAGGATCAGTGTTGTTCACAGTTGGACCTGACTTGTGTGCAAGTATACATTAAGTCAGAGCTGCATATGACCATTTGCTATATTGCTTTATACAGCCAGTCTTTATTCAGATTATTGTAATGATAATAGTAATAATCATAATACATTTATACATTTTCTGCAGAAGCAATAGCCTGTATCATTTAACTATATCTCTTATGCACATTTACCAGTCTTTTATAATGTTAGTTTTAAAATGAAAACATCTTTGTCATAGTTATTTCTTATTTTTTCTTTACTTTTATCAACTTTGTGGCTGTTCACCTGAAAAAATTGTTGACTCGCATAAAGGATCTGTAAATTCATTTCAGAGTAAAACGTGTTACCTATTAATTATGTATACAAATGTGTAATCCAAGTGGTGCCGTGTAAAAGGTGCTACATCTAATTGTTTATGCATACAGATATGTAATCCAAGTTGTGCAGTGTGTAAAAGTGCTACGTGTAAATGTTTACGCATACAGATATGTAATCCAAGTTGTGCAGTGTAAACAGTACTGCCTACAGTTGTTTATTAGACAGACATGTAATTCCAGTTGTACAGTGTAAATGGTGCTACATCTGACTGGGGGTAGAAATGTGTAATCTAAGTTGTGCAGTGCAAGCAGAACTGCCTAAGATTGTTTATGTAGACAAATGTGTAATCCCGGTTGTGCAATATAAAATGTACAACCAGTTATTGTTTATGCATACAAATGTGTAATCAGGGCCCTGGGTGGCCAGGCGGTCTAAGGTACATACTTTTACAGATCACTGACATCTCACCTCAGTCCATATAGGTTTGAGTCATGGGCTTGGTCTGCTTAGGTATGTGAGATACAGGTGTAGTTTGGCAGTAGCTTCCTTGGGTCTGTGATTCTTCCTGGTTCTTCCTCCATCAGATGTATTGGCATAATGGTCCTTGATGTGCTGAAAAATGGTGTTATACCCACTACAACATTAAAACACATTTGTAATCCCAGATGTGAAGTGCAAAATGCTGTTCATATAGACACATTATAGAAACCGACTTTATATAGGATATTTACATTTTGTTACCATAGACATGGAAGTTGTTAGTACTATTTAAGTATGTAAACGTTATGTTAAACTTTCAGTACATGTAGCACATCAGACTGTATGATTTGCATTTTTCTTATACACGATAAATATTATATTTCATTGTTGTCTTGTCTGTGTCTTTCCAGGAGATATTTTGGAAATTGGAGCACAGTGGGCTATAGCAAAGCAAGACATTCCTGCCTTTGAGCGCTACATGGCACAACTGAAATGTTATTACATGGACTACAAGTGAGTGTAACTCTGTGTGTGTGTGATTTAGATTTTTAATGCAGCTTTAACAATTTTCAGTCATATCACAACAATATCTGCAGTGTGACAGTTTTGTAGTGATGTTAAGCACTGGGGCATCATGCTGTAGTCGTGGTTTGTTTACGGCATACAGTGACCGATCCCATCTCCAGTCGTGGTGAATGTGTGTTACATGCAACATTTCTGATTGGTTACAAATGTTTTTTTTTTCTCCAAGAATCAGACCAATATTAAACCAATCAGAAATGATCTTACTTTCCTTTGTGCAAATTCGAATTGTTCAGAAGCCAAGGGTTACTAATTGAGAGCAGTTTCACTACACATGTTCTGTTCATGAAAATTGTAAATGATGGCAGACATAAAAGTGATTTTTGATGATGATGAGAACGAAAATGAGATTCTCTGGGTTTGATCTCGAAAATATTGAGCAAGCAGAGGAAAGATATGTTCAGCAGATGGATATTTTGCGAGATTTAGATTTGGACATGGAAGTTTCTGAGATTGAATCGTCAGAAGAAGAGGATGCTGATCGCGATGATGATAGAGTTCTTGCAGATCTAGCAGATTGGAGCGATCATCTTTGGCCTGTCCAAATCGATGATTTTACTGGATCAAATCCCAGACCTACAACAAACATGGAAAAGGTGAAAAGAGAAATTGATTTTTTTCATTTGTTATTTCCAGAGGAACTGTACTCGGACATTGCAAATGAAACCAATGCATATGCCCCAAAATGCATCCTGGTATCACCAAACAAAATGTATCCAACAACACCGGATGAGATAAAAGCTCTGACTGGGCTCATGTTGTTATGGGAGTCCTTCCAGCACAGCCTGAGATATGTATTGGTATAAGGACAAACTTTTCCATCCTTCCTGCATTGAACTGAAATTTAGTCGTGCAAGATTTGAAAATCTACAGAAATATTTTCATGTGACTGACACCAGTAACAACCCACCTTGAAGAACACCTGGTCATGACAAACTGGCCCACATTTGACCAATATTGGAGTGTATTCGCAACCACAATTGCACTAGAGAATACAACCCACATCGTAAGGTGTCCATTGACAAAACAATGATTGGATTTTCAGGACGACTGGACTTGAAGCAGTATGTGCCTTTAAAACCAACCAGGAGAGGCATCAAAGTATGGGTTCAAGCAGATCCTCATAATGGATATGTTGGGGACTTTCAGGTTTATACTGGAAGGACTGACAATAATCCAGAGTCGAATCTTGGACAAATGATTGTTATTGATTTGATGAAACCTTTGTTTCATCTTGGACACCATGTCTACACCGACAGGTTTTTTACATCTCCAGACCTATTTCTTCAGCTTCAACAAAAAGGTATGTATTGCTGCAGAACAGTTCGATCCAATCGAAAGGGTCTTCCATCTGGACTACACAAAGTAAAGCTGAAGGAGCAGGGCCAAAGCATAATTAAATAGAACGGAGACATGAGAGTTACAGTTTTGTGTGACAAGAAGAATATCTATTACTGTGACTGAGGCCACATCTTTTAGCCTGAAGCAGAATGATGGTTCCATCAAGGATATTCCATGTCCACTCCCAGTCAAACTGTACAACATGTACAGGAATGGAGTAGTCTTATGTTAGTGTTTAGGCTTGAATAAACAGTAACACAAGAAAGGATGAAAACAACAAGCTTTGAAAAATTTAACAAATAATTTATTTCCCTGGAAAAATACTGTAAAAATGAAAAATAAGAACATATGGTTTTAAGAATCAAATCCAGAATAATCCATGAATAAAATTTTAGAAGTCCTAATAATGAAATGTTCTGATGAACTCAAGTTTGAGTCCCAATGAAGAATCCAAGATGGAAGGCTATGATGTATGCTGTGTCCAGTACAGTTTTGTTGTCTTTGTAGAAACACAAGAAATAAACTCCTGTGTTGAAAATCCAAATAAAATTTTGAAGAAATGTTTTTGTTCAAGAATTCTGCTTGAGCACACATATATTTCCAGAAAAAAAAAGAATTAATCCTTTGGAATCCAAATAATTCGAATAAACAACTCCAAACTGACACAACAAAAGAACACCTTGACATCAAGTGTTTTAGCAGTCTGCGAGTGTAACTGAATTAACTTATTAAGTACCTTGGCTTGATTATGTTGAATAAGGACTGATAAAGCAAAGCAGTAATCTGTTGACACATATAAGTATTTAAATAAAGTTATGTTGACCACTCCGGTGGCCTAAGTGGTTAGAGCATCCACCTTGGATACCAGAGGTCACAGGTTCAAACCCCAAGCGACTCATACCAAAGACTTATAAAAATGGTACTGACAGCTGCCTCACGAGGTGCTCAGCATCAAGAGGTTAATGTTAGGACTGGTCAGCCTGGTGTCAGGATAATGTGACTGGGTGGCACATCATGCAACATAATGTCCATTACAAGACATCACTTTAAACTGCCACGCTGCAGACATCATAGAGATATGACTGAAAAATTGTTAAAGCTACATTAAAAGTCCAAATCACACATACAGTTATGTTACATAGACATGGAAGAAGTATTATAACATAAGTAATATTGTCATATGATTAGAATTTTTTTATATTCTAAGCTGTTACATGTAGTGGATTTTTTTTGCATATGTGTACTGCTGTTGGACGAACTGATGTCTAAATTTTTCACTTAATATATGTGTCTTACAGTCATTTGTATGCCTACATTGTCATTTGTATGTCTATACTGTCATTTTTATGTCTATACTGTCATTTGTATGCCTACACTGTTATTTGTATGTCTATACTGTTATTTGTATGTCTATGCTTTCATTTGTATGTCTATACTTTCATTTGTATGTCTATACTTTCATTTGTATGTCTATACTGTTATTTGTATATCTATACTATTATTTTGCAGAGATAATTTGCCGGAGTCAGCATACAAATACCAATTGCTTGGGTTGAATCTCTTGTGTTTGTTGGCCCAGAACAGAGTAGCAGAATTCCATACTGTAAGTTCTTAACCATTCATGTAAGCTTTATCTAAAGTGCAAGGGTTGTGTCAGTGATGTCAAGATAATGGTTTCCTATCTGAAATAATACAGTATAATTATCTTCACACTTGAAACAGATTTCTGTTTATTATGCTGGTGCCATTCTTCATGCCAGTAGCTTCAGCTGCATTTAAACTCTATTTACAGTGTTTCTATATGAGAAATACATGGGGCCTTTGTTGCTGAGAAATAGTTTCTGTTCATCCATTTAGAAGACTTTTTTCCATAGTATAACTCCAAAACCATTTATGATATCTGTGAAATATGGTACACATCTTAGATTAGTGGTCTATATGCATCTAAAATTTTCAGTTTCAGTATTTGTTATGCTATTCTCTGTTTTTCTGTCCATCAGTTTATTCAGTGTCCATACCTTTGTTTCCAGGTAAAATCTTGATAACTGTTTAAAATATTTCTCTGAAATTTGTACAAATACTAGAAAATTCCATCCTCACATCAGATGGAAAGTTCCAGAGCAAAAAGAACATAGACCAAGTCTGCACACACACACACACCCTTCCACATCATAGACCCATGCAAGTAAGTGCCATTGTTCACCTTGATTCTGTTCAAGTCCCTTGCAGCCAGATGGCTTTTTTCTCATGCCCTAAGATGTTTCTGACATTCTAATTGGTTTTTCTGTATTCTTTGAATGATCAAACATAGATTTTAGGTATTTTTTGTGCTGTTTCTATCCATTAGGGTACATTGTTCCATTTGTGATAGGGTAGTTAATGTTTCTATTGGCATCCAATTATATTGCCACTGTATTGTCAATATAACTTATTAAATGCACATTTCCGGAATTTGGATGGTATGTAATGTCTTCCCGTTCACACCTAGAATTTTTGTGACCTCCTATAAACATCTCTTTCTTTCTATCAGTCTGTGTATACATACATACATACATACATACATACATACATACATACATACATACATACATACAATGTAGAGTGTTCTTGACCTTTGTTCATAACTGAGGATAGGGTTTTGTGTGTACCTGATTTTTGTCATATTTGTAAGTTATAAATGAGTTATTTACTGATATTTGAGTTAAGGTCTATCTTTCTTTAGAAACCTAAAATAGGAAGGTAGCTTGTTACCCACATTCTGGGAATTTTATTGTCTCAGGTTAAGCAACAGTATATAAGAATGAGGTAAACAAAATTATTTATTCCGCTGTTAAGTTGAGCTATGGAATTGTTTATTCTTGTGTTCAGATATAATTTGAGAAGAATCATTCATTTAAATTATTCATTGGAATTACAAAGTGCTCATGGACATTTTGGACTTAAGTACTACTTGGGACTATTGCGAATTCATTCAGAGATATTCTGGATTATATCATTGTGGTACATCAAAACTTGGTACATCAGCATGTTCAAGGTTATTGGAATTCATTTGGATCATTCTTTACTTTTGGACTTGTGACAGAGCAATTAGGGTTATTTGGCATTTATTTCATAATAATGTTAAGTTCCTCTTAGATGTTCACTTTGTAACTTTTGGAAATACACTTATTTGTTGATTTTACAAATTTGATAGTTTGGTTTCTATTACATAAGCTGACCTTTGAAGGTTTAACACAGCATTACATCAGTACTTTGTGGAGACTTCATACCATTGCTATCTTCATAAACACTGTATTACCTTCTGTTGCAGGAATATTTTCTTTGCAGGAATATTAAAATGGCATCAGGTGGGGCAGGAAATGTGGGAGGTCCCAAAGGACATGCACCCCTCCTGTTTCATCTATGAATTGTGCACACAGATGGATGTCTGGGTTTTTTTTCCTATGGATCAGCAAGGTTTGGGACCTTGCCACAGGTCAGTGCACAGAAGAGAAAGAAAGGGCCTTCTTTCTTCTCATCTCTTCAATCCCAGGAGGGTATGGGATTGTTCTCTGGGTCCTTCGGGGTTCAGGAGAAGAGTACTTCTCAATCCCAGGAAGGTATAGGCTCTTTGTTCTCATAGAACAAGTACAGTGCTTTAGGATCCCTGATGGTCAATCTGATGCATTCATTGCCAGTTATGGTTAGATTCAGGATCCCTCTCAAGGGAGGAAAAACATTAGAAGAGTTCATGCACAATATGGATTGTGCATGTGCAGCACCATCTTGAGGCTCTTAGCACAGTGCAGACATTAAGGGGATCATGCCACCCTGTTAGAGAGCAGCAGCATCACACTCTGCAAGTTCTGAGGACATTCCTTTGTCAAATCAGTCAGCTGACTGGTCCATGGTCTTTGTGTATCAGTCACCAGTCATTAGAACCCCATCATCTGTATATGGACAGGGATTGAGTTGATCCCATAGCCGCCTTCCCAGTGTCAGTGCTGCCAATCAATCCTTTTGGGGACATGGAATTGGTGTATATGCATCTGAGAAGGAAAGGTGATCAGATCGGCATTCTCCATTTCCCTGGTGTTCCTCTTAACCCCTATTGGATGCGGGGACATCTTTTTCAGAGAAGCACTGTTGATGTTGCAGATCATGACCCCACATTGTCTCTCTTGTTACAGTCAAATTAAAGGGGGGAGGGTGTTCTTCCCTCAGATGAGTGAGGAAAGATAAGAAATGATCCTGAGAGTGCTTGACTCTCCTTCTTTTCAGAGGTTAGGGCAGGCATCGTGGTACATACATGGGTCTTTTTTGAGAGTACCCTCCTCTGTCGGGGAGTGCCCGTACTTTTGCAGAAGGGTGCAGTAGAGAGGGTGAAAAATAACCAGTCAGTGTTCAAAGATTTTGTTGGAAACAGAGTGAGCATGCCACCTGCTATAGAATGTGACTGGTCTCCCTTACACAACTCCCTTGAACATACGCATTCAGAGAGTACATTTTTTATTTAGTTCATAAAAAGTGTACTTTTGTTTTCAAAGGGTCTACAAGTAAAACGTGAACAAACCAACTGATCAGCCATGAGCCATCACTATCAGCGGGTTCTTGTTGTTTTCATGAAACCTGCCTTGAAAATTGAATACAGAGTTGGCTCAGAAAAGTGACAAATGTGCAAACAAAAACATATAGTGTGACTCGGCTATAGCATGCTCTGTTATAACACAGATTCGGATATAATACAGTCATGGTGTGGCTCCCAAAATTGTATATGTATTTTTCTTGTACACCAAAACAAAATTCTTTTTTCAAAGTACGAAAAAAAACATAAAAGGTTTATTATTGTTTTGGGGAAGAGATTGCAAATAAATAATACAAGACAATTGTGGCGTGGCTCCTGAAATATTATATGTATTTTTCTCATGCATGAAAAAATATTTGTTTCTTAAAAGTACAAAAATAACATGTAAAAAGTTTATTCTGGGATTGTGTAAGAGCTTTGCCAACGTTGAAAACTACGATTTGTTTTCCTTATTGGTGGCAAAATATACTATCTGGCAATTTTTTGATTATTGACAACATTGTTGGCTGTTTGAACTTGTATATACAAACATTGGTTTGCAGTGGAGACCCCCATGAAAGAAAGCTGCAAAACTCAATATAAAATGTTGGTCTTATTCAATTAATTAACACATGCACCCTTCATCAAAGAAGGCTGACTACAATCTTCGATAAAAACAAAGAACCTTTCTTCAATGGCAGTCAGTACCAAACTTAAATAAAAGCAATGGAATCTGATGGATTTTTTTCATTTTCCAACATGACTGGAACATGTTTTCTGTGCCATGAAAGTTTCCTTTTTACAGGGAAAAGGTTTATGCTTCAGAATGCTACCAATGGCAGCTTAAAATGCAAACTAACTTTTACCAACTTGGGACTTAATGAAAAGTAAATGTGCTTCATCATTCATTACGTGATTGTGCTATGTTTTTCCTCTGAATTCAGACCTATATGACCTGTGACAAAATCATTGATTATTTTAAATGTGTGTGTGCATATTTTCGATGGAATTAGATGTGTTGTGGATTCAATGTATGTGATGAGATTCACAGGTGAGTACATAGTGTTGATACTATTCATGCTATACATTAGGCATATATATAAACAGTATGCACGTATATGTACCAATGCGTAGTTCTCAAAATTAAGTAAAATATTATATATGCCTTATCTGTTTTCACTACAAGTATATTTCTCATTTAAGATGGTAACTGACAATGAAGCACATATTTTACTGCCTGCATTTATTACCTACCCCACTCCCTGTAAATTTATTGGGGTACATGCATCATTTTATTCAGCTAACTGACCTGGTTGCTTATAACACAGTTGGGTTCTGTGGCGCCCAACTACCATGTTTTAGTGTGGTCACACTGTACTGCTTTCCATGTTTTAAAAAAAAAGCACAATGATATTTCAGCAATACGGTAGTCTGAAATTTCCAGCCATGCAAATGGAAACAAACATTTGGCATTAGTTAAGTCAAGTTTCACCTTAAGTTCCAATAAAAGTCTTTTTACACAGCTGGAGTTACAGTATGACCCTGCTAGAGCATGCTCCATTATAACACGAATTTGGATATAACACAGTCGTGGTGTGGCTCCCGAAATTTCATATACATGTATTTTTCTTGTGCATGAAAACAAAAATCTGTCTTAAAAGTACCAAGAAAGAGTAATAAAGTTTATTGTGATTTGGGGGATGAGGTCACATATGAATAATACAAGATGATTGTGGTTTGGCTCCAGAAATTTTATATGTATTTTTCTCGTAGACGAAAAATATTTTTTTCTTCTTAAAATTAAAAAAAAATAATGTGTAAAAAGTTTATTCAGGGATCGTGTAGGGCTCCACCAATGATGCAGATTGCTATAAAAAATATATTCTTATTGGCGGCAAAATATACCATCTGGCGAATTTTTGTTTTATTGTTGACATTGTTGGCTGTTTAAACTTGTATATACAACCATTGGTTTGAGTGGAGAAATTCAAAGACCCCATGAAAAGAAGCCGCAAACTTGATATAAAATGCAATGAAATTTATCTGTTGTCACATAAATGATTCAGGGATCGTGTAGGGCTCCACCAATGATGCAAATTGCTATAAAAATAATTCTTATTGGCTGCGTGGTTCTCTTAATAAAGTAAAATATATATGCCTTCTTTGTTTTCACTACAGATGTATTTCTCATTTAATATGCATCGATTTAAGATGGTAACTGTGCCCCCCCTCCTTGCAAATTTCTTTGGGTACATGCATCATTTTCTTCAGCTACCTGACCTGGTTGTTTATAACATGGTATGGTGTATAACGTGGGTGGGTTCTATGGGTCCCAACTACCATGTTATAGCTGGGTCACACTGTAATTTTGGAGAAACTATATGTACCATGTGGTCAGGTGTGCTGCGGGTATTTTTATGTTTAATGTTTTTAATGATGCTACATTGACAAGATAATCCTGTAAGGTTCTGCATATATATCTGGCCACACCACTTGCTACAACAACATTAGCAGTCCCATCACATTGTCGTTGTTCTTATAGTACAAGTCATTCAGATCATGTAGGTGTTAAGTACCGATTATTTAAATAATGGGTATCAATTTTTAGAACTTAATTACACATATACCTTTAAAGGGCAGTTATTCAGTATATTTCATTCCTCATATATTCATATTTCTTCGAAGGCCATTATATACACACTGAGAAATACATATGGCAAATTCACTGTTAAAATACATGGACATTTTTGGATGATGTCAAACCTACAGGTGTGATCCAGTACAAACCGGATGGAATGCTGATCACTGTTAGGTTACAATGAAATCTACACATGAAAACAATTAGTTCTACCCTGTTATTGTTATGATTAAACCTACTGTCCTCTTTTTTTGCTCCAGTTTTGTACCTGGCAACCATGTTAAAAGTCAACAGCAAGCAAAAAAATTCTTCTGGAAGTGTTTTGGTGACATTTGAAGTACTCAACAATCATTATCAAATTTTAGAACAAAAATTAATATTTGAATTAATTTAAGATGAGGAAATGTGCCAACTTTACCACATTGACATATACTTTAATTCTGGTAGGTCATGTTTGTAAATTTATTATGTCCTATAGTTCCACTGAATTAATGACAGTTTACTTTTCAAGTGCAGTAATTTTTGTTTAATTTGTTTAGTAATTTTAGAGGTATTTTAGCTTGTATCTTGATCCTGTAATACTCAAGAATCTTAGTTCTTTTCTTGAATTGCCGTTGAATATTTTCCACATAAACTCGCATGAACCCTGCTGAGGCAAGAGATTGCTTATTTTGAAAGAACTTTAAGGAGCCCAAATTCTGCCAGAACTTTAAAATAGATTTGGTAATGTTTAAGATTAAGATTTCTTTATGTTTATGTTGCAGGAACTTGAACTATTACCAGTGAAGGAGTTACAGAATAATATCTACATCAAACATCCTGTGTCAATGGAGCAATACTTAATGGAAGGTTGCTATAACAAGGTAAGAAGCTAATTTTAGGCAGTATAGTATTTTGAGGGAGAGTCATCAATTTACAAAATCGTGGCTACAATTGCATACAAAATATCATGCTTTATTGTCAGAGTATAATGTACTTAAGTTGGCACTGATGAACCTCAATGGCTTTAACATAGTTAATTGGAAGACCCAAGACTAATCAGGCTGATATTTTTAATCTGGACTAATCTTATGGGGGGGTTTCTAACAGTTTTGGGTGATTCTAAAAACTTTTTATTGAAATTTCATCCTTAATGTATATTTCCTATATTTTTAATTAAAGGGGTTGGTCTGTTTGTGAAATGTATAGCCATGTTATTTTGAAAATATCATACTACCTCAGATTACATGCGAGAAATTGTGTCAAAGCATGGCATTCCATCTGTAACAGTACATTTGAACTGCTGTGTGGAAATTTACCAAACTTGTGGAATGGGCTTGCCCATATGGTAATTACCTATGAGAGGTACGATCTTGGGGGGCTTTTGCCAATGGGTCTGTAGGAGAGAATAAAAAGCCAGTTGTAAAACAATTGCAATTTATTAACTGAACTGCTACATACTTTGTATCTGGAGAGTGCATGACCTTTGGGTCACCACCTAGAAGGGGGGGAAGTGGTTTTCAAGGTAGGACATGTTTAAAACGTATCATGATTGCAATGGAAGTAATTGAATTAACTCTAAGTCTATATATCGATGATACAAATTTTATCCCTCCCACTGCTTGTAGCAGGTGCTTCTTGATTTGGTTCTGTGCAGACTTCTGTCCATCACTAATGCATCACGGAAAGCTCAATAACAAGATTGCACAAAGACTTTTTAACATAGATGAAAATTGGCTTGCATTATTGTATGCATATGCAGGTAACTTGATTAGATTTTATGGTTTTTACATCAGTTTTTAATTTTTAACACATTTTTTAAACTTGTTTTCTTAGCTTTTTGTTGACAAAATCCTTGTTAAGACAATGAAGCCAATAGCCAGATATGGTAGACAGATGATTTTTACACTTATTTGTATTTACATACAAATGTTCCAATTATATTTTCATGCCATTACACCAACTTCTGAATTTCTTTACACATTTTATTTAATTTTTTAGATTTGGATTTTTTGACAAAAATCTTGTTTGCAGTATTAGGCAAAAACTGCTGAAGGTGGACACATTATGTTTGGCAGACATTTTGATACAAATGATGTATAAAAAAAAACTTGGATAAATATAATTTTTTACATTTAGTTGTGTTTACATAGATGAACTGATGAGATATTAAGACTGTTCCTACAATTTTTCAATTTTTTTTGTTGCCATTTTAAATTTTTGAAGTTGACCAAGCCTTGTTAGCATGATTAAGCAAAGTCCACTTAAGTTTGATTTAAATTAGTACATATTTTTAAATTCATATACAGATTACAATTCAATTTCAGCAGTTTTTAAATTTTTTGCACATTTTTGAACTCTTGGCACTTTTTCATGTTTTGACAAAAACTATATTAGCAAAATAAAGCACAAAATTTGAGGTTAATAAATAAACTGTCATGCAGGAGTGAAATATTCCATTACCCTGAAGCCTGATACAGCCTATTATTAACACCGGGCAACCATTTTTCTCATTGTGAAAGCCTGGCTGGACAGCCCAGATAATAGTAACATTGCCATATTTAGAGATATATTTAAATATTTATATTTTTTTCAATCAGCAAACATTTGATTATGAAATTGTCTGTAGTAGGTGCCCAAATTATCTCTATACAATTCTGCAGTTGAGTGTTAGATGATTTAGTCAGTAAGAAGCTACACTAATCAACATGTATCAGCTACTCATTATGTGATTAAGTAGTCAAGAGTCCATACTACATGCCCCTTTATGGTGAACCATTAAACAAACAAGACCAGCAATTGTTTGTCTTTTGTCAACACACCAGTATATGTTAGTATTATGTTACATTTTAGACACACTGATTGCCTGTGCTTTTGGAACATGTTTTCCCCATTAGTCACTGGAACAAATGGGACAGTAGCATCTGTTGGCTAACATTAGTTAAAGAAATACAGCATGAATAAAGAATCAAACCAATTACAATTGTTGTTACATACTATATTGGCTTATTGTGTAATGACTAAACAATAATCTCACATGAAAAGTTTACATTTACCTGACAGTTTATACATTGGAATAATATCAGATTAACAATAACATCAACTGTGCTGATGTAAACTCAGACAAACACAAAATATCCATAGGTTTCAGGTCAGGAGTTGCCAACTACTAGAATTCTCTAAGCCTGGTTACAAGTTAATACCATTATCATTTTAAAGCACTGTCTGATTACTAATCGATACCATTATCATTTTAGGTGATGATTAATTGGATTAAAAAATACCATAAAAATGTATTATCTTTTATTTGCTGATCTCAGATTGTTTAAATAAGTGTCAACATATGTGACACTTTCCATTACAGTCGACTCCAGTTAACTGCACAGCCTTGGGCCCGTCACAAGACTGTGCAGTTAAACGGAGTGTACAGTTAACCGAAGTACGGTACAGTACACCTTTAAATCAGCACGGCACGAATATAGGTGAAGAATAACGTAAAAAGATGATTAGAATCCACTCTTTCATCGTTTACTTAAATGAAACAAGAGTCTGCAATGAACAGCACTAACGTCATATTGTTGAATCAAACACAGTGAAATTTATGATTTCCTAAAGAAATCGTCAGTTGATGTCTGCACACAAGTTTTACTAAAAAGTTGGTGAATTGCCGACTCTGTTTTGTAAAACGGTTCCAACAGCTCACATTCTCTCTGTTCCATGAATCTGCGTAAATTCTGGAGTGACTGTGTAGCGACTTTAGATGAAACCTGGTCATCTACTGTGTTGTCGTCATCACTTCTTTCATCATTTTCTTCTTGTTTTGTCTCTGTAAGAGCTGCAACGATGGTTGAGTTGTTGATTTCACCTTCCGTCTGAAGACCGTCATCTATTGCAACATACTGTTCGAATTCTTCTACATTCATGCCGTGTGGCGTTTCGAATGGGGTTGTGCTGATATGCATTTCTAATCATATGAAGTACATCTAAAACTGTCAACTTCCTTGTCTGGTTGGACGCTTTTTCTTTGGGAGATGATCCATCAATGTCTGACAGCAATTTTCGAATAACAAGTGATCTATAGAACTTCTTGAAATTCGCTATAATTCCTTGATCCATTGGTTGAATGAGTGAAGTTGTGTTCGGAGGAAGGAAAACAATCTTAACATTTGACAGTTTGTTGCCATTGCCATGAGCTGCACAATTGTCACACAGCATAATGATGCTTCTCTTTTGCAAACGCATTTGATTGTCAACACGCTTCAACCATCTGTTCCAAATTTCTGTCGTCATCCAGGCGTTTTTGTTTACCTCATACTGTACTGGCAGCTTTTTAAAATTCTTAAAACATCGAGGGGATTTGCTTTTGCCAATCACCAAGGCATCCAATTTTTCGCTACCATCCATATTGCATGCAAGCAAAATTGTCAAACGATCTTTGGCAATCTTACATCCCAGTGCTTCTGCTCCTTTGAAGGGCAAAGTCCCATCAGGTAACGCCCGCCAGTACAACCCAGTTTCATCGGCATTGAAGATGTCTTTTGGTTGGTAGTCTTTAAGTATTTCATGTAGAACATCAATTAGCCATTGTTCAGCACCAAAGTCGTCTGCATCCTGTTTTTTGCCATGTTGTCATTTAAATTGAATTCTGTTGCGCATTTTCCATCTTTCCAACCATCCATTTGTTGGTTTGAAATCATGCAAACCCAAACCATTTGCCAGTTGATTAGCTTTTTCAAGCAACAGTGGTCCACTTATCGGAATCTGTCGACTGCGAGCATGAGCGAACCATTGTAACAGCGCTTCTTCAACATCTTAGGACTTGCCACCTTGTTTGCACTTCTGAGAAGGATTGCTGTTATTTTGCCAGTCTTCAATGATCTTCTCCTTGTTCTTGAGGATTCACGAAATCAAACTGTGACTAACACCGAACTCGAGTGCAACAGAGGCCTGACTTCTGTTGTTCTCAACGCATTTTATGACCTCAAACCATTGAGCTAATGTCAGGGATTTACACTTGCAACTAGTCATTTTAGACTGTAAAATAAACGCTCATAAATTCAAGGTTGAACTTCCGATGATTACCCCTAGTTCAAATCACGGTTTAGAGCAATGTTTCCCATGCTGTACTATGATTGTTTCCATGCTATTGCTCCCTGGTGGGCAGGAATATACATGTATCTACCATATCTACCACCTATGGCATCCTTTACATGTCAATCATTTACAAAGTCGCATTTACCGGCTTAATTGTCAGCTTATTTGAAGCGCTACAGCAGTGGACTGGCAATAACTGATCCTGACTATACATTGTGCAGTTAACCGGAGTAAAATTGTATTGAATAATGTGCCACAGGCAGAAAATTTATTGTGCTATTATCCGGAGTGTGCATTTAAGCGAAGTGCAGTTATCCAAAGTTTGTTCCAATTGAAAAGCATTGGGAAAAAACAGGACTGGTGTGACTAAGTGCAGTTATCCGGAATGTGCAGTTAACCGATGTGCAGTTAAGTGGAGTCGATTGTAGTGGGCAGATTACTGTATGATGCATATGTCCTTAAATTATAATGGTTTTTGCATAACGTCTGTCTGTAGTACAGACCTGAAAGGCAATCATTCAGTTACAGAGATTTTGTTAAGTCCATGAAATAAGCTTTCAAGCCTTGTTTGCCATGTGTTTTATGGTGTAGCAATTGTGAAAACAAAATGACTGAAAACATTAGTCCACAATACATCTATTGATTGTCTAACAAAAAAGCCATGAAGTTTTGTTCCAATTAAGCTTAGTCTGCAACATCTTTATTGATTGTTTGAGAGAGAAACAGGCTGTTAACTAGACCTAGTTACCACTGAATTTTACTTTGCTAAGGCATCCTTTGACAATATAATGGATAAACAAGTCAAGACAAGTTGATATAAAAATATTTCCGATCTCCTATAACTGATGTTCATTTCCTCAGAGTATGTGCATCTTTGATGAAACAAACATGCCTTGAAAAAAATACATGTATTGAAGGATCTCTCTCTCTCTCTCTGTCTGTCTGTCTCTCTCTCTCTCTCTCTCTCTCTCTCTGTTACATATACACACATACACACAAACCTGTCAGATGGTAATTTTAGTTCAGCAGTCACCTGGTCACAGCAGCCATTCTAATTTCACCCTAGCAAATTTCCTATATAAATGTCATGTAAATCAGCAGTCATCTATATTCCATGGTCAGCAGCCTTGTGCTTCTTAACCAAACAGTAGTTTTATCCTGCCTTCTGCAGCCAGTGGCCAAGTGTTTCTTAATCAAGCAATGGTTTTATCCTGCCTTCTGCAGCCAGTGGCCAAGTGTTTCTAAATCAAGCAATGGTTTTATCCTGCCTTCTGCAGCCAGTGGCCAAGTATTTCTTAACCAAGCAATGGTTTTATCCTGCCTTCTGCAGCCAGTGGCCAAGTTGTTTCTTAACGAAACAGTGGTTTTATCCTGCCTTCTGCAGCCAGTGGCCAAGTGTTTCTTAACCAAACAGTGGTTTTATCCTGCCTTCTGCAGCCAGTGGCCAAGTGTTTCTTAACCAAACATTGTTATTATTCTGCCTTCTGCAGCCAGTGGCCAAGTGTTTCTTAACCAAGCAATGGTTTTATCCTACCTTCTGCAGCCAGTGGCCAAGTGTTTCTTAACCAAGCAATGGTTTTATTCTGCCTTCTGCAGCCAGTGGCCAAGTGTTTCTTAACCAAGCAATGGTTTTATTCTGCCTTCTGCAGCCAGTGGCCAAGTGTTTCTTAACCAAGCAATGGTTTTATCCTGCCTTCTGCAGCCAGGGCCAAGTGTTTCTTAACCAAGCAATGGTTTTTATCCTGCCTTCTGCAGCCAAGGCCAAGTGTTTCTTAACCAAGCAATGGTTTTATCCTGCCTTCTGCAGCCAGGGCCAAGTGTTTCTTAACCAAGCAATGGTTTCCCCCTGCTTTCTGCGGTCACTGGAGTGCATAAGTAGTGACCGCTTCAGTTATGGAAATTAAACTTTTTTTTATTTCATGAGCAAGGCATGGTATATAAAAATGTATTTTACATGAATGATAGCCAAAGGAAGCTTCTTTTCATTCCCTAATCTTTAAAGGTCTCTCATAATAGCCAACTGTTATTTGATCTTGGTGAGCTTGAGCAGCTGATTATTCCATGAATTCTTTGAAGTGTGAACACCTGTTTTCATGCCTAATTACCCCAGCTGGCCTAACAAAATGTCAGTCCTGTGTCTCCCATAGTTAAAGTTTGGATTCAAATTAAAGGAACTGCTAAAAATTTATCAAAACTTTGACACATGTGACAATGATAGGAGAATCAGTGATAGTGTAATGTACATGGATTATTGTGATGATACAGTAATCCTGTGTGGAGCTTTTTGTTTTATTACTTCGCTCATTTTTTGTGTGGCTAAATAGCTACTTCATATACATGAATCTTGATAGCATACTACTATTGCTAATAATAATACATGCAGAATAATTTTAGTGATATTGCTACCTCAGATAATGCTGATGGCTAATGCTGTTTGTGCATAGTACATGAATTTGTTGTGAAACAATTTTGAGAGTTGAACTGTAGACAGGTGTGTGTGTGTGTGTGTATATATATATATATATATATATATATATATATATATATATATATATATAATAGTATAATGACAAAAGTTGTTGAATAGCTGAATAATTATAATTACAGCAATTTAGGACATTTTGTAGTAATTTACTGTGCAGATCTGGGGCAAAATTGCAGTAATTTCAGGTTAACCAGAAAAGTTTGCTGAACATACAGTTTTTCAAAGCTGGTTGCCTCTGGAAAACAATGGATTTTCAGATTTTTCTACCCCTGGCATGCTAATATGTACATATAGATCACTTGCCAAGTTTTTAAAATTGTTCCTAATTTGGAAACATTTTAGACATTGGCTTTTTTAAAGACTATATTTTATTGTTGTTGTTGTTATAGGGTTTAATGCCATTTTTCAGCACAAGATAGGCTATACATATGGTAGCCAGTATTAATGGTAGAGGAAGAAACCAGGAAAACCCTGGAAAGAACCACTGACCCAAGCGAAGCTACTGGCAAGCTTTCTCACATAGTGTACCCACAATGGCTGAGTCAGAGACTCAAGCTCACACATACAAAGGTGAGATGGCAGTGATCCATAATGGTGAGTGCTTTAGACCACTCTGCCATTTGGGGCCCCTAACTATATTTTATGAAAATGAAATTATACAGCTAAATAATATGACTATATTGGCAGTAAGATATTGAAAACCATTAGTCTGTTGTTTGAAACATGAAATTTCATGTAGTTCTCACTGCATTTTTTCTGGTGTGAAAACTATATGTGCTGTAAATGCATTTTTCTCACATGTATGAATTTTGCAAAAAGAAAATTTTATTTGGTACTTAAATCCATTTATTTTAAAAGACCTCTTTTGCTTCCACAGAAGAATTATTGTTCCTGGGGTCATTACATTTATTGTTTGTAGCAACTATGAAAGCCACAGAAAGTGGTAGCCAGTAAAAATTAGTGAATTAATAGTAATGTTTTTATTTTTTTTTATAGGTATTCCTAGCACGAGGAAATGTACCTGCTGACAACTATAATTACTTTATTGATATATTGCTGAACACAATAAGGTAATCATATTTTTACATCTCCTAAATATTTTTATTGTAATAGAAGTAGAAGAAAATTTAAATTTATTTCTTTCGTAAATTGAGTGAAACTTGTCCATACAGGACACTTCAAAAGCCATACAAATTTGTATTTTATGGACAGATATAACTTAATATGGAGTTTAAAAATGATCCTAAATATAAGAGAAGGAACCTGTTAATGTTGTCCTTCATGGGTAGGTGTCCTTTTTACAGAGGTTTCTGCAAAGTCAGGTTTCACTGTGTATATATAGATACTGCAACCCCAGTCATTTTTCTGATATTGAAATAACTGCAAACACTTGACTTCTTCATATAGATCTGTTTAACAGATTCCAAAACATTTTAATTTTTTAAAATATCTCTGTTAGAAACAAAGTTATGTAACTTTTAAGTTCCAAAATATTTACAAATTTCTAGAATTTGTGTCTTATATAAATGTATTCAGATTATGTGGCAGTCATGAAACTGAAGTAAATTGTTCTTGCCATAAAAATGTTATAACTTTCTTTTTTGTTAAGATATTATTATGAAATTTGATATTCTATTTAATTTTTCCTGCTGAATTAATTGCTCTCATTAAATCTCTTGTCCGACTTCAATATTTTCATTTATAAATGCAAAGCATATAAACATTCACGACTTTTATGATATTTAACTTAATACTAATATATCACATTAGCAATAGTTCATATATATGTAAAACAACTTCTGAAACAAAAATAATGCAATGTTTATTCATAATTGTCATTGAAACAATGTTGCAAGACCTAATTTCATGAATAGGATTCAAGTTGGTTTCATTTTCTACATCCTGTGATGTTATATTTAACTCCTTGCAGAATAAACCAGAGAATGCTTCCATATTTCACTTGGAACTAACGTTTCACTATCATAATGGCAAAATAATTTATCACTTTCAGACTTTGTATTTTTCTGTTTTGTATTTTGAAAACGTTATTGATCCTATCAAATGTTATCAGTGCATTGGAAATTTAAGAACCCATTTTAAGTGTGTATATAGTAACTTTGCTAAACTCATCAAAGTAATAAAATAAAAAATTCATACCAAAACTTTGCATTTGTCATATAGTGATGCAGTTTTTTGTCATTATTTCATCAGACAATGTCCCATTACAAAATTTAAACAGATGTAATAACATAATGAATATAAGGTTGAGCATATTTTAAAACCGATGACCATTTGTCAGTTCCAATATTTACAGCATCAACAATTTGAGCCTATTTATAGTGGACAAAAATCTATACTATGTGTGTTCGTTTTGTGACTGTATACTGTCTAAACCGTAAACAAGCATTGATACAATAAATAAACTATTTTAAAAAATCATCTTAGCATGTTCTTCTGGCACACCAATTTGTATGAAATTAATAATAAATTTAGTTTTGCAACATCAGTTGTGGAAAAGTTAACATCGTTATCAGCTGTTAGAAAATTCAAATCTGGCGGACAATGTCGACACAGGGAGATTCAAATGTTTTACAAATTCAGTGCTTGTTTTGGTTGGTTTATAAATTTATTTGATACATAAATTTTGTTGCAAAATAAAGTTTGGAATATGCTGATTTTGATGATATATGATGCATTTATTTAAATTGCCTAACTTTTGGTAAAATCTGCATAAAGTTTGAGGGATTATTTCTTTGCGTAAGAGTATCATAGGAATGTGCTACAGCCGCTGACCAAATAGTTTTGATCTCCTCTAACTGGATTGAAAATTTCATGAATATTCATGAAGTTTTAATAACCTGCATTTTTTAACAAAGAAGAGAGGTGTCACAGGACCACGGCATGATCAGCGTTTATTTTCAATGATTCCGTTAATATAGCATCAAATATAAAAAGAAAACATGATCGTTGTAGTTAATTTTTTAGCTTTTACAATATATAAAATGTGCTGCAATGAAAATTCTACACTTAGTCAACAGTTTCATTATATTTCCAGGTAAGCTGTCATCTTGTCTGTGTTAGACCGGGGGTTGCTAATATATATATATATATATATATATATATATATATATATATATATATATATATATATATATATATATATATAAATTGCCAAAAGATCAATACCCAAAACAACAGAAAAATCTCCTGTTAAAATTCCTTGAAAGTTTCTAATGGTTTACAAGGGTCATGCTGGGTGAAGTGACTTCTCCCTCCTGTCTAATCATGGCAGAGTGATAGAAAAATATGGAGGAGTGAATATGTGGTCAGCTTTTGTAACAGCAAAATTTATATCAACAGCTGCTGTTTTACCAGCTTTGAAGATTCATTACTATTAAAATGCACAAAATACTATTCATGAGAATATTAGAAACATTTTGTCTTGAATCAAAAACTGCTGCATGACTTCATTAAAAACATGAAATGGTAACCTGGAAAATAGCCAACTGTTCTAGTAATATGACTGATACGTACTGACAGCAAATTGTCTCATCCCGCTGTTTTCAGGTGAGATGCTAGACAAAAACATGTTTCTTCCAGTATGGCCATCTTGAAAATCATGTTCTGACTACTTCTTTTAGATGGTTGGTCATATGGGGTTTTCACAGGAACATTTGTTATGTTGTCTGGCTGGTCTTAAATAGAAACAATGCCGATCTGACGTTCAGTATGACCACCATGGTGGCCATCTTGAATATCTTGTTATCATTACTCCTCAATGGATGGCCACATTGACATGTGCTTTTCACCAAACGACTTCTTACGACGTTTAGTTTATCCTGAATTTTAAGAATTTTTACATGTTTATTTCATCTTTTATATACAGTGTACAAAATTTTAACATCTTTACATTTACATTTGTATCTTTTTCTACTTTATGTTTACATTTATTTGGAAGACTTTTAGCTACCTAAATTTTCATTTGGTTTTATTATACATTTTTCAAACTTTCTCTTTTGTTAGCACCATATAATTACTACTGCATTGAGGTATTGTAAAATTCTTTACTACACATACTTCTAAATGAAAACGGTGTCAGTGTACATATTCACTATGGTTGCTGGAACAGCCAGCCTGTAAAATCTTGTTGTCACTACTGAATGGATGGTCATATTAAGAATGTTTTCACCAAAACACTTATAATGACATTAGTTTTGATTGAAAATGGTGCTGATCGTACATGCAATATGGCCAATTTGAAAATCTTGTCATCACTCAAGAATATCTGAGATGTTTTCGGGATTCATCTATTAAGAAAAATAAATGATCTTATCTTGGATACCTGGAAATTCTTTTCAGTCAGTAGAGAAGCAGTTGCTGGGAGGGACTCATGTCACTAGAACACACAATTTTGACCATCAGTCCATTGGATGGACTCCTGTAACTAGAACAAACAATTTTGACCATCAGTCCATTGGATGGACTCCTGTAACTATAATACACAAATGTGACAAATAAGCCCCTGTGATGGACTCCTGTCAGTAGGACACACAATTTTGACAATCAGTCCCTTTGATGGACTCTTGTCAGTAGGACACACAATTTTGACAATCAGTCCCTTAGATGGACTCTTGTCACTAGAACATGCAATTTTGACAATCTGTGCTCATTTGAAACATTTCTCACTGAAAAATTATTGAGCACATAAAATAAACATTGCAAAAAATGATTTGATATGAACCTAATGAGTAATGTGCAATAGCTGTGTCGGATCAATCAAGAGCCTGGATGATCTGGGTGAGATTTTGCAAATAGTACAACTGTATGCTTTCATTGACTATCTAGTTCTTAAAGCATTATTACCAACTGTACTTTTTGGTAATAATGTCTGTGCAGTTTTAATGCCTAAAGCTTGGCGTCATTGTCATATCACTGCTTGCTGTGTTGATGATCACTATAATTAATTGTAGGTTTTATCATCACCCCATTCCACCACGACCCCAAGACCGAAAGCTGAAAATACTCCGTTACAAAATGCCAGAGTGGAAATTCCATCTCAGTGTGAAAAACCTTTAGAAAGCACTGCCTGTTAAGGAATTTTTGTTCCATTTGCTTCTAAAATAGTGACTATAGAAACCATACAGCAGTTGGAATATGCTTAGTGAACAGAGGCACCACAATAGAAATCATAGGCCAGTTTTTCCATGCTCAAAGTATTATCCTTTGACATTGTAGATGTATGACATTTGATACAAAAATATAATTACATAGTCTATAAATAGCAGATTTTAGTTCTACTGCTCATAGACCAGGATAGCTCATGAGATGGTATGTTGTCCATCAGCTGTTCATCCATTAGCACAAGGATGTTATTGTTACTCCTCTCAATTTTACCCGTACATTCATCCCTTGGTTTAGTTAAGCCTTGATGAAAATGCATCCAGTATCACGGCCACAGCTGCCATCTTGAATATCTTGTTGTCCCTAATCCTCCTGAATGGCAAGTGAGATTGACATGAGGTTTTCACTAGAAGACTTCTTATGATGTTTAGTTGGTCGTAAATGAAAATGTTGCTGTTTGGCCCTCTGACGTCTGTAAGAGCCAGCACATGCTGAACATAATATCTTCATGATAATGTCAAGTTTGCATTTTGTACCTATGTACAAATCAAAGAGGGCATCTTTATCAGCATTTTCAGGACTGGGAACAAATAAGCAATATGTGCAAAAGAAATAGATATTTGACTGATGCTAAATGTTAAGCAATGTTGAACTTGGCTCCTTCTTAAGGGTAGAATGTTCATCAGATTTATGCTCTAGATGTGAATCTTCATCTACTCTTGCACAGCCAATTGTTACATCATCAAGATGAGTGCTTTCTCAGAGTGCTGCATATCAACAAGATGTTTTCGTCAGAAGACTTCTTATGATGTCTTGTTGATCCTGAATGAAAATCTGGTATGTCTTCCACAGCAAAGTTGAAAACATTCATCATTGCTGTAGAATATCAGCGATGATTTCAAGACTCAGTAGTTAAAAGGAATAAATGGTCTTATCTTGAATTCCTGGAAATTCTTTTTGGCCAGTACATCTTCAATCCCTTAGTCTCTTGTTTCTTTTTTTTTTGTAATTAAGTATAATAATGAGTTGCACTCTATAATTTATGTCAGTAAATGAGGGTGCTGCCTGTTTAAATAAGTACAGGAAATAATTATAATACATCTGATTGTAAGTAAGAAATGAGTCACTTTTGCTATGGAAAATGTACTGAAAGAATACCTGAAGAATTGTCATTATAAATGTAGATTTCATTATTAGCCAGATGGGCAGATAGATTAGTACACATTCCAGGGTTCTCAGGGATGCCTATAATTTTTCACTTTGAACAACATTAAAACTGTTTTATGGGAGATTGGCATAGGTATATGATTTTTGTCCAGTACCAGACTTAAATTTGTGTCAACTCACCAGCAGAGAGGATTTTCACACAATTGAATGAAACTCATTGAGGCATGTTGGTTGACAAAAATCAATAAACATTGGCATCCATTGTCTACAGTCCAGTAATTTAATATGCTTGCATGGGATTAGTCTCCATGCCTCTAAACTACATCAAAGTCATTGTCAAGTGAATAAGCAACACATGGAGATAAATAAATTGCCTTCTCATATTCAGGTGCTTTATGCTGTTAAAGCGTGACAAGCTCTTTTATCTCCTGGGACTGTTTTTAAATTATTTAGTTATTAGTCTATTGTCATAAATTTGCTAAGCAGTTCCCCTAATTAACTAATAAATATACTATTCAGTTGTCAAATAAATGGTAAGTTATTAATAATTGATACAAAACAAAGTGACTGCTCATCAGTGTGAATCCATTTACCGGTAATCATGCACTGTACTGCTCAGCACAGTCAAATGGTTAAACTAGTTTAAGCTGCAGGTAATTGACTTAGCAAAATAATTCATAGCTATACAGTGAAATGAAAGTTAAATGTTCTTCAAATCTCCGTCTTAAAATGACCATTCTGACTGCATTCATTTTTGGGTGTTAAAAACAAGGCAACAGAAAAGCAAGATGGAAAGAAAGTACTGTACCAAGAAAGTTAGAAGCAGTTGGTATTCTTTGTGGAGTTCAACATTTCCATGGCTTGATCAGTTGCTTCAGTGTGTCCTTTGCAAAGGCACATAGCTCCCACTTTTTCTGCGAGATACAACCAAATAAAGCAATGCTGAAAACCAACCAGCTTCAGAATGTTTAATGTGATCGACAGCTGTGACTTTTGTAGCATTTGAATGCCATTAAATGTACATGTGCTTTTGTTATCATATGATTTCATTCCTCATGCCTCTGGGAGCCACAGTGGCTCAGTGGTAAGCATTCTGGACTCGTGACCCAAAAGGTGTGAGTTCAAATCCTACCATCAGATCAGCCTGAGTCAGCTATCATGGTGTGTCCTTGGACAAGGCACTTTACTCCAATCGCCTCAGAACTAAATAACCATTTTGTATTGCTGTGCCTTAAAGCATCAAATCAAACCAGAATATTATTAGTGCACTAAATTGATGTTGAAATGAAATAAGATTCTTGTCAAGTGTAACATTTGCCATTAATTCATTCACTTTTTGGAAAATTTGAGTCAGACTGTAGTCTGATATGTAATATATGTAATGTTATTACATCATTTTATTCTTCATGCCTGATGTTATCACAGTATTGTGCATAATATAAATTGAGAAAATTTTATTTTTCACATGTGTCTGTATGCTGCTTTTAATGATGAGAAGGATAAATTGAAATTAGGTATTGTTTGCTTTTATGTAAGAAAATAACACCATAGCTACAATGTACTACAACTTTGGATATTTATTCTTGGAGCTCCTTATTTGTATGAGTTGGATTCCTGTTTTAAGAGCAGGAACTACAACTTTTCCAAGTTTGGGCCCAGGGCTGTTTCAAATCCCACTGTGAACCAAGACAAACGTGTGTGTGTCAACATATCTATCTATCTATATATATATATATATATATATATATATATATATATATATATATATATATATATATATATATATATATATATATATATATATATATGAGACCCTTATAGTGTATGTTGGATTCAGCCACTTCGCTACTAAGACCAACCTGGCAAAATGACCACTGTTTTTAAAATATTTAAATTGTTATACTAGTGGAGTTTTGCTTGTGCCATCAACAGGTTTTGAAATATCTAAGTCTAAATTTTGTAGTGAATGTAGCCAGTCGTGTTTACCTTTGAGAAAAAAATCTTCAATATAATTTAAAAATAAAGATCTCAATAATAAAGAAGAGAAATAAAAGTCTTTCATTTTATAGAATTTTGTAATCTATAACTTCTTGTCATTAAAAATTGTGAATTTTGAGACTGAAAATTATGTTAAGTAATGCCCTTATTTCTAGCAAATCAGGTTGGAAAATCTTAGAATAGTATACAAAACCCAGTGTACTATGTTGCTTAATAGATTGTTCTCTCTTTTTATAGGAATGAGATAGCCGGGTGTATTAAAAAAGCTTATGACAGAATTGCACTTGGTGAAGCAGCCAGAATGTTGTTTTATGAATCTGTAAAACCAATGAAGGAATATGCCCAGCAGGTAGTAATCTTGTATTTTCTCATACAATATTATTGTCAGTCATTAATTGTTTGTGGCTATTCTTTTTGCAGCTTAAAAGATGTAAACTATTTGGCAGCTATTACATTTTATGACTTTTTTAATTTGTTTAAAGACCTTCATGGCTTTTAATAATTTAATGCTGCAAATGGAGTTGGTAATAAGTCAGGGAAAATAACTAACATGAAAGTCAATGTAGGTCCACAGTGTAACATGTGCCAACACCCAAATGTTGGATGCAAAAAAGGGAATGAAATTTGAGTATTCAGATCTACCTTGAATATTCATGTAAATCTCAGTCAGAAAGGCATTTCTGTGACAAATGACCTCGGATAGCACAATGGTTGCATTTAAAATAGAAAAAAAATCACTGTACAGCAGTGTAGCATTCATTCAAGATAAAGTAGTACCATTTCACAAGTAATTAAAAAACTTTGTTAGCCCACCTGACCATAAGGACAAGTGAGATTATGGTATGGTCTGTCATGTATCATCCATTGTCCATTATGTATAGTCCATTCATAATTACAGTTTACAATTTTTTCTTTTAAACCCCCCGCTGAACAGTATTTGATCAAACGATGTCAGTCTGCTGTCAAATATGGCCACAGTTACTAAAAATTGAAAAATATTCAAATGACCTCTTCACAAAAACTGCTAGACAGAATTTGACCAAAAGTGACAAAAAAAGCATCCAAGTATGAAGCTCATCCATATTTGTTTCAGTGATGATGATCTGCCACCGTTACTAAAATAGAAAAACCTTGAAACAACTTCAAAACATCACTTTACAGAATTTGAGCAGATTTGATGGAAAGCATCTTGGCATGAAGAATTTTTTTCAAATGGTACTGATCTATCACCAAATATGACCACCATTACAAAAATAGTAAAACATTTAAACAGTTCTCAAAACCTACACAACAGAAAGCATCCTGGTGCAGATGGATATCAGTTTTATTTATATGATGCTGATCTGTAATCAGATCTGGCCACCATTGCTAAATATAGAAAAATCTATGTTAAGAAAAGTTGGCCACATTTTACAGAAAGCATAAAGGGCTTTCAGATTGGTGCAAATGAAGTTGATCAACCTTCAAATATGCCATTACTTAAAAAAAAAGACAATTCTTTAAACTTCTCAGAAACTGCTCAGGGCTCTTCCATTTAAACAATCATGGTACCCAGGGAAGGTATTTTTTTTTAAAAATATATGCCAGGGTACTCAGATTAAAGAGTTTATATAAAAATAATTTTAAAAAATTTTAAATTGCATCTGTGGGTGACTACTCCACATTAAAATGCCTTTCCTGGCTCCCAAATATATTTTACTGGAACAGCACTCTGTAGAAATTGACCAAATTAAGAGATTTCAGGTTTGTATAAATGATGCCAATTTGCCATCAGAATATGGTCACTGTTACTAAAAGTCTTTTAAACAATTGTTCAAAAAGAGTTTGTAGAGAATTCAACTAAATTTTACAGCAAGCAATCTGGCAGGCACTTAAGTTTGTACAAATGGGATATATGGGTCCAGTGCCTTAACCACTTGGCCATTACAGCTGTCTTGGGTGCAGACCTCAGTGGTATCCAAGTTGTGACCCCAAGGTCAAGACCCACAAGTGCTTATGGACAGATCAGGAATCCATGTTGACTGCAAAGAATAACTCCACTTGTAATGTCAATAATTGTGTATACTTTAAGGGTGGTGTTAAAAAGAGTTTCTAATTTTTAACTAAGGCCACGTCCCCAGGAGCTTGGAGAGATCCAGGGGACATTGCTGGTTGTATAAATTATTTGTTCTTTTTATGTAAAGAAATTGATCTTATGTACACATAAAGTCTAGAAAAGAAGTTAAATCATACCATCATTAATAGACTGAGCAACTATGCACTCAAGTTTTTCTTTCCCCATAACATTCCTGATACACATGTTAATTTGCATTCATAGCCTGACACAACTACTGTGGTCAGTTAAATCAGGCCTGCATTGGCCTCTTGTTTACTAACTTGTGTGGTGGAAGCAAATGTTTATCTTCCCCTAATGAGTTTTAAGCTTAGATAGAGACATTTATAAATGTTACGTTTGGGAAGGAGTCTATCTAAACTAAGTAATAGTGTCTGTCAGTGCTTTAATTATTGAGGCTGTAATGTGATGTCAGTAGGCAAACATAGTACAACAACAGCATCCTTGAAGATTGGGAAAGGGCAGTTTTGATGGAAAAAATTGAGTGTGATCCAGTGTAAGAAGTTTTTAAATAATTATGGCAAAAGGACTCAAGTAATTTGTAATCAGTAACTGTTTTGATGCAGTTTAACGACCTTCATAGCTGCCAACCCGAACGATTTTGGTGTGAATTTTACAACATTCTACAGTGATTGATTCATGGATTCCTGCTGCATGCAAAAAAATCATGAATTTGCCAATTCTCAATTATTTTAAATTTTCCCCTTAACTCATTAATCCCTGAGCCAAACCGCTAGGTATTCCCCTGTAACATATATGCAGAGATCACCTAGAGCATTGTTAGCCTTACCAGTGCCTGTATCCCTGAGACGTGCTGAGAGTACTTGGCTTGCATATTTTTTCAGACAGAGCTACTTGCAGTAAATGTTATTTTGTTATTTATGTTCCTTTATTTAAGCTAAATTTTGGCACAGCAGTTCTCAATAAAATTACTTACATAATGGTATAAATTTCATGCTACATGCTGAAATAAAACTCCTGCATAAAGATGAAACAGATGATTTTCTTTCCATTTTGTTTCTCTTGCCATGAATAATCCATAAAATCCATGATGAATTCACACTGAATAATTAACACTATCACCACATGAAATTCATTCCATTTTATGTACACAAAAATTCCACTTGTCATCTTTCTTGCAAACTTAATCTCATGTGAATACTCCATCAGAGTCTGTTTAGTAAAAGTCTACTCCCAGCCGCTGAGTCTTGTAATTTTCATCATTTTCTAATCTAAATATTTCCACTATTTTTGCTGCTATTGAAGTAAAAACAATTCCCCTTTGTTCAGCAATGTTCACTCTATGTAAGCTAAAATTATATTGGTTAAAATGTCTGCATAATTAGGAAATGGCTTGAAATCAACCAATGGTGTGTGATGATTTAACTTGTCGTGCAGGATATAGGCCTAGACTAATACTGCACTCAGACTCTGCGCTTGAGAAACAAGCTAGGCAAACTGCACCATGTTATTGCAGCACTCAATGGATGAGGAAGGTAAAGTACAGCAAGTTATAGTGGCCGCAAGGGTTAATGAGTTAAGTGCTAGTCGTGATATCGGCAGTTGCCAAAACGGTCTGGTACTCCTAGTCGCTATATTAATAGAACTAGAGCCAGTTCGTATGGTTGGCCTGTTAGCAAGCATTTTAGCGTATTTAAATTTATATATGTAAGAGTAGTTTTACAAATGCTTTTGAAAGAAGCCAGGGCCTTACTGGAAGTTTTCTCCGCTTATGCACCGCCAACACTGATTTGAACTATCATTTGGTATTACATCTTGAAAACATCTTTACCACCAAGGAAAAAGAAATGTATTGCAAAGAAAGGGAAGTTTAGTTTGGAATATACCAAAAATTGGCCATGCATTCAGCCATCAAATACTGATATACATCATACTTTTTGCACAGTGTGTCACAAATTTTAGCAGTGGTCATGGTGGCAGGGAGGATGTGAGGAAGCACATTGGTAGTAAAAAGCACAGAGAGGTTGGGAAATTACATGAAGACAGCTTTTCGAGTGTTGGAATTGTTTAGATTAAAAGATTAGCATATATTGTAGTTTGCTTGAGTTCACAGTTTTCCTCGCATGCGCTGACAACACTTATCATTCAATGTTTGATGTTTCTTCTGGATTAATACCATTTCATAATTAAGCTACAATGTAGTTAAAATGTTTTCACCTCCAAGTAAAAAGAATTGTATTCCACAAAAATTGAAGTATAGATTGGAGTACACCAAAATTTGGCCTAGCATTCAGCCATCAAACATCACACAGTAGTGTGCTGCAAATTTTACAATTGGGAATGTGCACAAGGGATGGTATTGTTTCTTACAATTTACCTGTCATACATGTAACATGTAGTAATATTATTATATAGTACATGTTTAACAGATAAATTGTAGGCAACGATACTAGCCCCTGTGGGCATGTTGCAGAATGATGTGAAAAAGCACACTGCTATAGTACTCCCAGCACATTTCAGTTTTGGAGTACTTGAAGCCACCTACTCAATTCCTGCATGCTACCAATGCTGAAGCATTGTTTGTGAGCTTTCTTTTTTTAACATAACTTGTCTTTCTCAGTTAGAGAACAGTGACAGTGAAAGATTGTTTCCTATTGTGAGGAAAAATAAGCCAAACGTAGTGCCTCCTTAGGTGCTGAAAATTTGCAACAATTTTAGTCACCAAGATTAACCAGCAGGCAAGAAGCCTGAACTGTTTTGAAAACAGATTTACCATAGCCTGATTGAGGAAGATCAAGACTGCCACAGCATCATATAATGACAAATAGCATGAAGTTTGTGTATATCAGTAAATATGGCTGCAAATGAAGTAGTACATGTAATCAGTGTAAATAATATGTTTTATTTTTATTTTGGGATTTTCATATAATGCAGTACTGACCATTGAAGTGGATGGAGTTAGTGTCATGATATAATTTTTCACTAATTGCTTTCAAGTTTCACAAATTTTTATCCCATTTTTTACTAATTGTGAGTCTGGAGGGTTGGCAGCCCTGGATCTTGAATTAATGCTGACTTTATGTGTTTTTAGTTACTTGATTATACAGTTCAAGATGCATAATTGTCACCCTTACTCTGCATGCAGTTTTCTTTTTAAAGTGTTGAAAGCTTTTTTTACGTTAAAAATAGGACAGCAGTTAACAAGTTCTGATGAAGGTAGGAGTCAGAGGTAGTGAATTAAGAGTTGTGTAAATTCAGGTCACATAATGTGTCATATTTGTCTTTCACAGCAAGGTTGGGAGCTTAGGTCCGATAGCTTCTTTTACTTTGAGCGGGAGGAGAAGAATACAGAAGAGGTGATACCAGCCAAGATGCTAGCAGAACATGCTATAACATATGCAAGGGAACTAGAAATGATTGTTTAGGCAGCTCTTCAACATTCAGTGTACATTTAGTCACAATTTCATTCACAAGAGCAGTAAAGGAATTATTAACAGGCAGCCATGCATGAGTGAAAATTCATATTATTCAAAATAAAAAAAATAATCTTAATGCTGACAGTTGGACTTGTTTTTTGTACAATTCTATGCCTTTGCATACAGCTTTCACTCGTTCAGAAAGTAACTTCAGTGTACTTCTAAAGTTGCACTGGCATCGAGTCTTGAAAACAAGCAATTGTCAGGGTTGCTGATGACAGTTAATATCACTTTGGCTATTTAAGTGGGAGTAAAGTACTAAATGCCAGGACAGTTATAGAAATTATACAGCCATCCTAATTTGTTGTAACATTTTAAAATGTCAGTCTTCTCATCATATGGATTCTGGATAATTTAAATATTACAGATACCTCACAAGCTTTTTAATTGAGAAAACGAAGCATGGTAAATATCATTGATTTTTTTTTGTTCATAAATCCTGAAGCAGGTGTGTGCATTGTTATGGTTTATCACAATGACATGTAAAATGTACTGTGTAAAAATTTCATGTCATCCAGTTTGTGGCCCAAATATCTTATATACTGGGACTCACATGTTTTAATTGAAGCAGCTAACTGTGACAAATCTTATTAATAAACCATTTCAAAATGTATCATTCTTTTCCATTCTATGTGAAACAGCATATCTAATATCAATTGAGCATTTTCAGTAGAGCCAGAAAAATTTGCATCACACAGCAATTTGGGATTTCGTGCGCTCTTAATCTGGTAATGACATGCATGTAAGTGGATGCTCATTGTACATAACACTATTGTGTGTAATGTGGCATTAATTTCCCATTCGGTTTAAGAATCTGGATTACTAAAACATACCATTGAGAAAAAACTGACAACCACCTGTAATGCTTGCACCTTTTTTAACTTGTAGGTTGGCTTAAATTATTTTGGTTGAAAGAAAAGTTGCTAAAACTTTATTTTAGGTTGATTGAGTTTGAAATTTATAATAGAGTTGCTGTGCAACTCTGCTGGTAACTTGTAGTTGTTGCTGAGAGGAAGGAAGTTTGAGAACTTTGAGGAAACTACTTAGTAGTATACATTGAACTGACAACCACAGATCCTTGTATATGTCTGTTCTGGGGATCTTACCCAGTACCACAGATGTGCAAGTTGGGTGCTTTCCAACATAGTTTTAATATTAATCTCTGTTCAGGCTATGATAACAGTTATTTTGTTGTTGCAGTTTTGATTCTGTTTGAAGCACTTAATTTCCCTTGTTATTTTTCAGGGCATTAATATATATAATTTTTCTTTAGTAAATTAAATTGTGCCAGAAAGATCCTAAAATGATAATATGATCATATTATGCATTTAAAATGGCCAAAAAGTGTAAGCCAAAAGATCCGATATTTTAATGATGTTATTTCTTGCAATAATGGTTATAGATTTCATGTCATGATTTGATTGATGATGATGCATTCTGATCCCGGTCTTGAGAGGATCTTTTGACAGTTATATTAAAGTTAATAAACTGTAATTGGTTATATTGGCTCAGCATGATTTATTCTGACTTAGTAGTTGTTGTTGTTGTAGAGTTTAACGCCATTTTCAGCACAAGATAGGATATACATGTAACCCGACAATTACTGTTACAAGATAGCTGCTATCACCTAACCGGCTTGAAGCAGCTGTTCTGTTTTTAGTGCCGTTTTTCATGATATATGTGCTTGTTGCCTGTCTTCATCTACATTATTGGGGCCCCGAGTGGCCGAGTGGTCTAAAGTGCTCTCCGTTACGGATCACTGCCATCTCAGAGTCTCGGATTCGGCTAATGTGGATATGTGAGAAAGCTTGCCGGTAGCTTCTCGTGGGTTGGTGGTTCTTTCCGGGGTTTTCCGGGTTCTTCCTCCACCATTAATACTGGCCGCCATGTATAGCCTATCATGTGCTGAAAAATGGCGTTAAACCCTATAACAACAACAACAATAACAACATCATCTACGTTATTGTATTCGTGCATTGGCTGTTCAGTTCCTATGTGTTTCTTCATCTCCTTGGTTTGGAAATGAAAACAATTAGACTTTTTCTCAGCTGTCTTGCTCCACTGCTGCAACTTCCTTTGTTGTTGAACAAACCGCCATCATGTGATACTTGCCAGTCAACCTGTTTATGCTATGATGAACCCTCATTAATTGCTTTAAATGACCACTCCTTGGCTCTCCACACTACATTGTGCTCTAGACTAAATGAACTGGGACTACATTCATCATTACTTAAATGTCAACAGAAGCGAAAAAAGAAACGTCGTTTACAAGATGGCCAGCATAGAACAGGACGAAGAATTCCAGTTATCTCCTTTATGCCCTTTCCGGTTCAACAATTTAAAAATTCAACTGTTAATTTAGATCACCTAATTCAAATCCCTATTAAATCATCAACTTTTGTGTCAACTATCCAAGAGATACCTCTGCGTATTGTATTATTAAATGCCCAATCAGTAGGACCACCTGAAAAGTGCACAGAAATAGTCAATTTTATCAATAATCAGAGAACCGCTTTGGTGGCATAGTGGTTAGAGCATCCGCCTCAGATGCGGGAGGTTGTGGGTTCGATCCCCGGCCGAGTCATACCAAAGACTTACAAAAATGGTACTAACAGCTGCCTTGCTTGGTGCTCAGCATTAAGAGGTTAGTGTTAGGACTGGTCAACCTGGTGTCAGGATAATGTGACTGGGTGGGACATCATACTACATGTCTGCAGCATGACGTCCCAGTGCTAGACATCACTTTAAACTGCCACACTGCAGACATCGTAGCGATATGACTGAAAAATTGTTACAGCTACATTAAAAATCCAAATCACACACACACAACAATCAGAATATCAATGTCTTTTCCTGACAGAAACATGGCTAAAAGCATCAGACGATGAGCCCAAGTGCGCGGATCCAACATCCGCCAGTTATTCCATCAAGTCATTCCCCCCGCCACTCTCATGGAGATGGAATTGCTGTCATCACAAAGAACTCCATGATCAAACATCTTAACCACACCACAACTTTCAGTTTCTACCACACATCATTTGAACTACAGTATTACCCCTCTTGAACGGCCCCCCTGACCAGCAGCCACCCACTCCTTATGGTCAGAATATGTTGGTACCGACGAGTTTGTGTTCAAAAGTACCCCTCACGAAAGGCCACCCAGCTAATGCGGCCAGCATTTTAGTGCAATAATATAAAATTTACCCCTCACAAGCAGCCGCATTTTATTTGAATATGTATCCAGAACCAGTATTTTATTCATAACGTGTGTTAAGTAATCCGATTTCTGTTTTCCGATATCAGGTTTTCGTGACTGAAAGAAGTGTTGAGTAAAGTACATGTAACACTAAGGTTAATATTATATCATTTATGCCTCACGAGAAGCCAGATTTATTCCATAAAAACTGAGAAAGACTAATTCTAATCCATACAAAAGGGTAAGTACATGTAATCCAATTAGCCTTACTGCTGTGTTATCAATAGATGTCCGGTTTAGTCACTCTGATAATTGTTAAGATTACAATTATTGAACAGTAGTAACAGCTGAGAAGTGGCAGTATCGATGTACAATACACAAGTCAGCAGGAAAATGGTTTGATAGCCTTTATGGCTTCCCTTAGTAAAATGTTGAGCTTGTTCACTTTGATAATTAGTGGCTATTACTACTGACAATAATTGTCAAAATTACGAATCCTAACAGCCACGAGGTCAAATCTGCATGATGTTAATTGTACATATCGAAGCCGTTTAGGCTTCTCTTACTTGGTGTAAAGAAATGTATAAAAACAATAGGGTACCAGACTGCGACTAACGAATCCCATGACAAGATCACTTCCTTTAAAAACACACGGCAATTTGGTTAGATACATACAAAATTGTTTTAACAGTATTTTAGTTGGCAACATGAATAACTTACTGCAAAAAGATCAACATGTCATCGAGGAAAAGAAAAATTCTCAGTTTAGAAGAGAAAGTGAAAGTAATTCAACTGACGGGGGAGGGGCGGAGGATCCTTGCAGAAAACTAATGTCGGGAAGACTCAGATAAACAATATCGTGAAAGATAATGAAACAATTCTGTAGAAGTGCGAAGGTGAAATGGATGGAGAAAGGAAGATTGTTTGAGCCAGGAGACATTTGTATCCTGATTTGAATGACAAGAAAAAGCAACAATTTTGTCAGTTGAATTGGGATATGATGACTTTACTGCAAGTAACAGATGGTTGCACAGATTTCAAGTGCAACGCAATATTAAGCGTTCTGTCCTTAGTGGAGAATCAGCTGATGTTAATAATGAAGTTGTCGAAGATTGGAACAAAAGACTAAACGATATATGCAGGGGATATGACAGCAAGGGTATTTTTAATTGTGACAAGACTGGTTTGTATTTTAGACTGTTACCAACAAAGTGACAGATGATGTGATCTGTAACATAATTATAAAGACAGTTTTAAAACTATGTCAATGATTATTCATAACATTCTTTTTAAAATGATGAAACAGTTTGTTTTTCATTTATTTCACAACATGCATGTGATTTTTTGATGAAAATATTAAATGTTTTAGAATTAAATGTACATGTGACTTTTTCATATGTATTTACTATTCATATTTGTCTTCCCCCTCTGGGGCCCCGAGTGGCCGAGTGGTCTAAAGCGCTCTCCGTTACGGATCACTGCCATCTCACCTCTGTCTACGTGGGTTCGAGTCTCGGATTCGGACAGTGTGGATATGTGAGAAAGCTTGCCAGTAGCTTCTCGAGGGTCGGTGGTTCTTTTTGGGGTTTTCCCGGGTTCTTCTTCCACCATTAATACTGGCCGCCATGTATAGCCTATCATGTGCTGAAAAATGGCATTAAACCCTACAACAACAACAACAACAACAACAACAACATCCCCCTCTAGATAGGCCATCCTCATTATAAGGCCACTTTCCTGCTGCATTAGGGGTGGCCTTATAAGAGGGGGACTACTGTAGTCCAAACCACACTTACACTGGAACAAAGGTCAGTCCATTTTCTCTGCCTATACTGCCCTCGTCCTAGTAGAAAAAACAAGCTGACTGAATCTCTCTTTTTGGAGCAGTTTCCGAATCTCCTTGGAGTATGGAAATTTGATAGGTGGCAACCTGATTATTCTTGGAGATGTTAACTTTCACTTGGTCTGTCCCAGAAACCCAAACACATCAAAACTCCTAGATTCCATTAATGTTTTCAACCTCAAACAATCAGTTAATCAACCCAATCATAAACATGGTCACATTTTAGACTGGATTCTACATAGACCTGAAGATAATATTCTACGTTCCTCCCTGGTATCCCAGGAACTTGCATCAGATCACCTCTGCATAATATGCCATCTTGACGTATCAGTCCCTAACCCTCCATCTTTATTTGCTACTAAGAGAAACCTCCATATGATAAATAGAACCAAACTAATGCATGACATCCAAGCAAACCTAACAACTTGCCTACCTCTTACAGCAGAACAACTCGATAACTGCCCACATTCATTGCACGACAAACATGCCCCAGCCACCAAGTGCAGAGTATCAATTCAAAAGTTTTGTCCATGCTATAGCTGTGTTAGGGACCAGCTTTGCACTGCTAAAAGAGGCCGCCATAAAGCTGAGGTTTTGGCTTTACAGCAGACTCACTATTCATAAGCAAATCTATGAAGCCGCTAAGAAGAACGTCACAGACATAGTCCATGCAGTGAAATCAGCCCACTACAGTACTAAGATCATGGAAAGTTCCAGTCATGATGAAGAGTGCACCAAAGTCATGTAAACTTGATCAAGTTCTAACATCACTGCAGCTTGAGTGCTTAGATCCAGTATTGCCTTCACTAACTGACTGATGTTATTAATACCTCTCTCACATCCGGGGAATTCCGATCATTTTTCAAAACTGCCATTGTTAAGCTTCTGCTGAAGAAACCAACACTCTACCACAAAGATTTAAAGAACTACTGCCCAGTTTCTAATCTCCCATTCATATCAAAAATCTTAGAAAAGGTTGTTCTATCCCAGCTTGTATCTCATCTGAATTCAAAGTCTTTTTAGCCATGTACAATCTGCATATTCCCCTTGCCACAGTACTGAAACTACTCTTCTAAAAGTAGTTAATGACATTCTCTCTGCATTGGATAGCGGAAAGATTACAGTCCTCACCCTCCTTGATTTTCCTGCAGCATCTGACACAATAGACCATGATATATTACTTCACTGTCTCCAGCATGTATTTGGCACTCATGATACAGCCTTACTGTGGTTCAAGTCCTACTTGGTCAACAGGACAAAAATTGTGTCTGCAAATGGAATACACAGTTAATCTATGTTGTGGTGTTCCACATCTTGGACCTGTTCTCTTCATTCTGTGCACTTAGCTGCTCTCAAGTGTCATAGATCATCAGCCATTGTCTCACCAATTGTACACTGACGACACCCAAATATACAAATTTAGCCACCCAACTGAAGTTGATGCTACCATCCAAGGTGTAGAGAGGTGCAATTCTGATGTGAAATCATGGATGACATGTAACAAGCTGCAGATGAATGATGATAAAACTGAGGCCATTCTGATCACAACACAAAGACTTTCTCAGTCACATCCTTTACCTCAAACAACAAATATCAGTAACACCAACATTAAATTTACACAATCAGTACGAAACCTAGGTGTCACTCTGGACAGTACTCTCATGTTGCACCAACATGTCATGAACATATGCAAGGCTGCATATCTTGAGCTGAGATGCATCAGCTCCATTCACAAATATCTTTCAGTTGATGCCACTAAAACACTTGTATATTCATTAGTACTTTCAAGACTGGACTATTGTAACTCAGTTCTGTCTGGTTCATCTCAATATCTACTTCAAAAAGTTCAAAACACAGCTGCTCGGATCATACTTAGAGTACCACAACAGAGCAGACCTCCCCGCCTACTATTCGATCCAGAATCAAACACAAAATTTATTCTCTGTGCTACCTTTTACTGATGGACTCCAGTCCAACATACATATCCAACCTTGCCCATGTGTACACACCAGCAAGATACTTACACTCCTCTTCTGACAATCGTGTACTCATTATTCCCACTATGAAAACAAAGTCATATGGACAACATTCTTTTGCATACATGGAATGAATTGCCCACTGAACTTATACACAAAGACAGTGATCCCATTCAAGAGTGCTCTTATTTCGACTGCAGGAACATACATACATACATACATACATACATACATACATACATACATACGTACATATATATATACATACATACATACATACATACGTCTACAGTTAAACTCTTAAAATGCATGTACTATGCACCAAATAGCATTAGCCATTAGCATTATTTGAGGTAGCAATATCACTAAAATTATTTTGCATGTATTATTATTAGCAATAGTAGTATGCTATAAAGATTCATGTACATGTATATAAAGTAGCTATTTAGCCACACAGAAAAAGAGCAAAATAATAAAACAAAAAGTTCCACACTGGATTACTGTATCATCACACTAATCCATGTACTATCACTATCACTGATTTGCCAATCATTGTCACATGTGTCAAAGTTTTGATAAATTTTTAGCAGTTCCTTTAATTTGAATCCAAACTTTAACTATGGGAGACACAGGACTGACATTTTGTTAGGCCAGCTGGAGTAATTAGGCATGAAAACAGGTGTTCACACTTCAAAGAATTCATGGAATAATCAGCTGCTCAAGCTCACCAAGATCAAGTAACAGTTGGCTATTATGAGAGACCTTTAAAGATCAGGGAATGAAAAGAAGCTTCCTTTGGCTATCATTCATGTAATATACCTCTTATATACCATGCCTTGGTCATGAAATAAAAAAAAGTTTAATTTCCATAATTAGAGCGGTCACTGCTTATGCACCCCAGTGACCGCAGAAAGCGGGGAAAGCCATTGCTTGGTTAAGAAACACTTGGCCCTGGCTGCAGAAGGCAGGATAAAATCATTGCTTGGTTAAGAAACACTTGGCCACTGGCTGCAGAAGGCAGGATAAAACCATTGCTTGGTTAAGAAACACTTGGCCTTGGCTGCAGAAGGCAGGATAAAACCATTGCTTGGTTAAAAAACACTTGGCCCTGGCTGCAGAAGGCAGGATAAAACCATTGCTTGGTTAAGAAGCACTTGGCCACTGGCTGCAGAAGGCAGGATAAAACCATTGCTTGGTTAAGAAACACTTGGCCACTGGCTGCAGAAGGCAGGATAAAACCACTGTTTGGTTAAGAAGCACAAGGCTGCTGACCTTGGAAGATAGATGACTGCTGATTTACATGACATTTATATAGGAAATTTGCCAGGGTGAAATTAGAATGGCTGTTGTGACCAGGTGACTGCTGAACTAAAATTACCATCTGACAGGTTTGTGTGTATGTGTGTATATGTAAGAGAGAGAGAGAGAGAGATCCTTCAATACATGTATTTTTTTCAAAGCATGTTTGTTTCATCAAAGATGCACATACTCTGAGGAAATGAACATCAGTTATAGGAGATCGGAAATATTTTTATATCAACTTGTCTTGACTTGTTTATCCATTATATTGTCAAAGGATGCCTTAACAAAGTAAGATTTCGTGGTAACTAGGTCTAGTTTACAGCCTGTTTCTTTCTCAGACAATCATTACAGATGTTGAGGCCTAAGCTTAATTGAAACTAAACTTCATGGCTATTTTGCTGGCCAATCAATAGATGTATTGCAGACTAATGTTTTCAGTCATTTTGTTTTCCCAATTGTCAAACCAATCTATGGTCACAGAATACATGGCAAAAGAGGCTTGAAAGCTTATTTCATGGACTTGTAAAATCTCTGTAACTGAATGATTGCCTTGGGGTCTGTACTACCGACATATGTTATGCAAAACCATTATAATTTCAGGTCATATGTATCGTACAATGATATGCCCACTAATGGAAAGTGTCACACATGTTGAAACTTATTTAATCCATCTGAGATCAGAAAATAAAAGATAATACATTTTTATGGTATTTTATAGTCTAATTAATCATCCCCTAAAATGATAATGGTATTGATTGGTAACCAGACTTAGTGCTTTAAAATGATAATGGTTTTAATGTGTTGCTATTGTTGTTGTAGGTTTAACACCATTTTTAGCACAAGATAGACTATACATTGTGGCCAGTATAAATCCGAGCACACCTGCTAACTGTTACGATTTTGCCATAATTCTTATCAAAATTACCCGTAAAATATAGACTTATGGCATACTAGCAAAAACTACGAAATTATTGTCACCACAAAATCCAGATAATTGGTTCATCCGTGTTTTATTTGGATCGGGTTTCATCTTAGAATTAGTAAAAATAAGTCAAGGAACCAGACTAACTTTACAGCAGCACCCCAGACGCTTTAAACCGAACCTATTTGTTCATGCGAAGCATCTGCATGATAAAAATGTTGATTATAGAAGTTTTAAAAATGGTGTCCAGTAAGTAATGCATGTTTAAGATGAAAGGGAAAATAAGCTTCTAGAAAAGTGCCAATAATCAACACAGAAGAATGAAAAGGAGTATTTAGATTCTTGTGAATAAAAGCTGAAAGGACACAATTATGTTTATTGGACATCATGTGCCAGTTTGGATATGTCTTGTGGTAGGAGATATGATTGCCATCGCCATGTGGAATGGAAAAGAATTTCCAAGAATTATGTCAAGTTGAAAGATAGCAGCAAGCCATTGAGCTGCATAAATAGTGGTAAATAAAGTCTACATGTACTTTACAAACGTTTCTGTTGAACATAATGTTTATCGTCAATGCGTCAAACTTTTAATTACATTAAACAGCTTTAGCAGTTATTGATATTTTGTTACACCCTACTGAAAACTGGTCAATCTTACGGAAAAAAGTCAACTGCCTTACTGAGATGGACTCGTCAGGGTTGGCAGGTCTGTTTTAAATCATGGACGAAGAACCTGTGAAAACCCCAGAAAAAACCACCAACCCATTCATACAGATTTGTAATCTCTCTCTCTCTCTCTCTCTCTCTCTCTCTCTCTCTCTCTCTCTCTCACACACACACACAGAGCGGCAGTTGATTAAAAAAATAGCAGTCTTATGTCTCGTGTTTAGGCTAGAATAAACAGTAACACAAGAAAGAGTGAAAACAACAAGCTTTGAAAAAATGCAATAATTTATTTCCCAGGAAAAATTCTGTAAAATGAAAAAAATATTAACTTAGGTTTTAAGAATGAAATCCAAAAATAATCCAAGAATAAAATATTAATTATCCTAATAACAAAATTTTCCACTGATTTCAAGTTCAAATCCCGACGAAGAATCCAGGATGGAAGATGATGACGTATGGTGCAATCTGTAGTGTTGAAGTCTACAGTTCCTTGTAGAAACAAGTATTATCAATCCAGTTTTGGAAATCAAAATAAATTTCTTATAAGAACTGTCTTTGATTAAGAATCTCACATGATCACATGTATTTTCCAGAAAAATAACAGAATTAATCCTTTTGAATCCAAGTAATTTGAAATAACTCCAAACAGTTCAACTTACAACTTCCAGTTTAACAGCCCAGCTTCTACTGAGAATAATTCTCTCAAACATAGGTTATATGTCCTCTAAACGTAAACAAGGGGGTCATGTGATAATGTTCTTGAAGCTCATAGAAACTAAGTACTTGTTAAAGATCACATCTACTCAGTGTGACCCTGACAAAAACCAATCAATTTACTCTAAAAATTTTTTAAAAATTTACATCTTAAGCACGAGGTTCCATCGTGACCATGACAACAACCAATAATTTTAAAATAAAATAGAACTTGTTTACGTGGTTGCCAATAATTTTCAATCAAGGTCAGGATCTAGATCAACGCCTGGTGTTTATAAAACAATCATGGTCAAGCTATTTTCTGAAAAAAGTATCTAGTGAATAAATTTACATTACAGTAGCATGTAATAAAATATATATAAAAAATTAAAACTGACAAAACAATTAAATTGAAATAAGTATATATTAGTTCAGATATAATTAAATCAAATAAAAATCACACTTACCCCCATAAAGACAGAAAGATTTATACCTAAAGCTTTCTTTTTACCACAGACTAATTATACATGAGGTTAAAAAGAACTTGTATAAATTACACAGTGTGTACATGAAATAATACATTATTATACACGGGAAAGTGCATCTGCGATTAAATTATCTTTTCCCTTGATGTGCCTGATGTCAGGATTATATTCCTGTAATAACAAACTCTACCTTAATAGTCTTTGATTTTTATTTTTCATCTTCTTGAATCAAAACTGTCCCAACCCCGACATCACTTGCATCAACATAAAGTTTAAATGATCGGCTGAAATTTGGAGCTATGAGAACTTGCGCACTTTTCAGTATGGCTTTTAACTTGTCAAAAGGGTCCTGACATTTTTCAGTCCAAAGGAACTTGTTTTTCTTACTCAATAAATTTGTCAGGGGTTCAGCAATTATAGAAAAATTGGAACAAAATTTCTGATAGTATCCGGCCATACCCCAAAACTGCATCAGTTGCATTTTATTTACAGGCACAGGGAATTCAGAAATAGCTTTGACCTTAGCATCTATAGGTTTAACTTGTACATGTCCCATGATATGTCCTACAAAAGTTATGCTAGCACGGCAGAACTCACTTTGAATACATTATCAAACTTGCATCTGTGAGTCTGTCAAAGAATTTCCGAATTGTTGCTAAATGTTCTTTCCAGGTGTCGTTGTAAATGATGACATCATCAATGTAAGCATCACAATTGTCTAGACCAGACGTAATCATATTCATGAGAAGTTGAAAAGTACTTGCCGACCCTTTCATCACAAACGACATTACTTTATATCGGTAAAGTCCATCTGGAGCCACAGATGCCGAAATTTCCTTTGCTCTTTCCGTTAGTGGAATTTGCCAAAATCCTTTCAGAATGTAAAATTTGATGACATACATGGCATTCCCAATCTTATCAATATTCTTCGATTCTTGGTAATGGGAATGAATCTGTTTTTGTCACAATATTCACCTTCTTATAATCAGTATACATACGAAAAGTTTTATATGGTTTTGGAACAAGTGTACATGGTGATTTCCAGTCACTTTTTCTGGGTTCTGTAAAATCATTCTCCAGCAAAAACCGTTTGAGAGGGTTCATCCTGTACGGTGTTGTTTTACAGGTTTGGAATTTACAATTTCAACGTCATGGAAAATTGTATTCCTTCTTGTAGGAACATCTGGAAATAAGTGCTCATATCCAACTAATAACTGTTTAAGTTCATTTCTTTCTTGCTCTTGTAAACGTGAAAGTTACTGGTCCAGATCTTTCATAATTTCTGAATTCCGAAGATTTGTCACTCCAATATCAGTGGAATCCGAGGATATTCCTTCACTTAAATCTTCAATGAGTGGAACAGGTACAACTAACTTAATTGCATGTTTAACCTGGATATGACTTCCAATATACTTTTTAAGCATGTTTTAAGCATGTTTATGTGGCAGAGTTGTTTTTGTTTTCGCCTCACAGGAGTATTTATGATGTAATTTAAATCCTTTATTTTCATGTCAACTGTGTAGGTACCATTATACTTGGCCTGGAGGGGATATTGTGGTTTGGGCAAGAGAGCCAGAACTCTATCATCAGGATGAAAACTCCTTTCCTTCGAGTTTTTATCATATCTTGAGTTCATGTTTGATTAAGTAGAATGCAGATTTGCTCTTGCAACATCACATGCCTTTGACAACTTATACTTAAAATTGGAAACATAATCAAGATTGATTTCAGTATCTTCATTAGAAAGAAGTTTCACTTTTAATAACTTAAATGGTCCAAACACAGTGTGTCCAAAAACCAGTTCGAAGGGACTAAAGCCTAGAGATTCTTGAACTGATTCCCTAACAGCCAACAAGAGTAAATGAATGCTTTCATCCCAATCTTTACCAGTATCAAAACTATATGATCGAATCATCAGGGTGATAGGAAGAATATTTTAATTGTTGGATGCCTAATTCGTACATAACTTGCTGGAAAATTCCAGTCATGAAATTTGAGCCTTGATCAGACTGGACAGATTTGGGAATGCCAAACTGAGTAAATAAAAAACTTTATCAAAGCTTTTACTACGGTTTTAGATTTTATATTCCTCAAAGGAACTGACTCTGGAATCCTTGTTGACGCACACATAATGGTCAACAGGTATTGGTTTCCTGACTTGGTCTTAGGTAAGGGACCAACACAATCTACCATAATTTTACTAAATGGTTCGTCAAAGGCAGGAATAGGTGGAAGATGAGCCTTAGGTATCTTCTTATTGGGTTTTCCTACGATTTGACAAGTATGACAAGATCTACAGTATTTACCAACATCACTTTTGATTTTTGGCCAATAGAAGTGAGTCAAGATCTTATGATAAGTCTTATTAATCCCTAAATGACCACCCAAAGGAGTTTCATGGGCCAGACTAAGTATTTCCTGTCTGTAAGGTTTTGGAACTACAATTTGATAGTTCACTGACCACTCATCACCAGCAGGTACCTCAGGAGGTCTCCATTTTCTCATAAGAATTCCATTTTTAATGAAATAACACAGGAATTTCGGTGGCTTCAGTTTCTCTAATGGCCTTTTGAAAGAAACAGAAGATCTCAGGACATTTTTCCTGTTCGACGACAAGTCATTGTCGTTTGTCACCTGATTAGAATAAAGAGAATGTGTAGTTAAAAGAGGATCACTGTGATCTATACCCTTTGTTTGATCCAAATAAGGAGTAAAAGTGACCTCAACAAAAGCCTGACCAATACACGTGTCAGCTAAACGAATACTTTCCTTACCAACATCATTCTCAAGAGCTTTCTTTGCCATAGCTCTGTTAACTGCACAAGCTGGGAATAAATCAGGGAATTATGTTTCAATTGGATCTACTTTCTGATCCAAGCAAGGCTTATCAGTTACAAGTGGATGAACCACAGCCTTGTCTCCAGCTAGGTCGTTGCCTAGTACTAAACGAATGCCCTCAATGGGTAAAACACACACTGTGCCGACTGTCACGGGTCCTGAGACTAAGTCTGATGACCAATTTACACACTGGAGATGATCATTAACAAAGTCGCACTCTACACCCTGCATAAGAATACTCTCATTAGAAGAAGACTTCTCAGAAAAAAGGCAAAGTACCTGACAATAAAAGACTCTGCGAAACTCCTGTGTCCCTTAAAATTTTGATAGGAATAGGATTGATATAGAACCCTTCGATATGAATGTTTTATAATTCTCTTTAATAAAATCAGACTGGGGTTTATTAGACCCAACAAATGTATTACTTTCAATATATGACCGTGACACTGACCTCTTAGAAATAAAAGCATTTGGAATAACTCTGTCTTGATTCTGATGCTTATTTTTCAATTTGTAGCAATCAGAAGTAACGTGTCTTTTTTTCTTCCAATATGTACACGTAGGAAGAAACAAGGATCTTGAATCAAGCTTATCAGAAGCTTAATTTTTAGAAGCTGTGCCAGTTTGAGTTTTAGAAGGGCTTGTATTAGGCTGAACTACTTTTCTGCCAGAATACTGTTGAATAGAAGTCTTATTTACAAAAGGAACCTTATGAGTTAAAGAATACTCATCAGCAGCTCGAGGAGCATTTTCAAAGGTTTCAATCTGATGCTCGTCAAGACAAGTCTTAATGTCACTATGGACACAGTTTTTGAACTCTTCAAGTAATACAAGTTGTTTGAAACTTTCATAATCTTGTTCAACTTTCTTGGCTAAGCACCATCTATCAAATAACTGCTCTCTTTCGATAGCAAATTCGATATGAGTCTGTCCAACTTCTTTTCTATAGTTTCTGAATTTTTGCCGATAAGCTTCAGGGATTAACTCATAAACCTTAAGATGCATTCCTTAACCGTATCATAGTCACCACTTTGTGAACTGACAGTGAACGGTAAATATCACTAGCTTTACCAGTCAGTACACATTGTAATAATTGAGCCCAATGCTCCCTTGGTTATTTCAAATTTTCAGCAACTATTTCAAAATAAGGAAAATATTTGTCTACATCTTTTTCTCTAAAAGGGAGCACTAACCTAATATTCTTTGCAACATCATAATTTAAATTTGTATTTGAAGTGGAAATATGCTTTTCACTTGCCAGCTCCATTTCTTTTATTCTACATTGATATTCCCTCTCTTCCTTCTCTCTTTGCATTTGCATATTTCTCTCTTTCTTCCTTATCTATTTGTTTTCCTTGTAATTTCATTTGCATCTGTTGTTATTGTAACTGCATTTTTTTGTAAATGCATTTGTCTTTCTTTCTCTCCTCTTTCCAATTGTAAATGCATTTATTTGTTTCTCTTCTTTATCTTTCTGAGGGGCCCCAAGTGGCCGAGTGGTCTAAAGCGCTCACCGTTCCGGATCACTGCCATCTCACTTCTGTCTGCGTGTGTTCGAGTCCAAGGCTCGGCTAGCGTGGGTACGTGGGAAAGCCTGCCAGTAGCTTCTCGTGGGTCGGTGGTTCTTCCCTGGGTTTTCCAGGGTTCTTCCTCCACCAGTTATACTGGCCGCCATGTATAGCCTATCTTGTGCTGAAAAATGGCGTTAAACCCTAGAACAACAACAATAACAATTATCTTTCTGAAGTTCCAGCTTCCTCAACCCCAATTCCATCTTGTATTTTAATCTAATTCTTTTACTTTTATGTCAGAGTCTGATGCAGATTTACTGATCGAAACCAAGACACGTTTATCCAAAACATTCTTTTCTACCAAGTAATGGACCACAATATTATTTATTTATTGCTTCGTTAAGGAAGCCTTTACTTCAGAAAGATTGTATTTTCTGGCAAGTTGAATCAATTTTTTTTTAAAAGATCTGATTCTTCCTGGGTATTATTTGAAAGAAAGATTTCCACTTTTGATGATATTTGAGAAAAACCTTGCCGATTTCACTAAAGATTTCAAAAACATGGGAAATTCAAATTTCAAAAAACAAAATTTTCTGAAATATTCTGTCCAAAATTCAAAATTTCCGACGAGCAACCCAAGTCTTATTTTACGTGTTTAGGCTAGAAGAAACAGTAAGCCAAGAAAGAGTGAAAACAACAAGCTTTGAAAAATTTAAGAAATAATTTATTTCCCCGGAAAAACTCTGCAAAAAATAAAATAGGAACTTACGGTTTTAAGAATCAAATCCAAAAATAATCCAAGAATAGTCCACGAATACAATTTTAGAAGTCCTAATAATGAAATGTTCTAATGAATTCACGTTCCAGTGCCGACGAAGAATTCGAGATGGAAGACGATGACGGCTGATGTATCCTGTACAGTGTGGTTGTCTACAGTTACTTGTATAAACACAAGAAATAAATTACGGTGTTGGAAATCCGAATAAAATTTTTAAGAAATGTCCTTGTTCAAGAATTCTATATGAGCACATATATATGTATTTCCAGGAAAAAAAGAATGAATCCTTTTGAATCCAAATAATTTGAATAAACATTAAAATAACTCTAAACTGACACAGCAAAAGAACACATTGACATCAAGTGTTTTAAGCCCAGACTGACATTATTTATCTAAAACAATAGTATAAACAGATGCCCAGATGAGGGTCACGCGATCATGTTTACATCACGTACTCTCAACGTGGCCCTGAGAAAAAGGAATCATTTTCCGCTAAAAATAAAATTAAAAAAAAACGTTGTTTACTCCACTAAAAACTATTTAGTCGAGGTTCACGTATCGAATACAGCCTCGATCTCACCCTTATTATTCCCACAATAAAAATAAATAAACAAAGAACTTGTTCACGTGACTGTTACTAATTTTTAATTTAGGTCGGGAACTATGTCATCTTTAGGTGTTTACAAATGAACAGTCAAGGTCAAACTATTTTCTGGAAAAGTATCGAGTTCCTAGTAAACACAACTACATTATTTTGACATATAATAAAATTAAAAATAACAAGATTTTAAAACTTACAAACAATTCAATCAGATATAAATTAAATCAAATATACATAACAGTTATATATTCGCTGTTGTTGTTTGATTTTTGAACAACTACGTCAGGCACAGCAAAAGACAACAATGGCTTCTTTTTTTAAAAAAAGTAGTTCCTATGGCATGGACACATTGATTAAGACGACCTGTCTGAAACAACCTGACCGAGAAAAGAAAAGTAAGGTTAGCAAAACAGCTAGATTTCTCTGTCGCATCGGTGAGAAATTAATATCACATCACCAGTCACGTTAGACCGACCTGTCCTAACACTTATCTCTCAATGCTGAGCGACAAGCGAGGCTGCTATTAGTACCATTTTACTTTTTACAAACCTTTGAAATGACTCGACCGTGTTTCGAACCCTCGACTTTCCGCATTCGAAGCGGACACTCTAACCGCTTAGGCTGAAGTAAAATAATACAGGTTTTATTTCTTGCTATTTCAATACTTCAGTAGTGTAACAATAGTTTAATTTTTGTAAAAACAAAACAAACCAAGGAAAACGTAAGGCAAAAAATATTTCTGATTACATGTACCTTTTATTTCATTTTACAACATCTGATCCGAATAAAGCGAACCATACAAGTTCACTAACTGAAAGACATTTGAACATTTTTTAAATCCATATGCCGAAAAACACAGAGCGTATACTGTATTTATTGTGTATTCTATATTTCTAAAGTCGAAGAGAGCAGACATAAACGATCCCTTTTTAAAGTTTAGCCCTTTTCGAGTGACACGTTACTGCTTAGTTCTAAATCTTCAGAATTTACCACTGCGTAATGCGTCGGCTGATCAAGCCTTACCATATTCAAAGAAATAAGAAGTATCAAGAACAGGAGAGATTTTGATCTTTTCCCGCCGTTTGCAGTAGAGGGCATTGTGTACATTTTCAAAAGACTCCTTATGAAGTTGATCATATATAGCCTTAATGCTGTCCCTTGACTAGCCATAAAATTCAAATTTCCCCAAAATTTTAATGCCAAGACAATTATGGCCCGACTCATTATTTAAAGTTATACTTTTATATAATTTTTAATTCTTTTCAAAGGCATTTACACTTTTTGTCTTTATTTTAACACATTACAAACAAATAACTTTTGAGTTGTGCCAGTTTCTCAGTGGCATGACCAGCATAAGAACAACATGTGACTGGTTGCCACTGCACAAATTAACTCAGAGCAATAACACGAGAATTTATATTATTATACCAGGCAATCCTTGTTCGGCATGTATTTATATCATATGGAGAATCAACTGAATAATGTATAGAGAACCAGCTGAATAACGCGTGGAGAAATAAACTGAATAACGTGTAGAGAAATCAACTGAATAACGCGTGGAGAATCAGCTGAATAATGTGTGGAGAATCAACTAAAAAACGTGTAGAGAATCACCTAATAATGTGTAGAGTATCAGCTGAATCACTTATGGAGCAGCAGCTGAATAAGTTGTGGAGAAGCAGCTGAACGTCCATACTGAATTGACGCTAGCATTAAACACAGTTTTAAATCTGAATTTTAAAATTGGAAAACGTACAGGCCACAATATGTTCATATAACTGAATTTACGGTAGATACTTTTTAAAACGGGCATGTGCTTTTCACAAGTGTTCAATTCTATGTGCAGTCAAGGGTTGTAAAAACTGACTATGCCGATACTAGCCGACATGTGGAATGCATCAATATTACGTATGCGAAAATGTCCCTCGCTGGCCCAGTAGGTAAGGCGCTCGTCTGCATATCACCGACATCTCACCTTTGTGTCAGTACGAGTCTCAGGGGCTGCATGGATATGTAAGACAGCTTGCCAGTTGCTTCCCATTGGGTCGTAGTCTGATATTCCTCTGACCCTTGCCATCCCATTTTTTTATATTTGGACATTTATGTTGGGGTGTAGGGTCAGAGTCCATTTCCTGTCGAAGAGCTGGAATTCGCCGACACCATCTGGTGTCGGCATGGGATAGCCGCTTACTAGCCGGCCCAGCAAACTTGAACGACCTTTCATCGAGATATACCTGTATGAAATCGATAGGAATATTATTTATTTTCTCAGAAATTGCGATCATAGCGTTCGTTATGTCTTTAATCGGCTGATAGACGAGACTAAAGTACATCGTTGCTGAAATTTGACCTGAATCTTGCCATTTGCATTCCTAGTCGTGACTACCTAATTCTCGAAACCTACTTGTCAATGACATCAGAGGTCATACAATCACGTGCTATCAAGACCAAACCATTTCTAGCGCTGCTGTAGGAAAACAGATCGAACATATAAATGAAATGTTACGTAATTTTTATATAAAAATCAAAAAACAAAAACTTTTCAAAGTATTTATTGTGAAAACAGACCGAAAATCTGTAAAATGTTGCAGCAATTTGAAGAAAAACATATTCACTACGCCGAAAGCACATGTCAATGTGCTAGTCACGTGACACCAACAAAAACGTAGCTGACACGTGCTCGGTAATTCTTTAAAATGGTTTTATCCGCCCTGTTACCGACAGGAGTAGTGAAGTGGGACACTATAGCGACAAGGGGACTTTAATGTTTAAAAGGGGTATATCCACTATAGCGACAAGGGAAATTTAACATGGGGATATATCGTGGGCCTTGATAGAGACGAGAAATTTAACATGGGAATATATCGTGGGCCTCTATAACGACAAGGGAAATTTAACATGGGAATATATCGCGGGTCTCTATAGCGACAAGGGAAATTTAACATGGGAGATGGATATAACACAGACAACAGACAACAGACAAAACACTGATACAACAAATTAAAAATTTTTTGTTGAAGGATTAGGCATGAAAGTCAAATTCTTTTCGAGATATAGAAGGGGCCCTGAAAAGGGCCTTTGGGTTCTTCTTCTTCTTTTATTTTCTCCAGTTCTTCATCCAGTTCCTCACTTTTCCTAATAATCCTTTCTTCTTCTTCTTCTCGTCATTTTCCGGCATCCAATCAGGAAGGCCCAACGCTCTGAACTTGGCCTGTATCTGCATCCAGTTGTTGTTTATCCTTTCAAACTCTTCTTTATTCTTTATTTTTTTCTCTTTCTTTTCTCTCTTCAGTCCAAGTGTCTTTGATCTTCTTGAATTGTTCTCTCATCACTTTCCTCATCATTTCCTCTGCTTTCATCAGTTGGTTTAAACCCCATTTCACATAGGACCACTCAGTCCACTCCAAAATATCTGTTAAAAAAAAAACACCTGACTTCAATAGCATAATCAAGGGCCTCTTTCAATTTACCCACTTTCACATAGTCAAGTTGTATCAAGCCTCTTATCTTTTTAACCTCCTTTTCAAGCATACCCTCAATCAGATCCCTGGCATGTTTTAGACTCGTCACTTGACTTTTGACAAAGTCCTTCGTAACTTTATACATCCACTCCTTCTCTAGCCTTTCCAACACATAGGCTGCATCTGTCATCCAGTACCAACTCTCCTTTAGCTCATTAAATAGTTCGATACTCATTTTCTTGGGTTCTTCCGTAGACTGAAGCTAACGACGATCGCTTTGAGTTTTATCTGGAAAGCACGGACGTGAAGGAAAACATTCCCTACTTTTCTCTTCTCATATTATCAACTATTCACACAAACCTAATGAGACAGTAAAAACATAACCCAAATATACTATCAACACACAGGAATCAGCAAAACAAACTCTTACTTTACTATCCACAAACCCAAATATACCATCCACACACGGGAAGCAGCAAAACAAACCATTACTTTACTATCCACAAACCCAATTATATACTATCCACACATGGGAAGCATGAAAAAATAACCAAAATATACTATCCACGCGATAAGCAACAAAACAAATTACCACAATATACTATCCACACACGCGAAGAAACAAAACAAACTCTCACTTTACTATCCACAAACCCCATTATATACTATCCACACACGCGAAGGAGCCAAAACGAAACACTCATCTATTATCCACACAAGCGGGGAAGCCAAATCAAACCCAAACTATACTATCCACACATGGGAAGCAGTAAAATCAAACCCAAATTATTCTATTCACACACGGGAAGAAGCAAACTTAAACCCAAACTCTACTATCCACACACGCGAAGAAACCAAAACATAACCACCAATATACTATCCACACACGCGAAGAAGCAATACAAACTCTTACTTTACTATCCACAAACCCCATTATGTACTATCCACACACGCGAAGGAGCCAAAACTAAACACTCATCTACTATCCACACATGCGGGGAAGCCAAATCAAACCCAAACTATACTATCCACACACGGGAAGCAGCAAAATCAAACCCAAACTATATTATCCAAACATGGGAAGCAGCAAAGTCAAACCCAAGCTATACTATCCACGCACGCGACAAGGCCAAAACATAACCACCAATATACTATCCACACACGCGAAGAAGCAATACAAATTTACTTTACTATCCACAAACCCCATTATATACTATCCACACACGAGAAGGAGCCAAAACTAAACACTCATCTACTATTCACACACGCGGGGATACCAAATCAGACCCAAACTATACTATCAACACACGGGAAGCAGCAAAATCAAACCCAAACTATACTATCCACACACGGGAAGAAGCAAACTTAAACCAAAACACTACTATCCACACACGGGAACAAGCAAAAAATTAAACACTAATCTACTATCCACAGACGGGAAGAAGCATAAACATAACCACCAATATTCTATCCACACACGTGAAGAAGCAAAACAAACTCTTAGTTTACTATCCACAAACCCCATTATATACTATCCACACACGCGAAGGTGCCAAAACTAAACACTCATCTACTATCCACACACGCGGGGAGGCTAAATCGAACCCATACTTTACTATCTACACACGGGAAAAAGCACAAAAAAAACCAACTAAACATCAATCTACTATTCACACACGCGAAGAAGCCAAAACATAACCACCAATATACTATCCACACACGGGAAGGAGAAAAACAAACTCTTACTTTACTATGCACAAACCCCATTATATACTATCCACACACGCGAAGCCAAATCAAACCCAAACTATACTATCCATAAACTGGAAGCAGAAAAATCAAACCCAAACTATATTGTCCACACGCGCCAAGAAGCTAAATCAAACCCAAAATCAACCTTCCACACAGAAGTTAAGGTTAAATAACTACATACTCTACTATACATACATATGTATGTGAGCGCTTACAAAACCCAATAATCTTCTATCTACACACGCGGAGAAGCCAAATCCTAACCATAATATACTATCCATACGCGCGAAGAAGCCAAACCAAACCCAAAATCTACCATTCACACAGAAGGGAAGATTAAATAACCGCACACTCTACTATCCACACAAACGTACGTGAGCGCTTACAAAACCCAATAATCTACTATTTACACACGCGGAGAAGCCAAATCATAACCATACTATACTATCCACACGCGCGAAGAAGCCAAATCAAACCCAAAATCTACCATTCACACAGAAGGGAAGGTTAAATAACCACACACTATACTATCCACACAAACGTACGTGAGCGCTTACAAAACCCAATAATCTACTATCTACTGTCTCTATTGTTTATTTCCTAAGGTAGTGTGGCAAAATAATGCCAACGCAAGAGCGAAGTTAGCATTGCAGTGCAGACAGCTTCATCGCGCGTGTGGATAGTATAGTTTGGGTTTGATTTTGCTGCTTCCCGTGTGTGGATAGTAAAGTTTGGGTTTGATTTGGCTTCCCCGCGTGTGTGGATAGTAGATGAGTGTTTAGTTTTGGCTCCTTCGCGTGTGTGCATAGTATATAATGCGGTTTGTGGATAGTAAAGTAAGAGTTTGTTTTGCTTCTTCGCGTGTGTGGATAGTATATTGGTGGTTATGTTTTGGTTTCATCGCGTGTGTAGATAGTAGATGAGTGTTTAGTTTTGGCTCCTTCGTGTGTGTGGATAGTATATAATTGGGTTTGAGGATAGTATAATAAGGGTTTCTTTTTCTCCATCCCGTGTGTGGATAGTATATTAGTGGTTATGTTTTTACTATTTCGCGTGTGTGAATAGTAGATTGGTGTTTAGTTTTTTTTGCTTCTTCCCGTCTGTGGATAGTAGTGTTTGGGTTTAAGTTTGCTTCTTCCCGTGTGTGGATAGTATAGTTTGGGTTTGATTTGGGTTCCCCGCGTGTGTGGATATTAGAAGAGTGTTTAGTTTTGGCTGCTTCGGGTGTGTGGACAGTGTATAATGGGGTTTGTGGATAGTAAAGTAAGAGTTTGTTTTGCTTCTTCGCGTGTGTGTATATTATATTGGTGGTTATGTTTTGGCTTTTTCGCGTGTGTGGATATCGGTGAGTGTTTAGTTTTGGCTCCTTCGCGTGTGTGGATAGTATATAATGGGGTTTATGGGTAGTAAAGTAAGAGTTTGTTTTGCTTCTTCGCGTGTGTGGATATTATATTGGTGGTTACGTTTTGGCTTCTTTGCGTGTGTGGATAGTAGATAATGTTTAGTTTTGGCTCCTTCGCGTGTGTGGATAGTATATAATTGGGTTTGTGGATAGTATAATAAGGGCTTGTTTTTCTCCTTCCGTTGTGTGGTTAGTATATTAGTGGTTATGTTTGACTTATTCGCGTGTGTGAATAGTAGATTGTTGTTTAGTTTTTTGCTTTTTCCCGTGTGCGGATATTAGATCTTGGGTTTGATTTGGCTTCCCCGAGTGTGTGAATAGTAGATGAGTGTTTAGTTTGGCTCCTTCACGTGTGTGGATAGTATATAATGGGGTTTGTGGATAGTAAAGTAAGATTTTGTTTTCTTTCTTCGCGTGTGTGGATAGTATATTGGTGGTTATGTTTTGGCTTCTTCGCGTGTGTGGATAATAGATTATAGTAATGTTTTTGCTGCTTCGCGTGTGTGAATAATAGATAATGGTTATGTTTTTTGTTGTTTACCGTGTGTGGATAGTATATTTTAGTTATGTTTTTGCTGCTTCCCATGTGTGGATAGTATATAATTGGGTTTGTGGATAGTAAAGTAAGAGTGGGTTTTTTTGCTGCTTCCCGTGTGTGGGTAGTATATTTGGGTTTGTGGATAGTAAAGTAAGAGTTTGTTTTGCTGATTTCTGTGTGTGGATAGTATATTTGGGTTATGATTTTACTGTCTCATTACGTTTGTGTGAATAGTAGATAATATGAGAAGAGAAAAGTAGGGGATGTTTTCCTTCATGTCCGTGCTTTCCAGATAAAAACTCAAAGCGTTCGTCGTTAGCGCCATTCTACAGAAGAAAAGAAAATGAGTATCGAACTATTTAATGAGCTAAAGGAGAGTTGGTACTGGATGACAGATGCAGCCTATGTGGTGGAAAGGCTAGAGAAGGAGTGGATGTATAAATGTACAAAGGACTTTGTCAAAAGTCAAGTGACGAATCTAAAATTTGCCAAGGATCTGATTGAGTGTATGCTTGAAGAGGAGGTTAAAAAGTTAAGAGGCATGATACAACTTGACTATGTGAAAGTGGGTAAATTGAAAGAGGCCCTTGATTATGCTATTGAAGTCAGGTGTTTTTTAACAGATATTTTGGAGTGGACTGAGTGGTCCTATGTGAAATGGGGTTTAAACCAACTGATGAAAGCAGAGGAAATGATGAGGAAAGTGATGAGAGAACAAGTCGAGAAGATCTAAGACACTTGGACTGAAGAGAGTAAAGAAAGAGAAAAAAGAAAAAAGAAAAGAGTTTGAAAGGATAAACAACAACTGGATGAAGATACAGGCCAAGTTCAGAGCGTTGGGCCATCCTGACTGGATGCCGGAAAATGAGAAGAAGAAGAAGAAGAAGAAGAAGAAGAAGAAGAAAGGATTATTAGGAAAAGTCAGGAACTGGATGAAGAACTGGAGAAAATAAAAGAAGAAGAAGAACCCAAAGGCCCTTTTTAGGGCCCCTCCTATATCTCGAAAAGAAATTGACTTTCATGCCTAACCCCTTCAACAAAATTGTTTTAATTTGTTTTATCAGTGTTTGGTCTGTTGTCTGTGTTATATCCATCTCCCATGTTCAATTTCCCTTGACGCTATACAGTTCCACGATATATTCCCATGTTAAATTTCTCTTGTCGCTATACAGGCCCACAATATATTCCCATGTTAAATTTCCCTTGTAGCTATAGTGGATATCCTGTGCTCCCATGTTAAACTTACATAGTCGCTATAGTGGATATACGCCTTTTTAACATTAAAGTCCCTTTGTCGCTATAATGTCCCACTTCACTACTGACAGGGTTCTGGTCTTTGTTCTCAGAATAAATATGTTGAGAATTAAGTGTGCATTATATTTATTTACAAACATTAAGTGACGTATATAAATTTCCAAATAAATCTACAACAACTTTGGAAATTTGTTTATGGTCGATATCACGTGACTATGACTTCTGCTGTCACTGACATGTAGGTGGCGAGATTTGTATAGTCATGTGACTCGGAATGCAAATGGCCAGATCCAGGTCAAATTTCAGCAACGATGTCCTTTCGCCCCGTCTGTGAGCGGATTAAAGACATAACGAACGCTATGATCGCAATTTCTGAGAAAATAAATTATATTCTTATAGATTTCATGCAGGTATATCTCGATGAAATGTTGTTCACCAACTTTTCTATAGGGAATGGTCTCTTACTCTACAACCCAACATTAATGTCGAAATATCAAAAATGGGGTGACATGGGTCAGAGGAAATTCGGACTAATTAGGTCGGCGGTTCTTCCCGGGATTTTTTCAGGGTTCTTTCTGCACAAAGTATTCTGGCAGCCATGTAGAGCTTTTCTTGTTCTGAAAACTGCATTAAGCCTCAAACAACAACCAAAGGGAAATAGTTAAAGATCTAAAATTGATCTGACCTCTAATGACAATAAGCTACTACGTCCAAGACAGTTGTGACTGTATCGTAAACCACATGCGAATCATTACGTAATCTAAAAAAAAAACTTGTTTCGCTCACAATTTAAAAAAGAAACTGACAGAAGAAACCAGACACTTAGGTGTTATTTACATTTGCCATTTTTAATCCCAAAAATGTGAAAAATAATTGTCCAGTTCATTAAGGCTCTTTTAAAGGCATCGAATAAAATAAATTCTTTAATAAGACAACATTCGTAAAGACTTCAATGTGACATTAATTACAAATTCAGCCGACAACTCAGTTTGTGACCTTAAGAAATTTCAAAATAGAAACACATGAATCATACGTGTGCAAGTGCATCGCTTTAAGAATTGTATGTTTTGTTTGTTTTTTGCTTTTGAAAGATAAGATCATCGATTTCCTCGATGCGCTATCCATCCATTTATGACCAAAACGACAGAAATAAACATATAAAACAGTCTCACTTAACGATAACGATCGGGCAGGTACGTTCAGGTGCAAAGTAACGAACCTGGCAAGGTATTCTCAAATGGATCGCACGTTTTTAAAAAAATGTATCTATCAGGGTTGTCAGAATATTCACCAGGAATTTTCAGCAATTAAAAAAATGTACCAATCAAAATCGAAATGAAAACTCTTATTGTAAGCTGTAGTTTTTACTCTTTGACATAAGTGTACTCTTAAAACGACAAACTCTAGTATTGAATGCAAATGATGTTGGTAAAATTCAATCTTCAAACCCATTTCGGAGTGAAAACGAAAACGTGAACAATTTCTGCCGAAACGGTACGAAATATATGCTTGTGTGCTCGTACGTATTAAAATCATCGTTTATCTATTTTGTACCTTTAAATCCTTGCCAGCCAGGGCACATTCCTATTGCATTCGACTAACCTTTTTATGAACCATATCAAGATGACTTATAGGCGGTAAGTTCTTTTTAAAATTCTAACTCGAACCCGAAACAACAGAGATGGAAAGCAAGAACCTTCACCACAGCACTGTTCTTAATATAAATAAACACTGCACATTCAATATAACAAGGAACAGACAGCTGCTAGGAATATATAACTGCTGTCCCAGCATACTTTGTCTGGTCTACTGCCCAACCCATAAAAATCCGTTTAATGTCACACGACATAGTGAAAACAGGTTTGACAAAAAACATTGATTAAAAAACGTGTAGATGAATGAATATAACAAGTACTAGTTTCGTTAATATACGAGAAAACCGGTAATGCTGGTATGGCCGGATTGTAAAGCACGGTTTTGTCTGAAACAAAACACTACGTGCAAATAATTTAAGTGCAATACAGATTACGGCAACAAGACTATGGTGGAGAAAAGAAAATGAAATGCCCATTAATGATTCTTCAGATCAATGTATATAATTTTATCGTCATTAATGCCTGAGATACTGAGACAGACGTAGAAACTACACGTACATTAATTATCGATCATACTCGGATCTATATAACATGAACGAATAATTCAAATATGCATATACATATCGATATCAGTTTTACTTGGAGTCATCTATCGGAAAAAGTCGGATAGTGAAAACCCTATGTTCATACAACCGTCCATGCTGGAGGAGTAGCAATAACAAGATTTGAACGAGGGGCACTGTGGCGGTTTTATTGAACCTCAGATCGGTACTGTTTTCATTTAGGGCCAACTAGAAGCCATGACAAGTCTTTTACTAAACACCACGTTGATAGTAACAGCAAGATTTAAAAGAATGCCGGTGTGGCGGACACATTGGAAGTCTGAGCAGTACCATTTTCATTTAGGACCAACTAGACATCATATGAAGTGTTCCAGTAAGAAACTCCATGTTGATATGATCATCCATGTGGGAGTTGTAGCAATAAAAAGATTTTCAAAATGGCAGCTATGATGGACATCAAATGGGCACTATAATCATTAAGGACCAACTATACATCGTCAGAAGCTTTCTAATGAAAATAATATGTTGATATGCCCATCAACTCAGGAGCAGAAGCGATAACATGATTTTCAATGGGGTCAAGGTAGCCGCCATGTTCGACGTCACATCGGCACCATTCTCATTTAGGGCCAACTAGCCATATTCGACGTCACATCGGCACCATTCTCATTTACAGCCAACTAGCCATATTCGACGTTACATCGGCACCATTCTCATTTACAGCCAACTAGCCATATTCGACGTCACATCGGCACCATTCTCATTTAGAGCCAACTAGCCATATTCGACGTCACATCGGCACCATTCTCATTTAGGGCCAACTAGACATGATATGAAGCCTTCTAGCTAAACTCCCATTTGATACTGTCATCCGTTCAGAAGGAATAGCGATAACAACAACAGCAGCAGTGCCATTGTCATTTAGGGCCATCTAGACCATGGGTTGAATATGCGTAAACATTTTCATAGCTATCCTCGAAATAGTTTAGGTGAAGTAGCGATAACAAACTTGTGCCAACAGACGGACGGACAACAGACGAAATACCATCCTGTATACTCTTCTGGTTTATGACCAGTAGAGTTAAAAGTCTATAGACAGTTAAATCAATGAATACTTATTTTACCCATACAACAAAAACATCGATCAAAATATACTTTATTTGACATTACTAACGCTCTATAAAAAAAAAATCTCATTGGCTCCTCAGGTTAGTAATTTTATTAAAATAGGCCGCTTGAGATAATAAATAGATTCTACGTAAAATTACCCATAATTCCTTATACTTGGTAGATATAGAAAGCTGTCACATGATAAGAAAACCACAACGATAATTTGTTAATATCACAAATGACTAGCGCGCTTTGAGGTAAGTATATATGTACATGTTCAATAAAATTTTATGGACTAGGATAACAGACGTTGAAGCTGTGTGTGTGTGTGTGTGTGTGTGTGTGTGTGTGAAATCATACAGCAAAGAAAGTCAACATTTTCAGCAACGATATTATTCAGAAAAGCATACATAGGGCTAAAAATATGTTTCCGGTCGGCTAACCGTCCCTGTTTTTCGTTGCCAACCTTAGCACTTTTTCCCCCAGAGGTAAACAAGCATTCCAAAAAATCAACAAAACAACAATTTAAAAAAATCCCAAAACTGATTTATGCATCTGAGTTGCTTTAGCCCAGTACTTTCAAGTGCTTAGTACATTATATATACTAACCATTATATATATATATTAAAAATTAAAAAAAGCCTACCTAACAACCCTAATTTTAAAAACTGCAATAGGAAACACATTTAAAATCATATCCATTCGTAAATTGCACCTGTTACACCCAAGAGTGTGTATTTGCATATATATATATATATATATATATATATATATATATATATATATATATATATATATATATCCCCCACACCCAAGCAAATGTATTTTTGTCACTAACCACTACATGGATGGATATAAATAATTATTGAGAGGTGGTAGTAGATATATGTGGAACTCGTTAATGCGTTAACTGTTGACTGGAAGTGGTAGAAACGCTGAGACTGAATATCATGGCAGGTTAAACCAACGGAAAGACAGCACTAATTTTCTAAAAGTTACCGGAAACGCACACTATCTAATCAAGAAGGTCACGCGCCAAAGGGTGAACTTTTGACATGGCAAATACTAAATAAACGGACAAAGGCAGGTGCTCTCATTCCCGGTTTACTGGAGCGTAAGGAAAAATGGCGTATTTATGAGTCCCTCTTATCCTCTCAATATGCGTTAATAATTACTATTTCCATCACGGGTTTCTGTGATGTAGAACAGGCCCAACAGTGGCTCGGTGGTTAACGTGCGAGACTCGTGACCGAACGATTGCGGTAATTATCCTATCACCGTTTCACCTCGTTTCGACTGCGGTGGTGCGTCTTTGGGCAAGGTGCTTGACGCCAATCGCCTCAACCTATGTCTGTAGGTGCCGTAAAATCACAAACAAATTTTATTCGGTCATGCCTACAAGAATTTTGTACGAGATCACTGAGTAAAGGTTTACTACATGGCCGCTGACTGATGCAGAAATTGCTTAAAAAGGCGTTTTTTATACCCTTCTAATATGGTATCACAATACGGCGAACGGCGATTTACTGAGAAACAATAATGTTTGACGTAAGCATATCAACACTAGCAGGCGACGACATGGGTCTGTTCGAAATGTTCTCATGACTGACTACATAAAGTGATCCCTTTAACTTGCATTTCTACAGATTCTGAAAAACAGAAATGATATTAAAATAAAACTTACAAGCATTATTACTTACTGTGATCTTTGCAGATATGTATTTAGGTCATACATCCGAAGGAATCAACGAAAAAGGACCTCGTTTTCACCTCGTTTTGCACGTATGTAAAAACTATCAAACTGAGTATTATATACTGGGTGTTGCACCAAGATGCACTCGAAAAGTATGGGTAGGTTTGATTGGTCCGCACTCAAAATACACCTGTGTCATGTGAATAATGAATATATTTTTAAGACCATAATGCTATTCCTCCTCGTATTATAAGTGCATTGTTCCTGTATCCTGTATACTCTCGGCCATTTTTTGTTTTGTGTGTGTCTGTTGTTTTATATTGTTACGAAAAGTCTCGACAATCGCCTTTCCTTTTAGATTTAATTTAAGCCCTACCACAAGAAGGTAGATGAAAACATTTGTAGTAATGTTCTTATTTCCATAACTTCTGGCAGCTCGCAAATTTTGCTAATGGACACCCCATGGCAACATTACTTTTTATTCAGGAGAAGCGACAGAAAAGATTTTCAAGATGGCCACTGTGGCGGTTATGCTGAACATCAGATTGACACCAACAAATTTACAATCAACTAGACATCAAAGAATGTCTTCTGCTAAAACCACAAGGCACTATTACTTTTCGTTCAAGATGTGTAGTCCATAAAGAGTTTCATGATGGCCAATGTCACAGATCGGCACCAGTTTCATACAGGATCAACTAGACATCATATTAAAATCCTTCAGTGAAAACTCCATCCATTCAGGAGTAGCGAGAACAAGATTTTTAAAATGGCTGCTGTGGCGGGCATCCAATCAGCACCGTTTTCATGCATGACCAACTAGACATTTGTCTTCTGGTGCAAACCCAATGTCAATATGAGTTTTCATTCAGGAAGAGTAGCGATATAAAAAAGACTTTCAAGACGGTTGTCGTGGCGGCCGTATTGGACATTAGAAAACCAATTTTTATTAATGATCAATAAATATGGAATAAGAAATCTTTGACTGGAAAGAGTATGTTTACATGACCAATCATTCGGGATCATAGGAATAGCAAGATTTTCGAGCTGCACATTGCGGCGGCCATACCGGAGGTCCGATGGACGCCATTTTCATTTAGGACCAACTAGACCATGGCATGAATGTATGTATAAAGTTTCATGGCAATCCTCTATATTGTTTGGGAAGAGTGGCAAAACCAAACATGTGATAACAAAAGGGGACGACGGATGACATACCTTTCCAGAATTATATTACCTATTGAGCTAAAACCACTCAAGAGGTAAAGTTGACACTAATATATAATAATAATAAACAAATAATGTTTTCTTATGATAAAGAAATGACGGTCAATGGTCTGCTTCTGTCCATCAATACAGCATCTGCCTAAGTCACGCCATATTTATAGGACGATACTTTTCCTTATTTCATTTAATAACATTTGGTATTCAACAGCACATATGCATGACTGTGAATACTAGTATACTAGTAGACTACTAGACTAATTCCTTTGACAAATCGTACCTGGAAATTCAGATCTACACTATTTGACAGCTTCCTTTAACAAATCATAAAGCAACAACTGCATATAATTATGAAGAAAATTGACTTTTTTTTAGCTGATGCGAGTTGAAGAATAAGTCAGAAATCTGGAATATACATTTAGAATTGTCCAATGTCGAAATAATTCTTTTTTATAGATTCCTTTTCTTCGTTGTTTTCGTTGCAACTATCTTAAGTTGTTATCCCTATAGAAGGGGCTACATATAATCGGAATTATACACTTTAAGTAATATCGGAAGTTACCGTGATATACCAGGGTGCCCACAGGTTGTCAGAGTTGAACTGCACCATCTTTTTCTGACCACATCGACTGTGTTCGGATCATACATTTTCTGGCTGAAGTGAACGTATACGGGTGGCCGTATTACTCTTAAAATTAACTGCGATACTTTGAACATGAAAGCTTGTGTCCAAATACTCACATAGCAAACTCGAACTAACTTTCATTCAAAATAAAACAATTTCTCTCTCTCTGTGCAAACCAAGTGCCTAGTGGTTATTGACAGTTTCTATAAAAAAAATTGATGATATTCACAAAGTATGAGATGTACGAGTAAAATACATAAGACGGTCAAATAAATAGTTTGTCTTAACAATGCTAAGCAATATATATATATATATATATATATATATATATATATATATATATATATATATATATATATATATATATATATATATATATATATGTATGTATATATATATATATAATACACAAGCTTACATTAATCTCAAATACTAAAATGTAGTACAGACATAATGCAAGTGTCCTTCCTGAAGAAGAAAAAATTCCCTGACTTCAAATTTAAATTTTCCAGACTTTTCCTTCGACTTTAATGAAGGTCAGATTTCCCCGAATTTCAAATTCTCTTACTTTCCCGACTTCTTCAAACTGTTGTTATTTCCCGACTTTTCTGACTGGTGGAATCAGTGCTTTGCTATTGGAGAAGATATTATATATGTGCGTCAAATATTTATACATAAAATATACATTGTCCGTCGAAGAAGGATTTAATGTTCACAAACTCGAAGTATACAAGTGCCGAGTACCAGTCTGATGTACACGGCTGAGTGGAGCATTACATTCTTGACATGACAACGCTACTGCACGAAGATGTAAATTAAAACACATAAAAGATCGATTGCAATTCCCGTCACATGAGGATGCATTATTGATGCTATCGTGGTAACAGGTCATTTCTCTGTTGCATAAATTTCATTCAAGAGTTTTGGGGGGAATAAACATCTCTAAAATGATTCACTCGAGTTAGAGGCCATACATAGACATGCGCTAAAACAGTTGAAACAAAAGTAACCCTATTGCATAAAAAAACAACCCCAAACCATTCTGTTATTCCAAGGACTGAGCAAGTCCAGTACATGACTAGATGATCGATGCAGTTATATCAGTAAATGATGGATTTTTAATCGTTTGCGAAAGTTGCTGAAAACTCTTTTATGAAGCATGATGTCACAATATGCGTATCAGTAAATTTAAAATATGGTGGTGGGCGTACAGGGAACCAAACCATCATAAGTTACACACCATAAACCTTTAATGTCGCCGCTGGAACTTGGTTTCAGATAGTCCTAAAACTATTATGACATTACATTTTGTCAGATTCTTTATTACTCCGACGTCAAAGACAATGCTAGAGTCTCCATCATTCTTCCTTTATGGTAGGATACGCCAAAGATGTTCAATCACATTAAAGTTTCCAATTTGCTCAATTAGACCAAATTAGTGTGCTTTAACTTCAAAAGTGTACAGCAGGTAGGTTTGAGTTCAGAGCCATACGGAATCCCCAGCTATCATTCATCAAGAGGATACGGGGTTTGATGGTTGTTCATTTTGTTTTCTACCTAACAGGTTATGCGAATGGGAATGAAACAGTATTGTACATATCTCTTATTTCCCAACATATTCCAATGAATACTGTATGTCAATCTCGCGTACTAGAGATGAGCTGTTGTAGTACTTAATTCAGCGTAAAACTGTCATATTAATGGTAGTAAAATGCCTATCTAAAGAATCGATTACCTTACGTATGCACCGATAATCAATTTTATCACACATACCAAACTATTAAACGATTATTAGATTAATCGCTCCAGCCCAAGTTAGTTCTCATACTAGGTACTCGTGTTGCTTTCTATATAATGACATCCTGAGACACTTTGATCTTATGATTGACTCCTAACATTACGCTTGATTTGTACACATTATCTTCACTGAAGAAAAAAAAAAAAAAAAAAAAACAGGCAAAGGAAAATGAAGGAAAAAAAAGACCTTTGCTGGCAACCAGCCCAAGAACATTGCATCATTCTTTTCATTTACGCACATAAACATCATTCAAAACATGAGAGCTATATATCCCTTATGAAAAATAGTGTACACTTGAAAGACGTCTGTAGAAAGAATAAAATTACACACAAGTACAGTCTGCCGGCCACGAATCTCTTTTCATAATGACTGTTCTGCCACAAAAATTCCTCAGTGAAGCCATCTGAGCGCAAGATGTAAATCCGTTTTCAAATTTGACCTTTATTTTTAGCTTCTGCAATAAAGCATAATTATGTTTGGACTTTGGGTGCTTGAAACCTTCCCAGTTTCCACCTTCAGGTGTCGTTTGGTGAACAGCCAACAAGGAATCTGTAGTATCCACGATGTCAATATTGAGCTTACAGCGCGTGTGTGCTATCAACCAGTTATCGTAAGCCAGACGACCTACAACCACATCGATTATCCCACTCCACGGGAATACTTTATTTGTGAAGAACAAATCCTCAGCGTTTGTGGCGAAGAGCTCGCCTGTAGATCTAGCAGCGGCACGCAAAGTATCGAAAGATGCAGCTACTTCCTGCGTTATGTTCGGAACATTAGTACGTCTTCCTGTCACCAACACTGGGGTGGAATCATTGTAATATGTTACCACCGCTTCAAGGGTGGAAACAAGGTCCTCGGTGAAGAGAATATCCGAATTAGCATAACCGTATAAAACGCTTCCACTGTACTTTTCTATGACTGTTTTAAACATGGTCTTCAGAACCGGAGCTCCACTCCCTTCGTGCATAATTGGCAGTGTATGCCAGCCATATTCTTTTGCCAGCGCCACTTCTTTGCTATCATTCGTGAATAAAATGGGTTGTACCTTTGGTTTTAAGCTCGCCCAATTTCTGAGCGTATTTTTGTGAATATCTTCCTTAACGGAAACGTTTGTAGAAGCCCATGTTGAGAACAATGCAACTATTGGATAAGTAATAAACACTTTTGGTGTCCTCCTCTCTTTTTCGCATTCCTGGATAATATTTTTGATGGCTGCATCTAAGTTTTCCTTTATCCTCACGTCAATTGGCGGCTTCCGGCAAATATCTGGCAAACTGTCTTCTAAGTTACTTTTGCCATTTTTCTGAATGTAGTCTACAACACTATGGTAAACGTCGTCCGCAGAGCAAACTGGAACCTCATTTCTCCTGTGCATTAACACTCCAAAAAACAAAATATCCAACACTGTAAGCAAGGACAGAATCGCGATACCTTTGAAAATAAGACTAGAACGAGACATAATACTACTGGATATTTCCTTTTCTCGATCAATATTTCGTCATCCAAAACAGCCTTTGGCATAACTTTGCCATATCAAGAGCATAACATGAAATGCATATCGCAGTGGAGGCTACACGAATCATATAATTACCATGTATGAGATATTTTTTCAATAGAAGAATCGTATTGCAAGGATCATATGTCTGGAGCAAGAGTTCTCAAATGTTGATTTTGCAGAATAAGTATCTGTTGATTAATATATACAGACGGAATAAAAGTGTCCCTTCGTCTCGACTGTCAGTTTTCTTTTTTTAACGTTTTCTTCAGTTCAGCTTACTCACCTGAAACAATAGAAAAATATATTGACGCAAGATCGAAATATACTTAAAGGTAAAATATTGGGGTTTCTTTTCACAAAACTATTTTCAAACTATTACCCTCCCAGGGTCGGAAGTGATAACAGATAGCTTAAAGATGAAAATAAAAAGGTAAAAGATAAAAAAAAAAAAAACAAATTGGGACGAACAAGTTAAAAAGAAAGTCTGAACATAAAAATACAACAACAAAAAATGGGATGCCGTCGCTAGTTAGAACCCGAGACCTCTTGTTTGGAAACCATGACACACAGAAAGATAAATCCTCCATACCTAAAAATCCCCTTTTATTCTTTTTCATTAAAAATTTCTTAAGAATCGTTTAAGAATGTCTGTATTAAAGTGATTGTTTTGTACACATAGTAATATGGTACTTAATGAGAGGATGGAGATAACAAATATAACAGAGACTACTCAAGTTGTCCACAAAGCCATTTTAAACCGTCAGAGAATGAAAAATGTCAAAAGAAATATAGGTCAAAGGGGTAAAATATACTTATCCCCAAGTCTATGTATGTATGTATGTACGTATGTATGTATGTATGTATGTATGTATGTATGTATGTATGTATGTATGTATGTATGTATGTATGTACGTACGTACGTACGTACGTACGTACGTACGTACGTATGTATGTATGTATGTATGTATGTATGTATGTATGTATGTATGTATGAAAACCGCAAAATGATGCAAAAGTTTAACACAAACCGCATTCCTTATTTTTGTTCAGTTTGGTTAAGACATTGACTGAAAAATTACGGCAATGTGGCGTAAGCTGATATCCCACTGTAATGAACTATTTTACGTTAGGTAATTACTAACAATACTTGTTAACTGACATTCTAAAAATTCACAGAAATGTTAAAAAAGGTTATCTGAATTAACTTTGTACAACTGATCTTAACATGATTCATGATTACATAGCACACACGAGCAAATGTCCATATAGTTTCGAATAAATGGAATGGGAAATTCACCATCAGGTCACAATATAGGATCTCACTAAACCTATAGCTTATCTGTATCTGACCGTATTTACCTAAACTATCCCAAAATGTTATTTCTTTTTCGTCATGAATATGCTTATGTATGATACTAATGTATTTTAATTCAGCACTTTGACAGAATGCGGTATTTTGTAGCATTAGCTCATATCACATTCACAATTCAACTTAATTGTTGACCGACGCTATTAAAAAAGTAGAAATGTTCAAACAGATCATTTGAATTATGTTTGCACTGTAGATCTTGATAAGTACATGGCAAATGTCCCATATATGCAAATATCCATCCCGTTCTGCAAATTTGGGGATCTGACTTTCACATGTAGTTAATGATGTAGAATTTAGTCTAGGTACATATAGTTGATACGTGAAGAGCACATATCTTGGTATCCACTTGCAATGTCCAATACTGATCTTTCCATCAGGAATAAGTCTTTTTATAATAACATCTTTTAACTGTGTACACTGACATCTAATTTAGGGGCCCCGAGTAGTTGAGTGGTCTAAAGCGCTCTCCGTTACGGATCACTGCCATCTCACCTCTGTCTGCGTGGGTTCGAGTCTCGGATTCAGCCAATGTGGGTATGTGAGAAAGCTTGCCAGTAGCTACTTGTGGGTCGGTGGTTCTTTCCGGGGTTTTCCCGGGTTCTTCCTCCACCATTAATAATGGCCGCCATGTATAGCCTATCGTGTGCTGAAAAATGGCGTTAAACCCCATAACAACAACAACAACAACGACCTCACTATACTGCCTTAAAATTTATGACAGCTAGTGTACCTAACTGGTTATTTAGCTTGTAAATCTCTGAACGTAATCTGATAAGCATACTACTTGAAATCTCATAAATTGTTGGGATGAATATTCATTTCAATATATGGCCATAGCTTCAAATTTCTGAGGGTCGCTATGTTAAAGAGCCTTTTTCCTGTGCTTGCACACTTAATGTCATTTTGAAAACTTAACATCCAGCAAATTTTAAATTTTTGATCTATAGATTAAGTGAAATATGCTATATCTTTCCAGGTCTAGCTTTGTATCTGAAAAAAAGGTAGAAGAGAAGGGTTACTTTAGAAGCTCTCCGGTCGTCAGTTGCTAATAGCAAGGTTTCATTAAGACTTATAATAATGAAACTGCCATTAAGTGCGCTGGATTAGTTCGTATTACCAAACTGATATATAGCATCTACGAGACATGGCTTCGGTCTTCATGAGAGATATCAGCCCCATTGTTCAGTGAAGTAAAGCCTCTTTTGACATTTATTGACATTGAAACGCAATGCATTTGTTTGCCATAAAACATAGTACCGGTTCCATCGAATTGGGAAATTTTAGTGCACGTGTGTGTGTGTGTGTGTGTGTGTGTGTGTGTAATTTGGATTTTTAGCGTAGTTTTCAAAAAAAAGTCAGTCAAATCGCTACGAGGTCTGCGGTGTGGCAGTTGATAGTGATGTCTAGCATTGGAACATCATACCGCAAACATGTAGCATCATGTCCCACCCAGTCACATTATCCTGACACCAGTCCGACTTGTCCTAACACTAACTGCCTAACTCATTAACCCCTGGAGGTGATTGTCGTTTTCGCCTGAAATGCGACCAGGAAACAAATTTTGTGGGCTATTTTTATCCTGATACATCGACTTCCAACTGATTTCCCATTAAAAACAGTGCCTAGTTGTGTTAGAAACATCGTTTTTCATTGGCAGTTGTTAGCACCTTTTTTATAAGTCTTTGGTATGAAAAATATATTTTTAAAAAGCTACGTTCACAACTGAAAGGTTATCGTCTAAACTATAAAATTTGTTCACTCAAGCTCGAATCATACTGATGAATCTCGTCCAACTATTGATCGATTTACCATGTGAAAAATTTCTTACATTTTCTGAACTTGACGCCAACAAATTACAAACAGACGAAAGCGTGATGTACGTGAAACAAGATTCTGGTCATATGACACGTTTTACTTTTCCCGATACAGTTCTGTATTACCTCAAATGTCCTGTGCAACTTACGAGTGTTCTAGTTGTAGCGCTACACAAAAGTCATATTAAAAGTTGTTTGACCTTCGCGTCCTGGATATGAATAATTCACTAGATGGCAGGCAGTTTTCATTAATATATTCAAATGCTAATTATAAACCCGTGCAGCTCCCAATTACATGGAGAGGGATTTCTCTGTCGTGCTATTTATTTTCTGAAATCATCATTTCGCTATTGCTGTATGAATGTTTTGTGAAGGTCAAGACAGCCAACTCGGTACAAATGTCACTTTGTGATTAACGAACCGTACAAGGTCGTTGCTTCTGAGGGCAGTGACGAGGGTCAATTGAGTAAATATATCACCCTTTGCAGCTGTGGTATGGGGAAACTCAATAATTAAGCATAAATATGTCCCTTTTGTGGGGCTTCTAGGTGGGTAGGGAACATAGGTGGAGAACTAATAATCTGACTTATGGGAAAACCAACCAAAACGTCAAACATTATTATGAGACCTGGTCTCAACAGGACAAGGAACATTTTAACCAGGGAAACGGATGAGGAAAACACTCCTGAGTCAGGGAAAGTGGCAAGAAGTTTCATTGTAGAATGTAATGTTAAACCCCAAAACTAACCAAACTACGACATTTTGTTATAGCCAATACTCTTGAAGGCTTGAGTGAAGAACCAAGAAGTGTAAGTGTAATATATATATATATATATATATATATATATATATATATATATATATATATATATATATATATATATATATATATATATATATATATATCGGGCCAGCTATATGTAAGGTGAAGTTGCAAAGCGCACTTTGACAAAATGTGCTTCGCTCAAAATGATTTGTGAAGAATATAAGGTACTTCAACACAAATCTTTGAGCTAGTCATGATCGATCTGGAAATCTGGATGGCTGCAGTGAGGCTGAGATTATCGTAGATCTCAGCTCTTTGAACGTCTTACAAGTGAAACGAATGAATATTTGCCATAATGGCAAGTTGGTTCCCACACACGTATATACTAACGTTTAAATGCGCTACTTTGCCCACATTGATCGAAGCCGGGCTTTTAAATATCGCTGTCTACCATTTCATTCATAATATTTTACAGTGTTTTAACTGCCAAAAATATGGCCACCGAATAGAGGACTGCACTAAAAAATCAGTCGGATAGACTGATACATATGCGGGCAGCTGGATCACGATGGATCGTCCTGTTCTAAAAAAATCTCCTGTGCGAATTGCCAGGCAAACCATTTCTCTTGCCCAAGAGATTTTTCAAAGTGGAAGCCAGAGGAGATCCAACAAGTGAAACAGGAAAGGTATCCGCTTTCCAAAGGCGAGAAAATGTGTTGAAGCCACAACTCTACCTAAAGTAGCTGGAAAATCATACGCCAGGCAACTACAGTAGAGTGAACCTTCCAAAAATGCTGTCTATACGCACAGACATTGCTTGGCCAACAGTCAAACCAAATTCACAGTCTTCACGCTATCAAAACATCGACTAGAATCTACAATTAAAAAAAGATACTATAAAAACTGCGAAACAGAAAATAAAATAATCTGTCACAATCTAGCAATTAGGAAACGAAACACGACCAGTTACATCTAGTGCAACAAACGGAACAGCACCAATTAGGACATCTAATGCTACGAACGAAACACCACAAATTAGGACATATAACGCTACGAACGAAACACCACCAATTGGGACATCTAATGCTACAAACGAAACACCACCAATATGAACATCTAATACAGCAAAGGAAACAACACCAGTTATGACATCTAATGCTGCAAACGAAACACAACCAATAAGGACATCTAATGCTACAAACGAAACACCACCAATCTGGATATATAATGCAGCAAAGGAAACACCACCAATTAGGACATCTAATGCCGCAAACGAAACACCAACAACAAGGACATCAAATGCTACAAACGAAACACCACCGATTTGGACATATAATGCTTGAAACGAAACACCACCAATAAGGACATCTAATACTACAAACGAAACACCATCAGTTTGGACATATAATGCTACAAACGGAACACCACCAATTAAGACATATAATGCAGAAAACGAAACACCTTCAATTTGGACATCTAATTCTACAAACGAAACACCACCAATAAGGACATCTAATGCAACAAAAGAAACACCTCCAATTAGGACATCTAATGCTACAAACGAAACATCACCAATAAGGATATATAATGCTACAAACGAAACACCACATGTAAGGACATCTAATGTAACAAAAGAAACGCCTTCAATTAGTACATCTAACGCTGCAAACGAAACACCACCAATCAGGACATATAATGCTACAAACGAAACACATCCAATCAGGGCATCTAACGCTACAAGCGAAACACTACCAATTAGGACATATAATGCTACAAACGAAACACCACCAAATCCAGCCCAAGGAAAAGATCAGCAAACCACAAGCACCAGTGGATGCAGAATCAGTGTACCACAGGAAAGAATCTACTCTACTTTCCAAAGGATCTGATGATGCTAATTTTAATCTTTAATAAAATCGGAAGTCAAAAGAGTATGGACAATAGAGAGACGCTGATATCGCACTGGAAGAACTTCTGAAATTTCGTACGTCCACCACACTGATAAACATGGACACAATAATACACAGGAACTGCCACTGAATAAAAGCATATTATTATGAAATTACTTTACTACCTAAACAACACGATTCGACGGCATTGTGTCTTCAGGATACCGTTTTGGAAGAAAACGACAGTCAATCTTAAAAAGTTAACCACGTAAAACAGCTCGCCACGAAAGCGGACAAGGTCGCTTGAGGAGTGTCGATCATCATAAATAATAAAACTGATCGTTACATAAAACTATTTTACTTTCTTAAATATGTTTCCCTCCAAGCACTTAACCATATAACTGAACAGTTGCCCGCGCCTTTAGTTTTACTTGGCGACTTTAACTGACATCATATAGTATGACATACTTTGAACTGTAAAGATGTCAATGAAAAAGAGAAGATAGAAGAACGGGGAAAATGTCCTGGAACATTGGCCAATCTAACAACTCAAAATCTGAACAAATACCATATATACCGAACTAAAGCTTGTCGTACAATTAGAGCAAGAGGAATACACGGAGAGCTCTATGATGGACTCTAGCTGCTCCATTAAACCGGTATGGAATATGGCATAACAAAACTCATTGGCAAGGGAAACACAGTTGTATCAGGCTTTTTAAGAAATCTGCAGAATCTTGAATCTGACAACCTGTACATAGCCCAGGAATTGCAGAAATAAGATGTTCTCATACAATCTGGGACAAGTTTTCTGTACTGTCGGCTACTAACTGTATTGGCATAAAAGTGTAACAATTGGCAGTTAAATCAGCCAAAGCTGCCCTGCAGACTCCCGTTGATTGACTTTAAATAATGTAAAAAGCAGCGTGTTCGTCACACATGGCAAAATACTTTGAATGAAAACTCCACAAAATTTTTAGAAAATCAAATTCACTATTGGAGACTGGTATTCCTTGTATAGAACAAATTGACGACGAGGTGGTACTGTACCGGTCGAGAAGCGGACACACTCTCGATTCGTGCATACGTCCTGAAGGGTGAACCATGGCTTGATTGTGTACCATGAGAGTAGAAACATTCTTTTCGATTGTTTCCATTTCCACCTCTGTGACATAAGCATTTTGACAAGAACTGCTGGAAGAAACCGTTGCAGCGGGTGCCACCCGATAAAATTGTGAACTTTCTAAGGGAAAACAACAAATTTTATTAATGTTTCAAGGTTTTTCCTGTGATAACTTGTTATTTTATATTCATCTTACACCATTTTAACACCTTTATGTTTTATAATTTATCTCGTTGTTCTTAAAATATTTTTGGATGGGTGCCACTCCCTAAGATTTTGTGCAATTAATGTTTTACCTTTTTGTTTTCTTATCCTCTCTGTTGGCACAGCATAAACACTTTTCTGAAGAGGTATCGTAAAACACTGCCACCTATGTACACATGTCGCTTCTCCCGCGCCGAATAATTCATCAAGTTGTTAAAAAAACTAAATAAAATTTGTAGAACTGAAACAACGAGAATATGAGTAATATATTACCTTAAACGGTTTGGATTACATTTTAAGGTCTGCGCTATAAATTAAACAACAGCAAATAATGGCATCATCATCTTCGTCCAACAATTTTGCATTTTCATTAAAATCGTTAAGTACATCGCAACGTCTCTGATCAACTGACGGATCTACTAAATACAACTTATCCCACTTGAGCCATCTCATTATCAAATTAAGCAATAATTGTGTTTTACCCAATCAGGATGGACCTATTATTATCATTCTGATGGAATTCGGTAAGGCTGAAATATGTTTTACTGGCTCTTGTTTTCGTGTCGCTGAGAAATCAATGACATCCATGTTGTACAAATATAATAAATAATATGGATTTATACTGTGTTCGATGTAGACCATCCACCCCCACAAATTGATTAACGTTTTCTATCACTTCATCATTGTTAATTCTTTGCAACTAATAAAATGGATATAATACGTTTTTGGTCCACAAATCACACCTACAATTTTTAAGCTATATGAGGGCTGGACATATTTAATGGGGGGGGGGGGGAGAATATTGCAGCCCCCACCCCGTTTCTGAAAATTTTAATGAGCAGTCCCTGAGTTTAATGCAACAAGGAGAAAAATTATTTGAACCCAGCTGAATATGCAAATAAGTCTTAAAAAAATTAATTACTTTTATTTTGCTACTTCCATACATGATCTGTTTCATTAACCCAATAAAATTCACTTAATTTCTTGAAAATAGCAAACAGTTGACATGTTCCAACATTTCCTTCTTTACTTTAATGTTAATAAGCTGGCGGTATATGCATCCGTCCTGAATGTCCATTCTGAAGTCCTATACAGCTTCGTTTATTAACATCAAACTTTTATTATTGCTGAAATTGAATGTATTTTTACAATATAGATAAAACAGACAGAGGGCTAATACTTTTATTGTTTTACGAGGGAGAGAGAGAGAGAGAGAGACAGACAGACAGACAGACAGACAGAGACACAGACAGACAGATGGTTCCCATGCTTTTCTAAATATACATTTCCAGGTCTTTTCTAGGATGAAATTAACAAAATTCAAGGTTAACACATGGCCATTAGTGAATGGAATTATAAAGAACATTTTGTATTAAAAAAACATGCCTTTTCCAAATCTAAAGATGTTTCTCTTTCAAGACTCTCCAAAACATATGTCGGAAAAGATGATCGTGTACAAAACCAAAAAATGAGTCACACAAAATAAATCTGACTATATTTCTATATATTGGCATTTAAAGCCATTTCAATGAACAGAACACAAATTCTAACCTTACTTTGCTGACCTACATTATGTTACTGCATGGAAACAACATAATGAGCATAAATTATTTTTTTCCTTTCAAACTTTTAATTATAAAGAATTCAAGAGCAATATATGTGCATGTTATACAAAGTAAACATTTCCTATCACAGTATGGAAAAAACCAATAAATGCAAAGCATTAGAATCTTGTAACGAGAAAAGTATAACCCTGAATTTATGTGTCAAAAAAATCTCAAACAAGATATTTCAACCAAAATAAACTCCTTAAGACGATTTGGTTAAATAATTCCATCATTTAAAGACATTTACCAAAGCACTGATTTAAATTTTGACAAAAGACAATCAAAATTGTATATTATTGTATAAACAAGGACTGAATTTACTGTAAAATCAAACTGTGTTCTTATAGTTCAATAAACCAGTCCCAAAACCTGTACTGATACATGGTCTCTTATCGCTTCTTCATATATAATAAAAGGGACATTTTCCCATTTCTCCTGCGTTTCTATTTAAGATCTGAAACCAATGCTTCAAGCTACATGTCACTGTGTAATAGTTTCACAACAAAGTTCATGTTTATGATTCGAAATTTTCTAATCTGGGGTTTCTCAGAATCTTCCAACCCCATTTTTCACATATGGGCACTTAGGATGGAGTGTGGGTTCAGAGCAATTATATATATAAAAAATGTGGAATCTGCCGCCACCGTAAGAGGGCTTACCAGCGGGCCTAGCATATTTAAACTATGTTATATCGACTTATAGCTGCATGAAATCGATAGGAAAATTATTTATTTTCTCCAAAAATGTGAAGTATTATAATCGTTATGTCTTTAATCCGCTGAAAGACTAGACGAAACTCGGCATAGATGAAACCTGAACCGGTACTCGCCATTTGCGTTAATAGTCACATGACTTCACAACTCTCACACAACGACATCGGAAGTCTAACAGTCACATGATATCAACAACAAACTCCTTTTTAATGTCGTTGTACAAAATTTCAATTATATTAAATGTAAATATGGTACCTTTTGTAAAAACCAGAAAGAATATATAATTCTCAACATATTTATTTCGAGAACAACTACAAGAAACTTGGCCAGTCTGATTTATCAAACAGAGTAGTCTGGTGCCTTGCTTCGTATGCTCCCTGCGTGAGAGAGCACATGTCATCTTGGTAGTCACGTGATACAACAAAACTCCGAAAGTCGGTCTCTGAATAAATATAGAGAATTTTGTGCTCTTTCGTTGTTGTATTTTTATTACAACCAGTATACGACTTTCATTTAAATTTTTTTTACAATATTTGAAAATGACGGTGTGAGATTACGTGCGCTCGTGCGACTAGTAATCGAAATCGCTAGTACCAGCTAAAATTTCACCATCGCATTAGTTTTATTGTCTTTCAGCAGATTAAAGACATAACGATTTTATGCTCGCAATTTCTGAGAAAATAAATAATTTTCATATCGCTTTCATGCAGATATAACTCGATTTAACAACGTTTAAGTTTGCTAGACCATCCGCAAAGCGGCTTTGCTTTAAAGCCACATTGTTGGCCTCTTGTGATTCTAGACTGGTTTTCATACCTTCCACATAAAAAAATTATACTCATATCGAACTGTTTGTGAAACAAAAGTCTACCAGACGAATCTAATTCACTTAGCATTTGCATTGTCTCAACAAATATATTTATGGCAAGCATCCAAATGATCGATACTACAGCCTCCTAATATTCTCGTTAGAACTCGATAAATTTAACTCACGATCAGTTCAGTTACCACTCAATTGCGGAATTGTTTCGGACGTCAAGTTGTGAAGGAAAATTCCCGTGTTTTTCCCGACATTTGTCAATATTTGCAAAATTCAAAGACTTTTCACGGTCCGGAAAAAAATATCATTTCTCCCGACTTTTTCCCGATTTCCCGTGAGCGTGTGAATGAGAGAGAGAGAGAGAGAGAGAGAGAGAGAGAGAGGGAAAACGAGAGAGAGAGATGTGATAACGTGAACGTTATATAGTAAATACTTTGAGATGACCCCACGATCCCTATTACAAAAGAAATCACTTGCTTTATCCACACTTCCAAATCGGCGTATAAAACTAAAGTCGGGATACATTACTCTGTATACTGTTATTTAATCCCGTGGGTGATAGCACTAGAAGATATTATTTTATCTTCACATAAAGTAATGGTTAAGTTTATAAATGATCATTCATGCTGCTTTTAGAATAACATTTTAAGTTGTCAGGTGACGACATTACACGTTGACAAGCTCTAATTTTAGACTAGGAAAGCCCTAAGGACGTCGAAGTTTGGACTCTCTTTAAGCGCAATATTTAGCCTTCGATCGAGCACAAGCTTAATTTCAACATTTTCGACACTTTCAATACAAAAGAAGAAAGAAAGAAAAAAAAAACGAAAGCAAATTAAACATTTTGAAAATTTATGCTGCAGTGTTCTACACGATTCACGTCGGAAACTATAATCCATATCGTGTCGACTGAGTTGCGTGGCACTTGACACTGCCGCGAGCAATCAGTTCTAATACTACAATAAAGAACGCATTATGTATCACTGCCTGTTTTTATTATTTATGGGCGGCAACCTAATACGTAATAGAAATCGTTGGCAACATGTGTGCTGCCGCTTTTTATCGAAAACAAAAATGCTGAAATAGGGCGAGTGACGATTTCACCATTGTGATATAAAGATAATTAAATTAATTTACCCACAGGTGGCAGGATCCAGTTTTGTAAGTTGCCCCCGGCACATTTTTTAACTTAAGGCTATGGTGTGACTTTCTCAGCTATTATTGTTTACTATATGTATTTAAAGATATGGATATATTTGTGAACTAGGTGTTTCGGGCTCGTGTTGTTCGTGAAATTGATGTCTGGCATGTACACCTTCCATAGTTAATCTGCAGTATGTTGATAGTGAAATACGAATAGTCGGCTAGGAAGAAGAGCTAGCCTCCCATAGCAGTAAACACATGTGATTGGGGAAAGTAAAATATCTCAAAAACGGCTTGGATGACAACTATTTTAAGTTGCACCAGTCTGTTTAGTACACACTGTTTTGCAGAATTGTAATCTAGGAAAAGTGCTTGTGTTTGCACTGCGTGCATCACATGTTGTCAAAAATGACCTTCGGACATGAAAATTGCAGGTAGAAAACTGGGATTGGGGTGCATAAACTTCTTCTGCTATGAACTGCCATTGACTTCTTTGGTCAACTAGATAATATTCTTACGCATTGTTTTAATATAGGTATCCAAAAATATGGGCCTTTCGACCTCACTTGTGTATTTGATTTTTTATGATTTTTTTTATACTAGGTCACCGATTGCCGCATTAAATTGTACATAAAAACTGGCCCCTGTCCCCTTAAGGAAAATTGATAATTTTTTTATGGTGCAGTCAGCAACATCTATTATACCTTTTTGTTTCTTTGTGTATATTTAAATAATTTTTATGCATTAGCTTCATTATATTTCCTTCCTTTTTCCATATATCACTTAGTTTTTATGTAATGCTCTTTGGAGAGAGAGATAATTGTTTTGTACCCCAGTGTGAGAACCGTTTACATCATGACAAAGTAGCATATTTTGGACTTAACTTACTAGATATGGGAACAAAACGGTGACCATAACCCACTGTCTTGCTCTTTCTGTAGTTGTCAAGGTTTGCACCCCTATTTTTATGAACATAATTTACTTTTCAATACAGACACACAGAAACAATTGCATAACATGTCACCATGCATTCTTAAAAGTAATTTAACTCCACAGGAGCACAGAGACTTCAGAGGAATCATACATAAACACACTGTTCTGAATGTTGAATGTCACCAGTGGAACGGTCTTAGAAATAGTGATGCATTTGGCATATTGCTTACTATATTTTAGTGAAAAGAATGAAAGTTTTAGCACACCGACATAATTTCTACCGTCATGACTCCACTGTGAAGTTGACATAAGAGATTCATATCTCACACTTGGGTGATAATAGGAAATGTTTCAGTGTTATGTATATATCTTGAAATTTATAGGTTCAGTTAACAAAGGGGGAAAAGCTCAAAATTAAGTGGCAGTTTCATGCATTTGACAATACACATACAGTTTCTCCTGTGAAATTCTTACGTTTTCACTGAATGTTAAAAGTACATCAATATCACTTGTTTCTTTTCTCTTTCCAGGTCTCAGTTTGCATGGTAAAAGATTAGGATTAATAGCTTCAATCTCATCCAGATACTCATTCTGATCAAAGTGCATAAGAGAGTGACTTTGATGGACAGATTTAGCTTCCGCAGGAGTTGTTTTATGGTACGTGCTTATTAAAGGCAAGCAGGTGAAATGCTTTTTACCCTGAACTGAATTTTCCACTGTAAATATTTTTTCTATGCCTTATCTTATTATTTACTATGATGTTGTAAACTCCAGATATCATTAAAGTCAACTGTAACTGAAATGGTGTCTGAGAAAAAATTTCTTTGTTAATTGTATTGAGTAATTGTATATGTGTGGTCGATTTCAGTGGCTGTATATCAATGAATTTGTTTTATATGTCACTTTATAAGTTTAACAGGGTCCCACGCATCAGTATTTCAATATTCCAGCATGGTCTAATGCTAATTGATTAAAATTTTGATCTCTCCAGATTAGCTAGACTGTTGTTGTGATTACCCCCGCTCCAAACAAACACCCACACAACATAATTGCTGCTATTAGTATCTCCAGAATGATAATGAAATGTTAGGAACTGCGAGTTTTAAGCACATGATTTACTTAAATGTGTGATTTCTTTAAGTTTGCTAGAAGAGTTTATAGAAACTTTTCACTTCTGTCACTGAAAACTAACATAACATTTCTGTCATTCCCTCTTAAAATTTCTAACCTCCAAATCTCTTCTTGACGTTCATGAAACATTGTAAAGGAATTTTGATCCTGTCCTGATGCTATGAGTAGTGAAAGGGGTCACTTTACGGACAATGGGAATTAGCATTACAGGGACCCCTGGGTCACTTTACGGACAATGGAAATTTAACATGGCGAAAAATCGTGGGTCACTTTACGGACAAGGGGAATTTAACATGGGAATAAATCGTGGGTCACTCTACGGACAAGGGGAATTTAACATGGGGAATAGAGTTTGGGCTTGTTTAGGGACAAGGGGAATTTAACATGGGATTTTTTTAAATTTAAAAATTTTTAAAAAAGGGGTAGGCAATTCAAAGGCTATCTCTTTTCGAGAAATATGGGGCCCTGAAAAGGGCCTTTGGGTTTTCTTCTTCTTCTAATTTCTTCTTTTCCTCCACCAAGTTCTTATTTTATCTCCTACACTCTTCTTCTCTTTCTTTTTTTTCTTCTCCTCCTCTTCTTTCTTCTCTTCCTCCTCTTCTTTCTTCCTCTTTTCATTTTCTTCTTCTTTTTCAATTTTTTCGTTCCAATTGCGTATTCTTATTCTTTCCTCTTCATCCTCCTTCTCCTCCTTGATCTCTTTCATTACACCACTAATCTTGTCCTTTGCTTTCCTTAAATTATTAATTTCCATCTTCACACGATGGGGACTACAGGAATAATGGTCTTCAACCAGTCTTAATAGCATCTGTTCCATTATTCCTAAGTTGTCTAAAACGTCTTGCAAGGTTTGTATTTTGTCCATTTGGTTTGACGCCATCTTCTTTTTATTCTTTGCAGAATGGTTTGAACGACGAATACTGTGGGTTATTATAGTGAAAGCGCGGACGTGATGGAAAACATCCCCTAAAAACATAAAATTCATCTTACCTAGATCATGACCCATCAACGCGCGTACGTGAAGGAAAACATCCCCCTACTTTTTCATTTCATATAATATAACCCTAACTATACTCTTCAGACACGCTAAGAAACCCATAATCTACTATTCACACAAACATACCTTAGCTCTTACAAACACAAACACACAAACTCATACCCTCACATTTGTTAAAAAGAGTTAGTGTTTATATACACACTACTCTACCTACACACATTGGCAAATTGATCGTTATTTCTTTTCTAGAGTATTGGGTAGCCCTGAAAAGGGCTGTTTTTTGAACTCCTGATGCACCTATCTAATGGTTGCACCGTCCTGGCCTTGCGCCACACACGCATCTTCTTCCCCAGTCTTCTTTCACCTTTCTTCTGGGGAGCGCAGAGGGAGGATGATTCGCTTCAACACCCCAATCCTCTGTCTCGGGAATATTGAACGACATCCTCTCTTCTCTTTTCTTTTCCTCTTCTTCCCTCTCTCTTCTCTCCTCCTCTTCCTTCTTTACTCTTGCTTCTTCTACTATAGCCTCCGCTGATAGTTCGTTTACTATGCGCCTGGCATATTCCAGGTGCATCTGGAGTTCTAACAGTTTCACTATTCTGCTAGTCATTCTTCTGGCTGTGATGATCAATCAACAAGGGTAGCTGGACTGCCGAACGAGTTTCAATTTATACTGAAAGCGCGGACGTGATGGAAAACATCCCCCTAATAACATAAAATTCATCTTACCTAGATCATGACCAAAAAAAAAACAACAACGCGCGGACCTAAAAGAAACACTCACTCACTTTTTATGCTACCCATCACTATTGTAAAATTTTTATAAATCACTTCAATAGACTATCCACATACTCAAAGCAATTCAATCTAACTCCAAATATACACCTCAAACACCAAAAAAACATCATTTTAATCTACTATCCACACCAACTTACTTGAGCTCTTACAAGCACAAACACACCAACACATACCCTCACATTTTAAAAGGAAGAGTTAGTGTTTATTTTCACACTACTCTACCTACACGCATTGGCAAATGGATGGTTATTTCTTTTCTAGAGTATTGGGTAGCCCTGAAAAGGGCTGTTTTTTTGTTTTGCTATGGCATTCTTTTTTAGTTTCTAAGAATGCGATGTCCTCTGAGGATAGACTTTCTGGCGATAGGTCTGCTTCTTCGGAAAGAGAAGAAGAACTCTTTGGTGTCGATACGACAATCGACAAAGCCTCTGTCAGGTTCAGGTTGCTGCTGCTGCTGTTGTTGTTGTTGTTGCTGCTGTTGCTGCTGTCTCTGAAGTCTGTACTTCTCTGTCCATTCTTCTTTTTCCCTGTTCATTTCTTCTCTGAAGAGCTCTTCTATCAGGTCTTCAGTGACTTTTAACATTCTCACATTCTCTATTTCTTCTGGCTTCGGTATCAGACTGTGTCTGACCCTATGCAAATTCACGTAGGCTTCGTTGAGCTTAGCTAGTTTGGAGCACATCTTCTTAGGAGGATGAGTCGACAATGGATGGTTAGACTGGGAACAAACCGGTTCTTAAAGTTAAAGCGCGGACGTGAAGGAAAACATCCCCCACACGGTTTTTTCGAGCCGCAACGTTCATGAGAGGGATAGTAAGAAATCAAAGAGCATAAATCCAACATTCTTATAGCTAAACAAACCTCAAAAGCATTTTTTCAAAACACAACATTTTTTATTAAAAAATCACTTAACACTAAACAATAACATTTCTAACATTTTTTAACAATAATCCAACACTATAACATCAAACAATTTTTTTTCAAAGCACAAACATTTTTTTCTCAATAGACAATCTACTTTGAACAGGGCTGACAACGTTGTGAATGAAATTGTGATTTCCACTGTTGGAAATCATTAGGCCATTGATGGACACTACGTTTCCTAGCTTGAGACAAAAGATAAGCATAATGGTCACAAAACCATCGATCTACTTTCACATCGTTTCTAGCAGAAGAACGAGGATCGAAATGAGTCACTAAATGTTCTAAGGAATAGCCCAGGCTGCGATGATGCAGAAAATACACACAGTATTGTCCACACACCAAGGAATCTGTGCCTTGTAATTTCACGTTATTGAATCGGGTGGTTTGAGCATTTCTTCTCATAAAGTCGATGATATCGTCTTCCAAAGGGGGCAATCCGTACGAATCGAAATATTCCACACATCCTTCTTGAGGAAAGTAGACGGCTACCCAGTGGGTTCCTGGGAGATGACTGTCGTCCGTGTTGATCACGTAAGCTTGATGGTCTTTAGGTTTGCGATGAGGGAGTTCATCTTTAGCACAGACGACAGGATTCCAAGAAGCCGTATACGAACTGTGGTTCAAAAGGTAATAAAGTTCCCAGGTATCCATTGTTTTGTGTGTTTTTTTTCTTCTTCACAGGTAATAATACGTCGTCAATTCGATCCTGACTTTTTGCTTGAAAATGTCTGACGAATAAATGGTTATTCGTTCTGTTTCCTCACTCTGATTCAGGAGAGCTTCGATACGATGGATCTCTTGAGTGGTTAATGGTGGACAAGAATGTTCACGCAAGTCTTTATACCACTGGTGCAACACGTCTTTGTTCGAGATGAGACTCCAAGCTTCGTCCAGATACTCGTCCAATTTTTCTTCTTGACTTAACATCAGGCATTTCTCGTGTTGAATTTGACTGGGATGATCGTTTTGACATCCATAGCAATTTTTCTTGATCAATTCCGTCATTTTGTCGACCAAGTGTTTGGCAAAACAGGAGACTAAATGGGCTTCTTGTTCTGGCCATCTCGATTTCATCATGATATCTTCTTCGTCTTTGTCTTGAGATTCTTCTCCTTCCACGGTCTCTTCACATTCCATCTCCAAAGTTTCTCCACTAGGTAAAGAGGGATAACAGTCTTCCATAGCTTCTAATAATCTAGAATGACTTCTCTCAAACTGTTGATTTCTATGGTATTATCGAATTCTGCATACAGGATGACGTTCACTGTCTGTTTCAGTTCTTCTGCAAACTGAAGTTCCACACGAATCTGGCCAGATTTTATAGGGTGGAAATGTCCTTCGTCGCTGCCTTGGTCTGGAGTGAAATCGAAAGCCCACAAAGCATAGCCTCCGTCATAATCGTCGTACTCAATGCCGTGACTGGTGTTGGTTCCTAACTGGCCGGTGGCTTCGTACAGGGACAAGTACGATCTCAAGTAATTCTTCTCTTTAAAGTCAGGTTCGAAAGGTCGGGTACACAAGGTCTTGCCATCCCGACTGACTTCGATTTTCTTCACAAAAAAGTGTTGAAAGTTGAAAGGATTTTCTTTGATGGCTCCGTTGAAGGCTGAATTCGAGACCATACCAAGGATTAAACGTTTGGGTAACTGTCCTTGGAACAGATGATCTTCGGTTATGGATTGCAGTCCAGAAGAAATGGTGAACGTTTTCACTTCCACACGTCGTATGGGATACTTGGCGGTCGTTCTGCTCAACGTTTGACTGATTTCGTTACCTACTTTGGGTAACACTTCTACGCGTCGTACGTAGAGTTTGGCTTCTAGGATTTTGCTTTTAGGAGCCTTAGTAGGATCAGCAGCCAGCAAATGGAAAGCGGCACTGCTGCGATTCAGTCTCAAGCGGACATTCACCCCGTTCAGCAAATATTTCTCTTGCAACCACATGTCCAAATGCAAACGATCCATCAGTTCTAAACTTTTCTTGTTTAAGATTTTCTCTTCTCTTGCCTCAAAGCTGGGATTGGTTCCATCTGTTTTGTCGAACTTGTCCGCTTCGTCAGCTACCCACAGCACGCAGGCATTGAGATGACTATCCTTGGCATCTATTCCGTACGTCAAGAGATTTTCCAAGTAGGCACGGTAAGGGTATGTATCCATGCTGCTGCTGACTAGTTTGTTATTCAAGTACAAATCCACTGAGCTGAACAAGGAATGCATGAAATTGTTGACGGGAGCTATATTATCATCTTTTTCTACTGGATCATCATTTTTTTCTAGAACTTGGACTTTCAGGTACAAGTAACTGCTATTCAGATCGATGTAATCTTCGGGCTGTCCTTTGATTTCAAACTCAATGGGAGCAGAATCGGTCAGTGAGGAGATGGGATTAAATTCCACCCATTGGGATTCTTGCATGGTCATCATGGTGGGGGGCATGGCAAACAGATCCAGTTCCGTCTTGGAACAGGCGCAAGACTCTCGGTGCATCATTTTGTTCTGTGTTTCAATAATCGAAAACGTCTAAGTCTCGAACGGTTCTTCTTTTCTTGGCCTTTCTAGCTTGAAGTCTGGTGAAAGGGTGTTTTCTTCGTCGTCTCTTTCTGCCTTGTCCTTGCTGAATGCTTGACTCGGTAGCGTGCAGGGCATTTATAGGTGTGTCTCGTCGGCCTAAAATGTCTTTGCCCGTTTGCAGCAAGACATTTTTGCCAGCCCTCATGAAGGCTTCTTTAGGGTTTTGTTTGTCGATGATCACATTTTGGAGAAATTCTTTGCCTTGCGTCAGTGCCGCATCTTTCAAGGCGTGCAATCCGCGTGTCACCATCGGTTTCAACACCGGGGCCACCGAACGAAAGGCCGATTTTAACATGTCTCCTAAACCGTGTCCTCGCTGTCGAGCAACCCCTCGGTACACTGGATACATGACTTACTTACTTACGAGTCGTGAGAGAACCGTTTTCGAAAATGGAGTTTCACCGTGACTTTTCCTTTGGTGAATGGAATATTTTGTCCCAGATCTCCTTTTATAGCAATGTTGACCGTGTCCAAATAAGACTTGTTGACAGGCAAATAGTGAGGATGGACAAATTCGCGGTGGATGTGGTAAGTGTTTCCACCTTCCTCGTCAGTGACCGTGGCAGAATTTACTTTGAAAGGAATGACACGTAGTAACGGTACGGAGGTGTGTCCCACCACGTTATACTCCACCACATCGGAGTACACGAAGATCAAATTCAGTCCTTGGTTCAGTTCTACCGGGTAACGAAAATACCTTGCAAAATGCCCGTCGTTGTCAATCTCTGCCCTTTTAATCTTTTTGGTGTCCTTATCCGTGACCATTTTGAGGTCTCCACCCAAAATGTCATACAATTCAGGGCAAAATTTAATACGTATACTTCTTTCCTCACTTTCAAATTTGATGAGTAGACGGTGAGACAGTTTGTGGTACTCGATGGTGACACGTTTTTTTTTGTCCGGTCAGAACTTTGTCAAAGGTTGCATAGAATTTGTCAGCGATGGCTTCCACGAGATGTTGACCACTAAAATAATGGCCTGGGTTAATTTTAAAGTGATAAACGAAAAGAGGAGGAGAAGAGTCACTGCTGCGGGGTAATAGCTCCTTTGCAGAATGTAAGTTATGTTGAGGACTGCCCGTCATCTTTTGCTGCAGTGCTGTGTCCAAAATTTCGACGTCAAAAGTGTTTTGACCTTCAATGATGTTTTGGATTTGTGTTGGGTGAATCATTTCTACCAAAGCCATTTCCCAATGGGCTTCGTGATCTAAGGGGATGGCCTGAGGTAATTTGACCGTGTAACAGCACAACGTGTTGTGGGGAAACACCTCCATGGAACTGTCACTGGGTAAAGTTAAGTAAAATTGGTTTTGGTGACTCATAATTCCAGAGTTCTGTGGCTGTCCGAGGGGATATTACTGGACGTCAGAGGCGTGTCTCCACCCAAAATGGGGTTCTGGTTGTGGTTGTTGGAGTGGTGACTGGCACTGGCACTGGACACAAGGTTCCCGTTCGAGGAGAATTTCAGGGAGGGATTAGGAAGCAGGTAACCGATGCAACTGCTCAATAAAATGGTCCACAATTGTTTGTCTCCTTGTTGCAAACTCAAATTGGCAATGGCTGCCCCGATGACACAATACACCACGAAGATTTGGCAGAAAAAGACGATTTGCGTTTTAGGCACACGTTCTCCACACCACACCCACAAGGGTTGTTTTTGTAAATCTTGCACAGAAGAACTAGGTGAAGAAGGAGTGGTCGACGTAGCTGCGTCTGATGTGTGAAAGGGCATGATGGTCACTTCTTCTTTTTATAGTCGATGACTTGCGAAGCGTCGATCCAAGAATCGAAACTGGGTGGATATCCTTTCCAACGTACTCTGACTTCTTTGACACGTCGTTTGCCCACTTTACGGGTTCTGCGTTCGAGAATGCTTTCGATGTCGTACACGTCGTCTTCTTTTTTGGTGACACGTTGTAACTCGGGCAAATAAAACGTTCCTTTGAGTACTTCTCCGTTCATGTCTTCCAATTTATAGACGGCAGGATGACGGCCATGCACTCGTCCAGTGACGCGAAACAATTCGGTCGTCCAGTTAGGTAAGTAACCTTTGTCGAAAGTGCGTTTGGTTTTGCCAATGCGCACCCAATCTCCTACGGTCAACTCTCCACTTTTCTTGGGGACAGCCCTCGTCGGGGACGTACCGAACAGGCGCTCGAACACCAGCACTTCGTTGTCGGGAGTCACGTCTTGCGGGGCACGTCCGATGCTTCGATGGTAAGATTGGTTGTACGCTTGCACCAGGTGCGGTAAGATGTCGATGTACTTCAGAGTGTGGTGATGCGTAAAATATTTCCACATGCGTTCTTTCAAAGTACGTTGAAAACGTTCCACGATGCTGGCTTTGGTTTCGGGATTCTCGGTGGTAAAAAAATGAATGTCACGTTTCTTTAATTCTTTTTGGAAAGCTTGGTTCAGAAATTCGGTGCCTTTGTCCGTTTGCCATCGAAGAGGGCGACGACCACTTTGTTTCAACACCCGTTGCAGGGCTCGCACTAACTCGCTGCTCGATTTGGAAGTCAAGGGCACGACCCAGGCAAATTTGGAAAAGACGTCGATGACACAAAACAAATATTTGTAGCCACGATTGTAGCTGGCCAAATGAGAGACATCGGCTAAATCGGCTTGCCATTGATGATCGATGCCTTCCACTCGGGTGCGACTTCTGGCAAACTTGCGTCGAATGGGTTTGTGTAAAGTGTAGGTAGCTTGTTCTTGTAACCATCGTTGCACTTGAGGTAAACGGAGACTTTTCAGTCGAGTTTTGGCAGCACGATACAATTTTTGAACTCCTGCGTAACCTGCAGGATGGGAGGGATCGTAGTAAATGCTGGCTAAGACTTTTTCCATTTTTTTTGTGTTGGTTGGTGTGTTAATAAGTCACCCACTCTTTGGTGATGCTACTTTGGGTGGGTCGAAAGGGTGGTTTGGAAACGGATTTACGTGTCCGATGGGCTATGGGAGTAGAAGTCGAAGGTAGTGGTGGTGGAGGTGGCAATGGAATGGCTTTGGTTTTCTTTTCTTTTTTCGCTTCTGGTTTCTCTTCTTTCTTTTTCACTTCTGTCGAAGGAGGTGTGGACATCATCTTTTTAACCCAAGCTTTCATTTCTTCTCGTTGGGGTGTGGGGGACGGGGTCAACAAGGATGCTGCAATCTTACTAGAAATGGGAGCTGCTGACGGTGTTTGAAACACTTCGCGCGTCTCTTCTTCCTCAGGTCTTTGTGGGGTAGCATCTCTGGTGACGGTTGGGGATGACAGTAGTGGTGGTGGTGGTGGTAATGATGATGATGGTGCTGGACTTTTCATCAAGGTCTTAAAATCCTTCAGAGTGGGTAAAGCTGTTTCGTCTAAAGCTTTCTGGTGAAAGAGTTGCAGTCTTTGCAAGAGTTGACCGTACTTTTGCGATTTTTCTGTTTCGGACAAATCTTGGCGATCCATCAAGGATTGCAATTCGTGTTGTAACTGGGACATCTCGCTCAAATTGGGATTGGGAGGTAAATGCGGGGTGCGTTGTTCTTGCCACCGATGGTATTCCATCCATCGTTTGTAAGGCACTAAAGCTAGTTTTCGTCCTTCCATGGGGTTGTCAGGGGTCGATTCTGAGATCTTGGGACTTCCGAGGGCCTTTTTATCTTGCTCCCACCAGTCCTCCCAACATGGTTCCCAAGACTCCTTTCAGTATGGGGCCTAACAAGAGAGGTAAAATGCCTCCACGTTGGACCAACATCTTCTTTTTTTGACGAATGGGAATTTTCTTTTGAACCATTTTCCGAAGAACGTGACGATGTTTGCCTAAGCATTGTTTCTGGTGTTTGGACAAAGGGATCGTGCCTTTCAAGACGTTCAAACAACATTCGCACACGGTATCGATGACCTCTTTGGAGGCCGTTTGAATGAGTTTTATTCGTAGGGGTGGAGAAGCTTTGGACAGGACAGATAACATGTCCCCATGTTTGGCTAAACGTGGTGGCAGTCCTTTCCTTTTCTTTCCTTGGGGTTTTCTGGAGGGTGACATCTTTGAGTCTTCAGGAGCACCAAAAAACACTGATATCCTACTCGGTCACAGGCCTTTTTTATACTGGAACGCGTCGCCATTGATTGTCTTTACGTCGTATCAGTTTGAGGACAGGCATGACACGTCGTGCAGGGGTACGTAACGGACTAAATCGAGCCAGTTCTTGCTTGGACAAATCCAGTAAACTTTGTAACATGCCCGATCTTTCATGGACTTTGATTTTGGGAGAAGGTACTTTGTGAGCAGCAGCCACTGCCGCTAAATGGGAAGGTCCTGCCACTGGGGAAGTTCTTTTGGGGGTCATCAACGGAGAAGTTCTTGGTGTAATCAACGTCTCCAAGTACTCTTCAGTTCCTGGTGACATCAACGGAGAAGTGGACAAACGTGAGGCTGTCGGAGACGCTGTGGCAGGTCGTGGTTTGCGAGTGTAAGGCTGCGTCCTGGCCGCAGTGCCTCTCTTGCGACTAGTTTTCTTCTGTGGACTTTTCTTTTTCTGAGGACTTTTTCTCTGTTTCTTTTTCTGGGGGCTTCTTTTCTTTTTTCGGGGTGGTGTCTGGTAAGAGGAGGGTCCCGCCACTGGAGAAGTTCTTCTCTTTGGGGACCTGGTCTTTTTCTTCTTGGGGCTTCGTTGAACTTTTGTCTTAGGGATAACTTTGGGGGCATTAGGATCCCATCTTAAGAGTGAGCGAATGATGACCCCTCCTAGAGTACCGCTCCCTCCAGGTTTCAAAATGATTTGTTTTTTGGTTTGAGTGTCGATGCGGGGATCGGCCAGTTGGACCAAAGCGACTTTGTTTCGATCGAAAAAGCGTTGGGTTTGATGAGGAATCTGAATGATTCCTTGGAGTAATTGACGTGCCGTCACCGTGAACCATCGTAAGACTTCTTTGAGGCTAGCTTCTAAGACACGAGCTCGTGTTTGTGGATCTTTTTCTCGACTGATGCCATACAAGGCACGAATCAATTTGACGGGAAGATGCGACTGAAGGGACGTCATGTTCGCACTGAGTGTGAGACAGACGAAAAAGGGTCTGAGGTTTTTATAGATTTTTTTCATGGGGAGTGAAATGAAGTCGAGGACGGAGACGTGTACAGGACAGGCCCTCCGTCTTGGCACCAGTGGTGAAACAAGTGGGTACGAAATCGCAAATCCTCGGGAGTCGTAGGTTTCAAATCGACGAGTAAATAGGCGTGTGGCGTTTGAGTGGCATCGTCGTACGCCTGAGTCAGTCAAGGCGTTCCTAACTGTTTGGCTAAGACTTGCACTTGCGATTTATCTCGAGGGCTTTTAAACAAGACCACGTAATGCGCATTGAGACTGATGGTGCGATGGGCTTTACTTTGTTGAAACAAATTTTGGGTGATGTAAACGACACTGGCATTACGGTGATGCCCTTTGCGCGTGAACCAAAGTTTAATTTCTTCTTCGTCTTCTCCTAACATGTCGTCGAAAATGACCAAATGGGTTAGACGGGAGTCAGAGACGATGCCGTCGTCTTCTTTAGGAATGCCTTCCACAAACACGATGGAATCGCCTTGACTTTCTCGCAAAAGGCTGTACGCCGATTGCCACTCTTTGTAACACCACACGATCCATTGAGGGGGTCGATCGATCAAATGATGTTTATGCTCGATCAAACGTTTGACGAATTCGGTTTTGCCTGAACCGCTAGGTCCAGCAATGAGCATGTTAAAGGGATGGCGAAGATACAAAGCCTCCCAACTGGCACGATCTAAGTGTTCGTCGATGACTTTGACAGTAGAGGAAGAGGGAGCAGAGACAGCAGAGGTAGCCATGGTGTGAGAAATGTCACTTGTGACACGAAAAACAAACAAGACAAGAGTTTATATACTTTTTTCAGAACACGTTTATTGAATGTTTCAAATATGAACACGAAAGACAAAAATACATACAACCCAAATAGTGATGTACAGGAATATAAAACACAGCAAAGCGATCAAAGTGGAATATAAACAAGTGTCTGTACAACATGTTTTGGTTAACCAAGATGTCCTAGGGACAGTGTGTAATGTTCTTACAGTCTCTACATGAGGTATTGTCACACAAGTGTCCTCCCGGAATGACCTTTCAGGAATGTCCATGACAGTCCTGTCCTGAAGCGAGTGGTTGTTCTCGGTGACGGGTTCTTCTGGCACCGTCACTAACACAGGTTGAAAAGTAACTTTTTTCCTTGAACAACTCTTGTGCATACTGGGCCACTTCTTGGGTCCAAACCTCAAAACCCCCCTTTTTCCAGTCACGAACATCTGTCCAATGAGGGTGTAAGTCACAAGCTACACACACATCGTCATACACGTCTTGGGTAGCTAAAAGTTGACGAATCTTTTTTTCCTGTTGAGGTCGAGAAGTATCCAGATGAAACCGCAAGGCTTTGAGCAAAAGGAGTTTTTCGTGACCATTTAAGGCCATGGAGGTGGTAAGTACTGATCGTAAAGAGTCCACAAAGAATCGGCTGGTAAACGAAATCCCAGAAAACAAGTCACTAAGACACACACCACTTGTCGTCCCAAATTGAATGGATACAGTTCTTGCAATAATCGATGGTAATGATCCACGGTTTGAATATGGTCATTGAGTTCCTTCCACGGAATCTGTTGGATTACATACGACATAAGTCGTGGCATAGCTGCCTGTTTTTATAGTCTCTTTGTTTCGAAAAGAATACACGTACTTTCTAGCCAGTGATGTTCGTTTTCCAGTGGGTAATGTGAATCTTGCATACTGTAACCGAAACGTCAGAGTTCGATTAGAAGTTTCCTCTTCCGCTAAGTAGATTCCACGTAAAATATGTTGGTAATCCTTTACCTCGTCTTCCTCAATGGGTTGCTCAAGGTGAATCTCGAAGTAACCAAAATGATCAACACGTGAATCATCGGGGGCCTGGAAGTATTGAACAAGGTCTGACCACTGAAACAATTTCTGACGAATCAGTTCTCTTATACCCTTCAGGTACCAGTGGTTAAAGATCTGGTGACGTAACGGATGCAATTGTTCTTTACGTTTCACTTGTATTTTGACCAGCTCTCGGTAAATGCGTTCTCTCAACTCCACAGGCAAAGCACGAATGTTCTCTTGTAAAGTATCCATGAATAGGTCATACTAAATCCTCTTTGGTCTGACACAAGAAATGTACTCTTTGCACAAACATGGTTTCACTTCAGTGTCGAATTTAAATCGTTGAGTCACTAATCTACACATTACAATTCGTTCAGAAGTTTCCTCTTTCACTAAGTTGACATTGTGTTCAAGATGTTGGTAATTCGTTAACTCTTCCTCTGGAATTCGATGCAGTACGTTTACAATGATGTAACTACAATCGTCCATACCAAACCAATCCTTTTGAAAACTAGAGGATCGTTGATCAATGTCTGTCCGATGGAACACTTTCAATTGAATCAATCCTTGTATAGCTTTCAGGTACCAGTGGTTCAAACACCGGTGACGTAACGGATGCAATTGTTCTTTGCGTTTCACTTGTATTTTGACCAGTTCTCGATAAATGCGTTCTCTCAACTCCACAGGCAAAGCACAAATGTTCTCTTGTAAAGTATCCATGAACAGATTATTATGGTAAGAAGTTACTTCAATGTCTCGGTCCCACTAAGGGTAAGTAATGACAATTCGGTGACCATCGAGCATGTTCTACGTAGGCCGAATCTTGCGGTTCCCAGTGGTGAAGTGACACACCGCAACTGAAGCACTTGACTTTATCTCCTTCGCCCAAGTAGAAAAATCCGGCTCTGGCTAATTCTTCGGGGGTCGGTCCTCCCAGATACTTAGGCCATTTTCCTTTGAACGATTGAAGACGATTTTCAAAGTCGCAGTATTCCGACAAACGCACAGGGAACGAATATTCGTCTTTCACAGGTTCGTTTCGATGAGGGTTGAGTGACATGGGTAGGAGTTTGCTCAGGGCTGGATGACATCCGTAGGGGGGTAGACGTGAAAGTGAACATTCCCCTTTAAAACGAAACCCAGTAAAATGTCCAAGAGGACGAGCGGCATCACTTTCGCATCCCACAGGTTTGACACGCACAGCATCACTTTCCATGATAGGGGTAGGGGCACTAAAGTTCCCATGATGCTTTACGGCATCGCTCAGGTCACAAGGTACAGCATCGTACCCATCGCAAGGCTCACAATCGCATTCCACTTCCGAAGCCTCACACTTGAATTGTGCCCTTCTAAACAACTTGTTCTGTGTTTCTCTGAAAGTATTCATCTTGTTCGCTCGGTCTTGGTAGTCCCAATGAACTATCGATCTTGCCTAGGGTTCCTTTTTTATATACAGACCAATACCGACGTGACCGTACGGTAAGGTGAAATGATTGGGAAGTCGAACTCGCTTCTGGTATACAATTTGATAGACTTTTTCCAAGGGTCGACTGACGATGTGGTGAGTGGGTAAACGTACAATCTTGTTCGGTTGATAGGTGGTCACTTTAAAGTTTCCATCCTCTCCCGATTGCAAGGCTTCTTTCAATACCCCAAAGTTGACCACTCGACTGGTACGATAATTCAGAGTCAGTCCTTTCACTTTGCACGTCGTGTGCACTTCTCCTTGTTTGTCCCGGTATTCGTAGCCGTAATTTTTGGGACCGCCACTGACGAAACTTAGAATCTTGTCGTCGGGATGCTCGTCTGTCCAGGCTCCTAAACGGTCTCCTTCGATGTTAGGGTGATGTTGAATCGGGTGATGGATGTAAATGCAGCTGTCCGTGTCAAAGTACAGGACGCGTTCCCCTAACAGTTCTAAAGCTTCGTACAATTTTAAGCGAGCATGAGCTGTCACGTAAGCCGCAATGATGACATTTCCAAAAGGGTCGTCTTGTACAAAGTCCAGATCTTCTTCGTAATTGACCAAGATCAAATTCTCTCGAACGACGTCCACGTGTTTCATGTATTTGGTTTTGTCGTGAATCATCTGGAAGTAGCGGGAAGGTTCTGTCAAATATTCCGTCTTGGGTAAACACGGTCGTTGTGCCATTTTACCCCACAAGCAATTTAACATCACTTTGGCAAACGATCGCCTGCCTTCGTTTTTCTCGATGTGGTCTAAAGTGATGCCTTCTTGTTCGTAGTATTTCTCTTTGAATTTTATTTGGTCTTCGGGAGTGTGACACCAGGAAGGATAGCCGCTGGCTTCTTGCTTCAGTTTCAAAAAGGCATCCACGTAGTCGGCGAAAATGCCTTTCTGACTGGGGTCACCCTTGCGGTATTGTTGTGTCTTGGGAAAGTGGCAAATTTCGTACACTTCTAACAGTTGGTATCCCATGTCCAGAGCTTTGAACAATTCTACGCTGACCCACGTTCCCGTCAAGGCCCGTTCTTCTTGGGTGTGCTGACAAGGCTGATCTTGGTTGCACGTTTCGGCACAAGTACGGCACAAGGGAAACATTAGTTTGCCTTGACAATGGTGAGGTAAGACGGGATGGTATAGGTTCGTGGGAGGCAAAACTTTACACTTGATCAAGCCTTCGTATTGTCGAATGTTTTTCAGGTCGATGTGTTCAGTTAACAATTGCGGGTGCCCTACAGGAAAGCGACAATATTTGCACACGTAGGGATACAGCGAACACACGTCCAAGTATTTGATTTCTTCTCCTTTCTCTTCGTCGGCTTGGTACAGCAAACAGGTGGCATTGGTCCTTCCTCCGTACAAACTATCCCTCGGGTTCAGCGGGTCCATGAACTGGTAACTTTCCACGAGGCGTTTAAACTCGGGATCGGTTTTCATACGGTGATCGTACTCGTGTTCCCACATTTCCACCACTTGGTATCCTTGCTGTTCTAACTTTAGGCGTCGCTGACAAGTGTCCTGGTACAAGTCTTCCATGGTTCGTTGTAAAAACTGATTTTTAGTGCCACGGTCAGGGTAACAGACAGGACATCCGTGAAATAAGCAACCGTTAAACTCGTACACGATCTTGGGGTTTTCTAAGTCCCAGCCATCGACCGAATACGTTCCGATGGTCTTTTGGCCCCCCCCCCCCCCCCGTTGCGGGCATGCTGAATCCACTTGTCTTCCTTGTCGCACAAGTAATGTAACCAACGTAGGGCTTTGACCGAGTATTGACGCTTGACAAAGTGGGTCGTTTGAGGGCTGATGACAGCCACGGTGTTTTCAGGCATGAATCGTTGTCGATACACTAGGGAACACGCTTTGGCAATGGTGCAAGCTTCTTTCAAAGGATCCACCCCTCCGTGTTCCATGAACAGTTCTCGAAATTTTCCACAGCAACGCCGTAAAATGTCCACGTCGGAACGACAATACTTTAGCATTTCTTCCTGAAAGTCGAAAGGGTCCGAGGCGTGAATCTGGTACCAAGCGTAGAAAGCTTCTCGTTGTTCGGTACGCATGTTGTCGGGGTCGTAATAGTGAGCCTCAGGCAAATGGGGTAGAACGGCGTGTTGATTGGCTTCCGTATTGAAAAAGTGTGGAAAGTACCCTTTAGCCATTTCTGTCATTCCAAACGTTTTAGGCATTCGGCTCAAAGGCATGGCCAAGTAGCTCATCGAATCTTTAAACTGCACTTGTCCCACTTGCATGAAAATGATTTTGGCTCCGTTTAAAGTCACTTTAGGACGCTCGGTACCTTGTTCCGTATAGTATCTGAGAAGAAACTGTCCATCGTATCCGGAGAAATTGTGAGCCATCACTGTGGCATGGCGATGACAATCTCCGTAACGTTCGATGTCCTCTTGGCTCCACGTCTTGTCGACGGGGTCTAAGACCCATTGGGCAAAATCGGCTAACGTGTTTGGTCCCCGAAAGATTTTTTCACGCCCTCCGGGAATCTTGCTACAGTGAGGGCAATGACTGAAGATAGGTTCTTGAATGCACTTCTCGCACGCTCGATGAGCCACGCAAAAATTAGGAATGTGAATGCCAGTCTCTTGCATGCATTCGAAATCGAAAAAGATGAAATTGCCTTTCTTCTTGTGACCGTCCTCTTTCTCTGGTGGGGATTGGTATTTTTGCACGTAACATTCGTGTTCCAAGTCCACGATGTGGTGACAAATGTGACATTTTTTCTTCCCTGAACATACGTGTGCCTTGGTATTATTGGTACGTATGCCTTGTCCACACGTAGGGCACAATCTCAGGAGTTGACAAGCGCATTTCTTCTGTGAACCTTGCGTCTTCAAATGTTGTTGGTAACAGGTAGGGCTGACAAACGTGCGCAGACAAGTGGAACAAGGCACTGGTTCTTCGCTCAGACAGGGTGGAGAGGCCAAACATCCTGAGCATTTCCATCCACAATGTTTGTGTTGCTCTCGATTATTATAACCATAGTCACATTTCTCACAATAATAAACATATCTCAGGAATCCAGTGATACTGGTAATCGTATCGAAATGGTCATCGTGATGATAAAGGTGAATGTATTTTCCGTCCTTAAAGTTTTGGCCTCGAAACAACAGAGGTCCGCGCACTTCTTGAGGGTGCACTTTCAAGGTGTATCGTGGAGCTAGGGCATCTTGCAATTTTTGCATCTCAGGAATGCCACAGGGTGTGTCTTTGGACAGTCCGGCTTGTTGTAACAGGAGTTCTGCTTCATTTCGTTGTTTGGCTCGGTCGGAACGTTGAATAGTGTCCCAGGTTCTTTTCCATTCTACCGTGTCGTTCTTGTTGGCATAGGTTCGTCCCACCACGATGGCACGGGCTAAACACATCTGGTCATGAGGGTTGTTAATTCGGACGAGACTCTTTTTGGTGTTGCGAAGGTCGTCCACCAATAACATCTTTTTGCGTCCTGTCCCTTGAGGAGGAGAGACGTGGGTCATGTCCAGTGTGGCTTTACCATCGGTGATGTCAAACTGATCATTAGATTGTTGTACGTGTTGAATCTTGTCCATGACTTTGGAAGCAGTCAATTCTGCAGGGGTGCTAAACTCGATCCAAACAGGGGATTTCAAACCGTCGTGTTGTATGGAAAGTCTCAAGCGATCGTCTTCTTTGGGTTGACATTGTCGCTTGAGTGCAGTGAGCAAAGAATCCCACACCTCGGTGATGAACACTTCTGCTTTCTCTAACGGCACTTCAGCCTTGAAATCTTTAAACTTCACCGTGTATTTGTAAGCCGTAGTTCTAAATTTTCTAGAGGAGCGCTTTTCCGTCTCTCGAATGGAATAGTACTTTTCAGGGTTGACTAAGGGTGGTGAATTTGGTTTAGAGGTTTCAAATTCTGGTTCACTCATGTCCTCTTCAAAATCACTAGCATGAATTTGTGCCAAGATTTCAGCCCTGGTACGAGGCGATAGATCACGTTTCTGCCTCTTACTTTCTTCTCGAATGAATGGGATCGTTTCATCTTGAAAGCAAAAAGTCAAATGACTCAAGTTCAAACACCATAAACTACTTTATAGTCATAGCAGACCAGCGTATATAAAAGGGTGTGTGTCTTGTCCTTTCACTATTCATTTCACTCTCAAGCCGAGCACAACGATGGAAGAGACTAACCAGATGGAACGTTTCGTCAGAGCTTTGCGAGGGGTCATTAGAAAATTCTCTTCAGACCAGCCTACGGACTACTCTCCTTCCTTTAGAGATAAAAGTCAAGATACTTGCTATATCTGTCAGAAGAAAGGGCATTGGTCTTCAGAGTGTCCAGACCGTCAAAAAAGAAAAAAAACAGGGGATAAAAAAGACAAAAGTCAAGATACCTGTTATTATTGTCAAGAAAAAGGACATTGGTCTCCAGATTGCCCAAAAAAGAAACAAGAGGAGTCAGAAGAAAAGAGGAATTCTTCAGAAGAAGAGAGGGATTCTTCAGAGGAAGAGAGGGATTCTTCTGAGGAAGAAAGAAGACAGGTGAAGAAAAAGAAACAGGAGAAAAAAAGAAGAAGAGAAGAAAGCGAGGAGGAAGAAGAGGAAAAGAGTGTGAAGGTGAAGAAATTCAAAAAACAGAGAGACTAAACAAGGAGAAAAGAAGAAATCAATGAACTTTTGATTAAAGTGTTGTGTTGTGAATTGTGAATTGGATTGTAAAAAATGGAGAAAAGAATAAATGAATGATATAAGGTAAGAGTCTTTGAGTTTTGATTTTAAAATAAGAAGCTACACTCACGCACTCATACACAGACACGTACTATAAGGGTAAAATGGGTGAGTTATTTTTTTTTTTTGAGTTATTGGCAAATTGAAATTGTATTTCTTTTCGAGAAATGTGGGTGGCCCTGAAAAGGGCCTTTTTTCTTTATGGTGCAGGGGTGAGTTTAAGCAATCAATTTTAACTGCCTTAAGCCTTTCCCACGGCCAAGGCCTACTTCTGGACTGCGTAATGATTGGGTTGAAATCACTAAGGGTGGTACGGTAGGCTTAGTCACAGGGTTGACGTGTTTAGCTCGGGAAGGTCGTATTCTCTTCGGTCGTGATAAAGAAGTCTGATACATTTGTTTCAGACTTCTTAACTCCGCTAAAATGTCCAACAGTACCGTGACCGTTTGATTTTCACCCTCTTGTTTCTTTGCTGCTACTTCTTCTTGCTGTTGCTGCTGTTGTTTTTTTCTTACCTCTTCTTCTTGTTGCTGTTGCTGTAGGAGAAAAGCCTGTTCCGCTTCCTTTTGTCGTTGTATAAATTTCTCCAATTCTTCTTTCTGTCTCTGTCTAAAATTTTCCACTTGCGGTAATGAAGAAGGTAACGAAGGTTCCGGAACAAATTCTTGCGAGGAGAGAAAATCCACAAAATCCCAATTCACCTCTTCTGAAAGTAAGTCCGGGTTTCCTTGGGCGGTCTCCCCTGTTGGTGCACCCCATTGGATCGTTTTCTGAGTTTCCGTCATGTTGAATCACTGTCGCATAGATTGACTGCACACAAGCGCTAGCGAATCTATATAGACTACGTGACGTCACAGACTGCTCTCTTCAGATTGGATGCGGGCTGACTGAATTCTGTAACGCGTGTTCGGATTGGTGAATGAACTCAATCCGTTTCAATCCTTTCTGTCCCTATAAATAAGCGCAGTTCACTGCATTGATTCACCTATTCTCGGAGCCTCAACATGTGGACCGACGTTGAATCTTCAACCCTTGTGTCAACAATGATGTTCAGGACGGACATGCTCATGTATGTCCGATCCAAGTGGACCGTTGTCTACAGGACCAGCAGCAGCCTGTGGATAAGAAGAGTCTATATAGAGAGACAAGGTTGCCTCAAGAGAACTCTGATGTATGGCCCTGCTGTAAGACGAAGTTTGAGGACAAGAAGATGTCGCAAATGCCCTTTATGTTAAGGGCATATTAACATAAACCAAAGGCCCTTTTCAGGGCCAGCCATATTTCTCGAAAAGAGATAGCCTTTGAATTGCCTACCCCTTTTTTAAAAATTTTTAAATTTAAAAAAATCCCATGTTAAATTTCCCTTGTCCCTAAACAAGCCCAAACTCTATTCCCCATGTTAAATTCCCCTTGTCCGTAGAGTGACCCACGATTTATTCCCATGTTAAATTCCCCTTGTCCGTAAAGTGACCCACGATTTTTCGCCATGTTAAATTTCCATTGTCCGTAAAGTGACCCAGGGGTCCCTGTAATGCTAATTCCCATTGTCCGTAAAGTGACCCCTTTCACTACTGCTATGGTTGTAAACGAAGATCAAAAGCACTGTAGGTTGCAAACAATTTGAAATCTTTCAAGAAATGCAGTCAGTCATAGCTCACAATGTAAATAATGCATTGCTTTTTGCCGCAATGTAGTCACTTTTCTAAAAGAGTGATACCATTTTTAGTTTTGTGCACAAAAAGTTTTCCTTTATACCATTTTAATAGATAATGTCAAAATATGTGACGTGTACACAACTTTTGGCATAAACCATTTTCAGCCAAATTCTAAAGGTGGCAGGTTCCAGTTTCGTAAATTGGCCCCTGGCAAATTTCTTAACTTAAGGCTATAGTGTGACTTTTTCAGCTATTATTGTTTACTATTTAAAGATATGGATATATTTGTGAACTAGGTGTTTCGGGCTTGTGTTGTTCTTGAAATTGATGTCAGGCATGTACACCTTCCATAGCTACTCTGCAGTTTGTTGATAGTGAAATACCAATAGTCGGTTAGGAAGAAGAGCTAGCCTCCCATAGCAGTAAACAATTGAGTTTGCGGTAAGTACATTCATTTGTTGTTGTTGTTGTTGTTGTTGTTGTAGGATTTAACGCCATTTTTGAGCACACGATAGGCTGTACACGGCGGCCAGTATTAATGGTGGAGGAAGAACCCGGGAAAACCCCGGAAAGAACCGCCGACCCACGAGAAGCTACTGGCAAGCTTTCTCACATACCCACATTGGCTGAATCCGAGACTCGAACCCACGCAGACATAGATGAGATGGCAATGATCTGTAACGGAGGGCGCTTTAAACCACTCGGCCACTCGGGGCCCCTACATTCATTTGTTGTTTGGTCGTTCGTTTGTTCATTCTTGCATTCATTTTATTCTTACGTCTAGTCTTGTACTTATATGCATCTACTCTGGTTGGTCCGTTTCATTATGAATAGTCAATTTAATTATACGACTAATTATTGAAATCGAAGATTATATGAATTAGATTGTTAATGATGGTCTCAATAATAATTATCTGCAATACAAAATCATGCAAAAAATATTAAGACTCACTGAGGTTCCATATAATAATAATAATGTTAAGCACAAGGGGTCTTTCTACCAAGCGAAACAATCACTTGCGTGAATTTGGCTGGAAGTCCCTTGTTTTTCTTTATTTCCAAGAACTTCAAGACAACAGTCGTTGTCAACTGAAAGTTTCCTTAACACGCAGACACCAAACAATTTCCCTCTAATCAAGCAATGACCACAAATACGCAACAAATAACTTCACAACTGCATGGCTTTTCTTGTTTCAAATACGCATGGCTTCCGCCCGTATCTCATTTGCATGACTTCTCCTCTAAGCGAAAGGCCAAAGATTTATACTTCCTGTTCCATCTCAGCTCAAAAACAGCATTATTCAAACAACCTACATTTACCATTCCGGCACCTGCTTTCACAATCACAATGAAAGTCATCTAAAAAAAAAAGAACCTCTCTCTCTCTCATGGTAGAAATATCGGTCCCTGTCATGAATATTTCACACCGAAAGGTACAACCGAACAACATCTCTTAATTAAGGTCGGAATTAATTAGCACCATGCCCACCGGAAACATTTTATCATGTTCTAACCCCACGTCATGCCGTTAAACGTGCATAGCATTTTAGGAAACTAATCCATTCTAGCATACCGTCTCGTGAATACTGTACATTATGACATATGTTAGTCGAAACTGGCTAATTCAGTGTGTGTGTGTGTGTGTGTGTGTGTGTGTGTGTGTGTGTAACAGTATCAGACAATAACTAACAAGTCTCTATTGCAAATATTCACAGATGTACAGTAGAAATCAACCGCTCCGGTGGCCTAGTGGTTAGAACGTCCGCCTCGGATCTGTCTATCCTTTTCCACTCATTATTCCTTTTCTAGTATGTCTGCAGACCAAGATAGGCATTCATGCAGAGTTAAAGCTGTTTTTTGACGTAAGTGTTTATGTCAACAAACGGTCACAAAACCCTTATCATTCATTAAAAGTGGCGAGTAATTACCCCTTTATCAGATGGTATGGATATGGACACTGATGGGGGGGGGGGGGGGGCTGGGTTTTCTTAATGCTTAAAATCTAGTAATCACTGCATGGCCCACACATTAATTTATGTCTTCATTCAGAAAACTATCAACAAGGACTGGGTCCTCCCCATAGCACAACGGTATTTTTCTGGAATGAATATCACTGACAATACTGTTAATACAAATTAAAAATAACCGTTAGAGCACTGAAATGATGCTGATCTGCCCTGGCATCATGATGATCTCTCATAAAATGATGCTGATCTGTCCTGGCATGATGTTGATCTGAACTGACATGATGCTGATCTCTCATGACATGATGCTAATCTCTCATGACAGGATGCTGATCAGCCCTTGCATAATGTCGATCTGCCCTGGCATGGCGTTTATTACCATGACATGATGCTGATCTGCTCTGACTTGATGCTGATCTGCTCTGACATGATGCTGACCTGAAGTGCAGCTTCTAAACCAAACCAGAGTCCAGTTAGAAAGACCTGTTAACTAATCCAATAATATACCGCCAATTCCATATTGCTTAGTCTATATATCAGGCCCTTTTACTAGACTTTACTGAATGCCATATTTATGTCACTAAATATTACTCTAATTACTATGACTTCATCGACTCTCTCTCTCTCTCTCTTTTAATGCAAAGCTTTACTTGTTTTCTATTTAGAAAAAGAAGTAGAGCAAAGCATTAAAATGAAACCAAGACAGTTTTACTATCTTAAAACTACCCCCCTCCCTTTCGTATTTTCCGAATTCCGAAAATTTCGTAGCTTTGGGAGTTGCATCATTTTGAATTCATGTAATTAGAGTTAAACTGCTTGCTCTTTTTTATTTTGCTCAATTCTTTTTAGAAATACTAAAACTAGACATTGTAGTCACTTTAGCTTCTAAGACTATAAATGTTTATCACACAAACCTCATTCCTTCACTGAAAATGTAAGCTTTCAAGTCAGCACATCTCAAGAGATACTAAGATGCGAACTCACCTAGTAGTTACATACTAGTATTGGTACCTGTTGCGTATATTCACAGATACAGATGTACTTTTCCAGGAACCGGAAAAGGACGGTGAGGAGGCTGGTTGCTTACAAAGAAAATTCCCGTTCGGAATTGAACGCGAAGATGAGTGTTCGTGGTCATAAATTTTAAATGACTTAATAAAATTACTAAGTTGTGTGCATTTGTTTTTATATCCTTGGTGCTTTTCGCATTTAAAACTGCAAGAGCGTATAACAGTTCGAAATGGTGGAGGGAATACCAATTCTATTGGCATTCATAAAAATAATTGGACAGGCTTACTTTATTTCATGTTTACACTGGAATAATTCACTACCATCGCACACAGTGGTGTTGTGTTGACAATAGCTGTAATATTTGTAGTACTAGTTAGCAGTAAGTGTCGCCGTGGTTCAGTTGATGGCGGCATTATATGGTTATAATTTTCTAAAAACCTGAAAATCACGGGTATAACAATGGACATAAGTTAGTCGTGTCATTCATCAAGTTATAATTTTTAAACTTATCGAGGCCATGGAGTCTCCAACACTGTCATCTTATTCGCGTCTTGAATTCAAAGCAAAAGGGATTTTGTTTACAAACACTGCCACCATATTTGCATGAGCAAGTCGATTTATTTCTCAGACAAGCTTGATGTAGTACATTGTCGTCGATAAGATCCGAATAATTAGGTAAATTTCCGTGGCTTTGGGAGTTGCATCTCTTGAATCCCTTTTTCAGGGAAATTAAATAATCAATTCCAATCACTGCCCATGTTGAACATAATGAAAAATTAACTAAGCCATATGTGATATTGGTAAGGGATACAAAATAAAAGCTACTTTCCAAACAACTAAAATATACACCTGCTGTTTTGAAGAATGTGTGTGTGTGTGTGTGTGTGTGTGTGTGTGTGTGTGTGTGTGCGTGTGTGTGTTTGGATTTTTAACGTAGCTTTAACAGTTTTCCTGTCATATCGCTACGATGTCTGCATTGTGGCAGTTGATAGCTATGCCTAGCAATGGAGCATCATGCCGCAAACATGTAGCATCATGTTCCACCCAGTCACATTATCCTGACACCAGGCTGACCAGTCGTAACACTACCCTCTTAATACTGATCGCCAAGCGAGGCAGCTACTAATACCATTTGTATAAGTCTTTAGTATGACGCGGCCGGGGTTCGAACCCGCGACCTCCCGCATCAGAGGCGGACGATCTAACCACTTAGGCCACATGAGAGGTTTGCGAACAATGTAAGTTAGTCTGTTTTCATTTTTACATCTCAAGTCACCATTATTATTACCATCAAATATCGTGCCCAATAATACTGGCTTTCACTGTTGACCTAAACTGCGTCACAACCTTGCTACCGATTCGGCATAAAATGTTAACTATCAAACTGTGATAAAATAGTATTAAATATTATTTCATTCCATGACAGAATCGGAAAATTCCATTGGTTTTATAAAATAAATTAAGCAAAAATAACTCAATTCCATATTGTGTATATGTATTAGAGCCACCATGGATCGGATCCGAAAGACGAGTCATGTGACCATGATTTGTCGTGCATAAAAGCGCTAATCATGCCTGACCACATTTATGGAATATTTTCGCATAACTCACTCCTCTGGCCAATAATGTAGGACCTACGTATTACGATGACATCGAACTGAAGGAATTCTGAGACTTCCAATTTCCACTTCAGACCTATTACCATAGCAAGTGAGCATTTATTAGAACCGGTTGGGGTCTTGCAAACGAACTGATACAGATGCCATCTTTCCTTGCATGAAAAAACACGTTTAAATTTCACCCCGTTTTGAAATTTCCCATTGTTCAAGTGAGATTTTGGATAATGTTGGCCGACTTCCTTGTGAGAATGTTATTTTTTTTTGTTGTTTTTTTGTAGTAACACTAATAGGGACTACCGAGGAATAACAGCCTTTTCTGGTTTTCGGTGGTGGATCTCCGAATATGGGCGGGGCTGGGGCTGGGAGGGGCAACAAGTAGGCAAGGGGCCTGGCTGCAGGAAATATTTTCGTAAAGTGGCCCATCAAATCTGGTAACTTAAGGCTTTGATATGAATTGCAGCTATTACTCTTTAATAATTATATACTATTTGTATATCGAATTGTGATCCGCCTATGGCGCAATAATACGCATATTCTTGAAACTGTACGGCTGACTCTAGATCAATGATGAAATCCCACACATTAATCAGAAATGACGCTGAAAACTATAAAATGTATTAATAACCCCCGTTTTCTAAATGAATTCAATATGGTACACGATTTCATCGCAATCCTTTCTGCTTTCCGTCCCCCCCACCTGTTATGGTCGGTAGTAATGTTAATTAAAGCAGAATAATGACTTTGATCAACTGTAAATATTTTAATTACATTTGTTGGTTCATCATTTCTGTGGCGGAAGTTCCTACATTTTAAGCATTTCTATGACATAGATTTGATAATTTATCTGTAAAGAAAACTTTGTGTAGGAGACATTCCATTAGTTTCGCACTGTATACCTCCCCCCCCCCATATACCCCTGCTTTTAATGATGAAAAATAAGTCACTTTCAGTTTGTCTGCAAAGGTTTACGAACACAATATATATATATATATATATATATATATATATATATATATATATATATATATATATATATATATATATATAAAACTATGAAGGGATAGATAAACTAGATCGATAGATTGGTATAATTCATGGATTGAATCAATGAAATGGTCATGGAATTTTTCATCTGTGCAAGCTTGTTTGTACTCGGCATTAACGTTTGTATTAGACTGCATAATTAATTATAGATCTATAGATTTATAAAGAAATACATCTGGGGTACTGTTCGATATTACTATTCTCAGTAACCATGTCTGGAAATACATTTATTATTAATTAAATTATTAATATTATCATTATTGTCTTTAAATCGAGATTTTGTCGCTTAGGGTGTATTCGTCTGAAATAAAGATAAACTTTGTCCACCACTTTTAATGCTGCTCTTTATCTATAAACAAAAAATAGACATACACACAGAGATGGCATGGGCGCCCGCACATAGGGGTAAGGGCAATTGTATCCACCCAATCCCGATTTCACCTCTAAACATGTTTTGGCCTACATCCGTAAAACTTAATAGCTGATCACTACATATTTGCCTCGCCCCTGAAAATAATTCTGCGGTAGCCCATGTGAGATAAATACATTTGAACGTTTGCTGACATCAGAATTCTTTCCTCCTTTTACCGTCCATTCTTATGACTACCTCAGTCCGTTCCAGGCCCTTCCGGAACAAGTATTGGGTAAGCAGTCAATGAAAAATGAATTAAGCAACTAGAATGATGAATTAACCAGACTTTTGCCAAACGTTCCAGCGACTACCTCCAGTCCGGTGATTTATCCACCGCTAATTAATATACATGAATTTCAATGCGGACAGGGCCTAGCACACGTAAGAAGACCCTGACAATGAGTAAGTATACCAACAAGATGTTCTCAACAAGCCCCCTCCCTCCCGACATGGCACAAAAAAGGGCGGAGAACAACTTGTCGGTCAATACAAAGAGAAGATCGTACATTTTATCGCTGATAATATCAGTGCACGGAATGATAATAAAATTCAAATCTACACTAACAGCTTTTTTAACCTTCAAATGATCCAAAGACCGTAAGATACAGGTAATAGTAAAGTCGAATCACTTAACAAAGACAAATCACGTGAAGACTTACCTCTACAGCCGTACGGAATGTACATGATTTAGTTTCCTGTTGAAAAAGCTAGTCATTGGCTTCTTTTCTAATACAGACCCAGTTCCAACCATAATGAAGGACGAAATCGAAAGGCGGACAACATACTCTGTAATTTACGAAGTAAACAAAAGGTTAAGAAATCCATCTATCTGAATATTCCGCTGAGTAAAGCAACTTCCACATTACGATCCCTACTTGACTGATCCACGAGATGAAAATCGACGGGGGTCGTCTCAAAACGTGTTATTGAAACTATCAATAGAATAGCGGCAACAACTCTTGAGTGAAAATAGGCTGATACATGCACAAGTTTGTCATTCCTTAATCCACTCTAACGGCCGTTTGAAGCAGACATCTGCCCTGTATGTGTCTCCATTCACTTTTTGTGGTTTAGAGATAAGAGCATTTGCAGGGTTGTAGTTTCATTTACCACTATAGCCAGCCATTCAAGGATTAAACTTAATACAGATATACAAGTATCATGATTAGAAATGTTTGTATGTGCGTAAATATATATATATATATCCTTAAGTGTGAACTTTAGAGACTTGTTGTTGAAATAGTTTTCGTATTCTCTCTCTCTCTCTCTCTCTCTCTCTCTCTGTGTGTGTGATGGGTATGCCTGAGAAAAATAGAGAATTAACATTACGTTATAGGTTAACACGGGAGGGGCACTCTGCACAAGAAAAAAAATCCCATGTTAAAATTGCTCTTTAAAAAGTTTCTAGGTACGATGGAAATTTTACCATGAGATGGCGGTGCAGTATGGGGACAAGATTGTTCATTGTCCCCAGACCGACCTAAAAATTTAGGGTCAGACGTGTTAGTCTGGGGACAAGGAAAAGTGTGATGCTATTTTTTTTAATTACAGTCTAACACGCACTCCCGTGATTCTAAAACACGTGCATAGTATGTGGGAGAAGGGGGATTATATATATATATATATATATATATATATATATATATATATATATATATATATATATATATATATATATATATATATCACTTTTTAACTTAATTTACCTACATCTTACTCTTCTTTAACGTTAAGTGAAAAATGTTATATGTTTTCAGGTCTAGTATGGTATCTATGGTATCTGGAACAAGGTGGAAGGGTTGTATTAGTCTGGAAGCTCTCCAGTAGTCAGGTGGTGATAGCAAAGTTTCTTAAAGACATATGCAATGTACCTGCCATAAGTGACCAATATTAGATCACATTACCACACCGATATATAGCACCTCAAAGACACAGGTCTTCATGAGGGAGATCAGCACCATTGTTCAGCAAGGTGGAGCCTCCCTGGAGCTGTATTTTCCTATTACATTTTCGCCTTTATCGACATCAAAATGAAATGCATTTTTACTATAAAACATGATACTGGTCCCATCAAAATTGTAAATCTGAGTGTGCTATTATTTATACTAACAAATGGTTGAGTATCTGACACAAAACAATGTGGAAATAACACCTGTCATTGTTTATTTTGTGTGCCTATCCATTTGATTCATTTTAAAATTTCTGAAAGCTGCATTTCCATTGGCGAACTTAAAGGTCACCAGAACATGACCCCTAAGCGGTCGCTGTAAGATCTTCAACCAGGACAGTATATATCTGATTTTAATCAGATTGTTAGTTCACTAAGAACTGTTTGGATGGATTTGGTAATGATAATAGAAGATGGTTCAATTTAGAGACAGATAAGCTTTTAATCACAGTTATCCATCCAAATGGGGTTAAAATCTTCTTGCTGCGCTGAATTAACAGGTTCTTAGTTTCACATATTTGTGGTGGATAAATCAAACTGTTAATATTTTCCAAGTTAGTTGAAAACTTTATACTTAACACAACAAATTCGGTACAATCCCAGTTGTTTTTATTGTTGAGTTTAATTATATTAGCGTTCGCACAATTGTGCATGTGCCACATTTTTCCGACTGCACCGCAGCCTGCTAGTTGTTCCTGGGGAAGGGGATGGTGCCACCTCCCCCAGGCTTTTATGGATTCAAGGAACCCTGATAGTTTGGCCTCAATCTGTGGGTCCATAAAGGTCCCTACAGTTGAATGGTTGGCTGTCATTAGTGGGAAGGAGAGCTCGGCAACGGTCCTGCTTGCTTTACATCGCTGGTTTCTTGTCGCATTTGCCTGTTGTTGCCTGCTTATGTATATGGTGTGTTCGATGGAATGATCACTGTACATTTTGTTTTGGGGGTTATGTTGTTGTTTTATTTCCTGTTTTGAGTTAACCTTGCAAGTGGGCTTTTTTGGTTTGTTTTGGGGTTTAAGCGGGCCCTTGCCATTACCTAGGTATGTGTTTTGGTTTGTTTGGGGTCTTTGGTTTGCCATATTAGTGATGCTGCTGGGTTGTTTTGTAGTGTCTAATTCATTGGATTTGTTCCCATAGGTTGGTGGTTCCCTTGCTGTTATTATCCCAGATGGTCCAGGAGTTTGGTTTGAGTGTCTAGTTTCTTTCCTAATGTTTTGATTTATTGTTGTTTGCTTGATTTCCTGTTGTTGGTTTGTTTGCATGCTTCTAGAATTGGTTATTTCATTTTTGGTGAATTTTGGTGTGCTGGTTATGGTTATGTGGTCTAATTGTGGTGAGTTTAAGGTATATAGGTTACTGTCAAATTCATTTGTTAGGTTTGGAATAGTGGTGTCTATATCTTCATTTGTGTTTGGTTTTTCCGCTTCCTTGAAGAGGATTGGCGATAGTATTGGCATTGTATTTATATTGTTCCCTCGAGTGTAGTTTTGTATTTCTAGTAGTTTTTGTTGGTGGTGTGGGTGTGTGTTAATTATGTCTGCTGGTTTGTGGTTTGTTTGGTCTGTGTTTGAGACCAGAATTTGGGGTCCCAATGTGATGTTGGTTGAATTCGAGTTTGCTGTGGTTGGTACTACTTGCGTTAATCTTGCTTGTTTTACATGCTTTATTGGTGCTGTTTGGAGTTGTGATACATCCAATATTTTTACTGATTTATTGATAGGATTGTTTGGTGGTTTGTGTGTTTGCGTGTTTGGATTGAATAGAGTCATTTGTTTGGACCTAGTTTGCATTCTTCTACTTAAATTGCGTATATCATTGAATGATGACTTACCTTTTGTTTTTGTCCTAACCCAGTCTGCTCCTCCGCTAGAAGTCTCTCCTTTGTTTTCTGTTACGTGTTAATATCGTTCCTTTGTTTGATAGTTCCTTTGTTCTGTTCAGTTCCTTTGTTCGCGGCTTGGCGGTTTGCTAATCGTTTCCTCTTCTTGGTATTATTTCTTGGCTCTTGTTTTCCTGTTCCTTTATTCTATTTTAATATGTGATGGTGGTGGCCGCACTCAGTAGAACTTTTAAAATTATACACCAAGCCGGTTTTACACAGTAAACAAATCAAGTAAATTGAGAGATAGTTTTCAAACTTGACGTTGATAAGTTAAATCCCAGTTAAACTGACATTCTCAATAGTATTGCTACCTGTTCTATTCAAATTACCGGTGGATTTTTTCTGTGTTATTTTGTGTCAATAGTTATAGTATGACAGACAATTAGGACTATTTATATAAAATATGTTAAGCAGACATTAGAGATTTCTCTAAGTCAGTCAAGAGAAAGTGATATATTGTCAACACAAAGAGAAAGATCAAAGGGTATGTTACTTGGGTTATTCCCCTGATGTTGCCATTTATTCTTTTCATCTGTGTTAAAATCTCCGCACACAGGATACACCTATTTGGGGAGAGTGGATCCCTCTGTCTAGATCCACGTTGGATACCAAAACAATCGAAGACTTGACCGTTAATAATTACATCGAAATCGACAGGTTCAACTTCACGCAAATTATATCAATTCATATAATGCGCCAGCAGATCTTGGACTGTACAATTTGTTAGGAGTAATCAATAGAACAAACACCACAGACCCTGATCTGCAGGCAAATTATGTGGAGGCAGATCAGAATCATTGCTGTTCGCAGTATGAATAAACTTATAAGCGAGTGTAGACGTACCGTATCGAGGCAACTTGCAATAAAATTCAATAAAATGAACAAAACAAGTTATATGGATAATGTCCTCATTTCATATGTGAACCGACAGCATGCGTCCCCATTCAATGAGCAGGTTGTGCAAATATTTGACAAGTACTCCAAAGGACTTACACTGCCACTAATATGTGAGACAGGTGATACAACCACGAAGAGAAAAGGAGGACATCGATGGCAAAGCTCAATACACTTTGTAGTGGACCTTTCAGTGTTACAACTTGAGCCGATTCATGTAAAATCGATAATTGCGGATCGTAAGAGAACGCAAGAGAAGTCACATCTAATCATCGGTGTCTTTGAGAACGTTGGACCTGTGTAATTCGACAAATTCGGGATTATTTTTGTGTTTACCAGGAGACTTGATTAACGCTAAGTTTATTTTATCAAAAATCAGTAAAGTGTGGTTTTAGCACTGTGATGTAATTAGTGTATATACATTAAGCGTAATTAGTACTGTCTTGTTATTAGTGCATAACGCATAGTTACTACTTGTTCAAAGAGCTATATGTTCTGTATTTTACAGCGTTGATGAACATTGGGATTCAAAATGCGTGGATAAAATGGATAAAAGGAGATGTGCTTTTGGGAGAATTTTAATTTTATTAAGAACCTTCCTACCTGATATTAGTAGTAACAATGTTTGCATTTATCTTTAATTTATGTAGATTATTCATTAAAATGTATCACAACCGTGATACAATCTTCAATCACAGAAAACTGAAGAAAAATACACATCAGTTTTTTCATTAAATTTTGTTTTCCACAGTAGCATCACCAAAGTAATGGAACGACGTATATCAGAATTAAATTTTATTTTCCCAATTCATTTCATTTTTTGTTCTCTCAGTTGTTAAAATAGGGAAGATAAAATTTCACAGACTAGACAATACCTACTTACGAAAGTGCAATGAATGAATTACCAAATATATAAAATGTTAAAAATGTTATTGGCTCTTTTTTATACAATTTACCTCTGAAGTTCAGGAAGTGAAAATGACCAAGCGGAGCTAGCAGATGAACTTAGTTTTAGATGATCAATGGGTTTTAAATAACCTTATGTCGGTGATATATTTTGCAGTCGTATTATCTGTGAGGTGAATGAAGTGAAGAAGGAGATGGTTTTTATTCCATGAAGTTGTAGAAGTCCCGCCTCGTGACATATAATTTTGTTATTCTCAAAACAATGCAAATACATGAATGTTACGATCAACTTTGTAAGACCGACAAGGTTGGTAAGAGAGACATGGGTTCCAGTGCTCTGGAATGGTTTCATCGAGCCATTGATGGAAACTACGTTTCTCAGCTAAAGAAAAGAGACAGCCATAATGATCATGGGACTATTTTTACTACTTTTTTTTCATCATTTCTATGGCAGTGGAATACGAAACCAGTCAGTAAATGTTCCGGAGTAATCCAAGACTTCGCGGACGAAGAAGAAAATATTGTCAATTCACCATCGAATCTGATCCTTGAAATCTCATATTATATAACTGGGCAGATACAACAATTTTTTTCACGAAGTCTGTAAAATCGTCGTAGTTTAAACATATTATATTTCATACATTTGTAATTGTAGATCACATGAGCTAAGTAGTAGTAGGGAGCAACATAGGGTCACATGGACTACAATATTTGAAAAAAAACTGGTCCGGCACTATGGGGCAAAATTTATAGGGTCACGTAGACTTCTGTGTTAAAAAAGAGGCGCGGCACTATGGGGTCAAAATGTATAGGGCCTGTATGTGGTCAAATGAAAATATATAGGACCTGTATATGGTCCTCATTTCTTTTTTTCCCACCAACTCCTCATCTTCTACATTACATTTTTCTTCTTCCTCTTTTTCCCTTCTTCTTTCTCCTCCTATTTTTTCTTCTTCTCATTTTCTTTCTACTTCATCTCCTTATTCATCTTCTTTTCCTCTTTTCCGCCTTTTCCTCTTTTTCCTCTTCCATTACATTTTTCAAAATCCCTTTTGCTCTCCTTAAGTTATTCATTTCCATATTTACTCTCCTAGGACTGTGCTAGCCTGCCCCCACATTTTCTTACAAATCTTCTACCATGGCTAGAGCATTTATTACCTCTTGCAGTTTTTCAAGCTTGTTGAAGTTACTGGTGGCCATAATTCTCTGATAGATGATGAATGGCACGATTGACGAATGCACCGCTTTATATTTATCAAACTCGGACGTGAAGGAAAACATTCCCTCAGGTCAACTAGACAAATCACATACCAAATAGCACAAACAGATAGCAGCGCGGACCAGAATGAAACTGTTTCTTTTATTTATTTTTTAACATGTTTTTACAAACTAACACTAATACCAATAAAAAATATACTCCCTACCATCACGTAGTAGAGAAGGAAAATAATTTCTTTTCCAAAACACACCCAAACCGTAACCTACAATCACCAACCATACCAAGCACACACTATCACACAAGAAAAGGGAGTTAGTGTTTATAGACACACTACTCAAATTTCACACAAAAAAAACCACGCATTACAGAAAGGGGTGAGTTCTTTTGTTAGGGGAAAAAGACACACATACAAATACACACAAACACAAACACACACGAGGTGAAGTGTAAGCTCAGATCCATGTGAACGATTTCGAAGACGACATAATTGTGCCCGAATCAATGTTCATTTCTGTCAACAAACCCACAAGAGAGTCATGATTCAGGCCTAAAGAAGTTGGTTCGGTCTCAGATATTATTACCATAAGTAGTTTGTAACAATTTAGTCAAATTAAATTTTGTAATCAAGACGGAACGATTACTTTTCAAAGTAGAAAACAGATACCAAGCGACAATAGCGATCTTTGTCACACACTACTTTTCAAAATGTTTTGGTAGACGTTTGTTCTAGCGATCTTGAAGATAATATAATTATATCATATTCAAAACCATTTGCATCCACTACAGGATGAGATCGAGAGGTTGAGAGAACAACGGTGGTAAATCCAGTAGGATGACAGAACAAACAAGACACAAGACCAGTAAAGAAATAAATTCGTTTGGTACCTCATGAAGATTATTTTTTACCATCTAGTAGCTCCAAATGTGACTTGCAGAAAAATTTAGAACGATGAAAAAATTTGTTTATGTCAAAGGTTGTTATGTCTTTGTATGTAATGATCATTTTTTTTTAAACGCACGTTTCGATTTAGGAATTCAGAGTTAACTATAGGCAGGGTTATACAATACAATGTCACTCGCGTCATTCGTGTAAAAGCCATGTGTTTGTTTCCTTTCTGAAAAACCGTAGAGCTAATGTAAAAAAAAAAAATTACGTGGCAGAGTGCATTGCCAAAATGGGATAAAGCTAAGATACATGAACTATACAAGATTTTATTTCATCCAACGATTTACTGATGGATGAAAAAATAATCCTTCTACAATTCTTAGGGTGTAAGGGAAAAAAACCCCACTCTACTATATCACATTCTCCCAGGTAGATAAATCCAGCTCTAACTAATTCTTCGGCGGTAGGTCCTACCAGATATTTGGACAACGTTCCTTTGAACGTTTGGAATCAACTTTCAAAGTCCCAGTATCCAGACAAGCGCACATGGAACGAATATTTTTCTCGGACAGGTTCATTTCGATGAGGTAACGGTGGAACCCGAAGTAGTTTGCTCAGGCATAGATGACATCAGTAGGGTGGTAGCAGCACGGTAGCATCTAGTTGACGATGAAAAACAGTAATGAATCCACGATAAGGAGTGGCACTGATTCCGCATCCGTGGGCTTTTACACGCACAGCATCACTTTCTATGGTAGATGTAGAAGTCATAGCGAAGTTCCCATGATGTTATGCTGAATCGCAGATGTCACAGCCTACGGCATCGCCACAATCGCAAGGCACAGCATCGCACTCGACTTGATCATCATTGAACTTGAACCACTTGTTGACGTGTATCTGTGAAAAGATTCATCTTTCTAGCTTGGCATTTGTAGTCGCAATGAACTATCGGTCTTGGAAGTTTTCCCCTTTTTATAGTATTCGTAATGAAGTATCGATCTTTTTACTCTTTCCTTTTTTATGCATAGTTTTTTTAATTTTCCTTTTTTCTTTCTGGACAACGGTACAACCTTCTGTAAGGGACCGTCATAAATGTACCGCAGCGTGATGGGTGGAAAGGCCATAGCAAGTTAAGGACAGTGCAGAGACCATCTAGCATGTTCCAAAGTTGCTGAATCTTTATATATATATTGTGCGGTTCGTAGGTGGTAACTTTGCAATTCGAGTGCATATATTTGTATTCGTAGCGGTAATTTTAGGACCGCCGCTAGCAAGACTTAGAATTTTGTCTTCGTAGTGCTCGTTCGTCCAGGCTACTAAACGGTCTGCTTCGATTTTAGAGTAACGGTGATGATTAGGGCGCTGAATGTAGATGCATCTGTCTGCGTCAAAGTACAGGACGTGATCTCCTAATCTGTGTAAGACTTCGTACAATTAGCATAGGCTGTCACGTAGGCTGCAGTGACGACATTTCCAAATTCGTCGGCCTGTACAAACTCAAGTTCTTCTTCGAAATTGACCAGCCTTCACGAACGATGTCCACGTGCTTCATGTAATTGGTTTTGTTGTGAATCACCTGGAAGTAACGTGAAGGTTCAGTCAAATGCTCCGTCTTGGGTAAACACAGTCGTTGTGCCATTCCCCCCTCGCAAACAATTCAAAATCACTTTAGCAAACGATCACCTTCCGTTGTTTTTCTCCTGGTCAAAGTATTCCTCTTTGAATTTCTCTTGGTCTTCGGGAGGCTGGCACCAGGTCTTAACACTGATTCTACAGCTACAAAGGTGATCTGTAGTGAGACCAAAGTACAAGACAGAGAAGAAGGTGCGTTGTGAAGTTTACTGGATTTATCTAACCAACAACTATCACACCCCTATATTCTACTTCTGTTAGTGATAATAGTTTGTGATACTTCACAATTTGTAAAGTCGAAAAGCCTAGAAACCATATAAAGTTATGTGACATAGGTTATTTTATACTTGCACAGACTCAGCACATTACAAGTGTCAAGAGCAAAGTTTCTATTCAATTTATTCGAAGTTCAATAACACGAACACATGTGAGGGGGCAACTTTCTGTCGATCTATGAAGAACACATTAGTTTGAGACCAGAGAACAATTAATTAGGTTTATGGAGACAGGCGCTTGTTAAATCGCTATATTGCAAGAATTTCTAAATGTCTGGTCGGGGACGGTAGTGAGGCTAATTACACTTGTTGATATAGAATCCAGACGGACTATTAGAGACACGGTTAAAATTTCCATAAACCGTTAGTCGCAACGTAGAAGGTCAAACTGACCCCAGATTTGGCGCCTAGTTATTAAAGGCGGTAACTACATTTAATCCTGATTGGTTACGCTAAATAAGGGGCGTGTTTCCCCACACTAAATTTCCTAGTTTTAAATATCTAAGTAGTCTAAGCTTTGCTGCAAGAGTAAACGTACGTGGACTCGTAAAAGACTTATCCAAGGAACCGGAGGTCTGAAGGTTCAACGTTCACAATTTTGGGGTAAGAAGGAGAAAGCACAGGTATGTGCCTCAAACTTTCATGAAATTCGTTTATGCCAATATAATGTTTTGCTTCAATTATTTGATAATATGTGCATGAATTTAGTTGTTTAAATTCGTGAATCAATTCTCTTGATATGAGTATAACGGTGTTGAGTTTATATATATATATATATATATATATATATATATATATATATATATATATATATATATGAATTCGTACAATAATCTTCTTTATAAAAGATTGTCGAATTGTTCGAATTTGTCGTCTTGTTTGTATAGGAACTGGGTTTTCTAAGAATTTATGTATAACCTTTATATAAGTTGACGAATTGTTTGAATTTGTCGTCTTGTTTGTATAGGAATTGGGTATTCTAAGAATTTATGTATAACCTTTATATAAGTTGACGAATTGTTTGAATTTGTCGTCTTGTTTGTATAGGAATTGGGTATTCTAAGAATTTATGTATAACCTTTATATAAGTTGATGAATTGTTCGAATTTGTCGTCTTGTTTGTATAGGAATTGGGTATTCTAAGAATTCATTTATACCCTTTATTGATATGAGTTACGGGAATCCGTTTGAATTCACCGATCTTAAATGGCTTCACGTATGATAAAGACTTGAATGTGTGTATTCGCTGAAATAACGTAATTACGACATGTAATGAATTTCATTCATTCATTTGTGCAATTGAAACGAGAGTGGAACCGTTATAGCCATTAGGAAGTACATTACTTTTTATGAAACTAGGATTGTTTGGTCTGCCATGCTTGGCCCGACTAAATAGCCTTTGGTATCTGTTTGAATGCCGATAGTAAGATCTGATAACGAGAAGGAGAGGAATGATATATTCCCAGTAAGATAGCCGACGGAAAATTTAGGTCGCTTTTTGTTTATTTTAAAAGGGGAAAATAGCTCTTCCGACGTATCACCAGATGTACCTACGCACTGACGCAATCAATTAGCTGTGTAGCTACATGCTTACATATTCACCTACTCACACAAAGAAAGAGGACCGAAGGGAGGCGAAGCAGTAGAAAGGTTGGAGAGGAGAAAGAAAAAGGAAGGAAAGAAGGGGCGAAAGGACAGATAACAGCTACAGTGAAATTAGAGGGAACCAGATCTACGCAGGTGATGCAATTGTACAAGGCAACGACTTCGATTGTTCACTCAATCGTATGCTGATTAATTCTATCAGTAAAACAGATCGGCTATTTTTTATAAATATATATATATATATATATATATATATATATATATATATATATATATATATATATATATATATATATATATATATATATATATATATATATATATATATATATATATATATATATATATATATATATATATATATATATATATATATATATATATATATATATATATATATATATATATATATATATATATATTAAAATTCGGTTGAAAGATTAATTCCAAAGAAATGTATCTTCCTAATGTATTGTATTATCTCCAGTGTTTATGTAATTGATTAAATTTTGATTCTTTTCGTACGGGGGCTCGTGTCATTCTGTTCTAAATACCTGCTCAGATCTCTGTTTATTCCACCTAAAAGTTTACTCGACAAGGGCAATAATACCGAGGGCGATCATCTCCTAGATAACGAGAACCGAATAAAGCAGACATCTCGAAAGAAGGTATAATCCTCCAATCAACCCACACCATTGCAAGCGAGGGGCGTACCATTACAACACACTTGCAGCTTTAATAGAAATATGTACTTGTTTTGTTTATGGATATCCCACAGACCCGTCCCAGCATGTAGAGCTGGTTAGAAACTGCAGGAATATCCCCTCATTTTTTTAAATAGAAATGTCAAGACGTTTATTCTGTATTTCCCATGTAAAACCATTTCTTTTATGTTTAGGTAAGTGCCCCCAAATAAAAAAATTTAAAAAAAAGATTTTTGGAAAAAGAATTTTGAATTGTAGTTCCTCTCTGCTTATTAACTTTTTTTCAAGTTGTTGGTACATGGCAGATTACATCCGCATAATTTCTCAAAGTGAGAGGCATTTCTACACATGTCATTGCTTTTGTTAAATTTGGTTTTGTTGGTTAGTCATCGTTAATTTTTAATTTTATTTTTTTGATGAATTTCTTTTTATAGAAGATCTAAGGCTTTTTATTGCTGCAACGGTATTTATGTTGTTTAGTCCATTGCTGCGGAAGAAAATATATTTAGCAAACTGCTTAAGTTTGTTCAGTTTTCTTATTTCAAGCTCTACAAAAGGATGCCAAGTTTGCCCTGAAAGAGGATTGAACCTCTAAGATATGCGGACGTGAAGGAAAACATACCTTTGTTAGTACAGTTTGCTGTCTTTGCGCTCATTCCAATCATGCTTGCCGTATATCTTTGTTTTCGAGGTTCCTTTAAATGTGCACGAGAGACTCATTCTGTTACAAGCTTTGCGCTCTCATCTAGATATTTCTCAACCTGTACGAGAAGGAAAGATTCGTAAACTTTTAGCGACTTGGGATGCTGATGAAGATGTATGTAGCTTGTGACCTACACCCTCACTGAAAAGATGTAATTTCCGGAAACATCAACGCCGGGACACAAGTTGTAGCTGGCCAAACCAAAAACATTGTGTGTATCGGACAAAGGAGAAATGTAAACTTTGTGCAATTTTAGCGTTTGTTTCTAGTTTGTTTTATCTTTTTCTTAAACACAGACATTGATTATAGCAAGAAAGAGTCGGCATTCTTTTCTGAAATGTAAATACGTTCTATATGAAGTGTTTTTTCCCCTAGGCATGAACGTTAATTTTTAAAAGTACTTTTCTAGCACCAAGAACTGAGTTTAAAGCAAATATGGGATATATATCAGTGTAGGTTTTAGGCTTCTTTTGGGTCATTGCCTGGTTAGCTTCTGGAATTAATATGGACTGGATTGGAGTGAAAGTTCCATTACGTGATAGGAATGTAACTAGGGATATCAAACGATTACCATTGGGATTACAAGATCATACCAACAAGTTTCATTACAAGTCAAGGGGAGAGGAGAAGTCCAAGCTAGTGAACAGATATAATCTTGGCCAAGAGTTGCATAGGAGAAAGGTAGATCAAGTGAACAAGAATAAACGATTCATATTTGTTAGAACTCCTGTTGGAGACTGTACTTGTCAAGAACAGATTTGACAACTCAACAACAACATGATATACTCTCCAGGTATCCTCTTAAATTTACTGGAGAAGTTTCTTGATAAAATTTGTTCTTTGAAAAATTTTGTTAACGTGTGCGGAATGAAAAGAAGCAGAAGGACGTTGACCATTTGTTTTGTGCAAAAGATGAGGAAGTAGAAGTTTGAATTTGCGGTTAATCCAGTAACTAAGTATTATAATTTAACAGTAGAGTTGCTTATGTGAAGCTGAGTTAATCTAATAGGTTTTTAATTGAAAGCGTATTCAGTCCAGTGAAGAAGCATAGAGAGAAAGGATCTACAGACTTTTTGTAGTAAAGACAATGTTTGGTGGTAGATTTCGTGTCAAAGACATCCGAATGAAGAAAGTACTGTTAGACCTTTCATAATGGAAGCTTCTTTATCAGAGAAGATAATGGAACTGGATGATAAGAAGGAGAAGTACACGAAGCATGTTCAAAAAAGTAAAAGGACAAGGTCAATATAGGAGTTCTTGTGGAAGGAAAATAGTGACTCCGCAAACAAGAGTGATGATGTTTTGATAAGAATCAAAAAGCTTCCACTTGAACTGAAAGAATATATTTACGAAATTTACGTTCAAGTGAATTTTGCCAGACTAGACAATACCAGCTTCTGAAAGTGCAATGAATAAATTACCAAATACATAAAATGTAAAAAAGTTATCGGCTCTTTTTTATACAATTTACCTCTGAAGTTCAGAAAGTGAAAATTACCAAGTGGAGCTAGCACTTTTTTGAAGGGTGCACATCTGGAGTAAGGCCAAGCCGTATACTCTGTAACCCGCATTACACTCATCAATCATACACAAAAATAAAAGGAATTAATGGTTCTTTGAAATCTACCTAAGATATACGAGGTCTTTTGTAAATAGCCAGTATAACCAGTGAGGAAAGCCGGGGAAATTATTTTTCTTTACAATTCTAACCCTATGTAAAATGTGAAACTGTAGAGCGCCACCTTATAGAGAATTTATTCAGTCTGGGCTTAAAACACTTGATGTCAAGTTGTTTTCTTCTGTTGTTGCCAGTTTTGGAGTTATATGTTAATTTTTTTTCAGATTATTTAGATTCTAAAAGATTAATTCGTTTCTCTTGAAAGAGTTTGAGTGCTCATACATAATTCTTGAACAAAGACATTTCTTAAAATTTTTATTCGGATTTCCAACATTGGAGTGTTATTTCTGATATTTCTACAAGGAACTGTAGACAACAGCACTGTACAGGTTACATCATAAATCATCACCTTCCACCTTGGATTCTTTGTCGGGACTCGAACTTGGATACATTACATATATGCAATGCCCGACAATACTTTAGTTGGCATATTTTGAAGAATAACATTTCTGCACGGAAAACATATCTAGTTATATATCTAGTTATATCTAGAACTATTTGAATTTAAATATTATATTCATACATTTTTCATTATATATGTAATTCGAGTGTTTTTTCGGACGAAAACGTATGGTTTTGTTTAAAACATTGATCACCTACACACATGTAAAAAAAAGTAAGCTGGCTAATGCTCTGTGGTTAATTAACTAGCTCATGAACATGGACATGTATTATTCAGATTACATCATCACAACATAATATATACATATAGACTGGAACATATTGATCACTCCGGTGGCCTAGTGGTTAGAGGTCCGCCTCGGATGCGGGAGGTCGATGGTTCGAACCCCGGATGAATTATACCAAAGACTTTTAAAAATGGTACTAACAGTTGCGTCGCAAGGCGCTCAGCATTAAGAGGTTAGTAATATGACTGGTCGGTCTGGTGTCGCGATTATGCGACTGGGTAGGACATGATGCTACATGTATGCTGCACGATGCTCAAGTGCTAGACATCACTATAAACTGCCACACTGCAGACATCGTAGCGATATGACTAAACAGTGTCAAAGTTACTGTAAAAATCCAAATCACACACACACTCACACACACACACATATCACCTTTATCCACAGAACATTTACATTTCTGTGCAATACGAAGGGGTGGAGATTTTTTGTTGTTAATTAAATTACAGTGCCACCTGACGTGAAATAACATTACTTTGGAAGACCACTGTTTCGAAGACCACCTATCGTAATAGAGCAGTTTTGGGAGATCACTTTTAATGAAAGACCACTGCTTTTGAAAGGCTACCTGTCATAAAAGATCACTATTTCTAAATATCACATGTTATGAAATACCATTGTTCCGGAAGATCATCTGTCATAAAAGACCACTGATTTGAAGACAACCATTATGAAAGACCACTGATTTGGAAGACAGCCTGTCATGAAAGGCCACTGATTTGGAAGACCACATGTCACGAAAGGACACTGATTTGGAAAACCACGTGTCATGAAAGTCAGTTGATTTGGAAGACCACCTGTCATGAAAGACCTCTGATTTGGAAGACCATCTTTCATGAAAGACCACTGATGACTGATTTTGAAGACCATCTCTCAAGAAGGGCCACTTATTTGAAAGAACGCCTGTCATGAAAGGTCGCTGATTTTGAAAACCACTTGTCATGAAAGACCACTGATTTGGAAGACCACCTGTCATGAAAGGCAACTGATTTAGAAGACCACATGTCATGATAGACCACTGATTTGAAAGTACTTCACATTAGACACCCACTCTATATTTAATAGTCCAAACTGAAATTTTCTGTAGAAATCACTTTTCTTCTTTATGTCATGGTGACCATGATCAATCAAAATCGTTAAGCTCCATCTGTACCCCAAGTGGAAGTCATTCACTAAATTTGGTCAAGGTCTGGGACGTAGAACTTCTGGTATTGCTTGCAAACAAGTTTTCATCTTTGTACAATCACAATAACCTTGATCTTTGTCCTTTTGACAATGAAAATCGACAAGTTCAATTTTTGATAATCGTAGCTGATGGAGAATTAGAATTCTTGTTTGGACACCGTTTTTCATCCATCCTTCAGGCGCAGTTACCCTGACCTTGGATCTTTTGAATCCGAGTAATTCCGAACCAAACTTGAAAGCCAACCATTGTTTTTTTTCTTTTTTTTTTCTTTCTTTATGAAAGTCGATGTTGGAGAACTCAAGTTGTAAAACTGCTTACAGAGAGGCGGACAGACAGACAAACAAACAACATAACAACATCATAACACACTGATGGTTGGCGGGTACAATTGAAAAACGGAAGATGAAAAGATGGAAACTGTTGAAAATCTATTTCGGAAGCAGTTTCTCACACAACCGCCTTCTTTTAGACAAAAATAACTTTATCTTGACCTTTTCAAAATTCGGTTTCTTTTTTACGGTACCTCGTGGATGCTTTTGGGCAGACTTTTGCTAGTAGGAAGCAAATATAACTACTTCTCTTTGTACATCACGTAAATATATGGTAAATTGTTTTAGACTTCAGCATGCGGATGTAATCATATGTATGTTGTGACTTGGAATACATTATATGACTTTATTTCAGGAGATAATATTTACACAATAATAGCCTTATAATTAACATTTAACTTAGGCCAAAATAAAAAAACAGATATGAATCTGCTCGCACGCAAGCGTCCCATTATGTTACTTTTTTTTAATGGGTTGTTGTTGTTTTAGGGTTTAACGTCATTCTTCAACACAAGATAGGCTATACATGGCGGCCAGTATAACTAGTGGATTAAGAACCCTGGAAAACTCCGGGAAGAACCACCAACCCACGAGAAGCTACTGGCAAGCTTTCTCGCGTACCCACGTTAGTCGAGCTTGAGACTCAAACCCACGCAGACAGAGGTGGTATGACAGTGAGCTGAAAAGGTAAGCGCTTTAGACCACTCGGCCATGGGATTTTGGAATATAAGGGTTAACCATTATAACCTTAGAATGAAATGTAATTACATTTCCTTTTGTATTCAACTAAATATCTACATGTTAGGACAAAAATATCAATAGCAAGTTATTTTTTAAACGACCATGTAAGATAATTAGGATTCTATTTCATCAACATGTGTTTCGAATGTGGGTTAAACGATATATATCTCGCTCTTGAAGACGGAACCGTGACTGTTACGGCCCTTATGCCATATTTAGTTTTTATGAGATTCCATTTTAGCGTTATGCTTTGCACAACTTAAATGATAAAAATACTCCCCGCTTCATAGCAATGTGGGAGAGCTAGGAAATATAATCGTCATATAATGACTAGCCATTTCTTTTGCAACAGTTATGTTATTCATAAATGAAAAATAGTTTTGTTTCGCTAGACATGTCATTATTTAAGTTAAAAAGACAACTGCACGCCGACGTCAGATCTATTCGCAGTGAACTCACAGACAGTCATGTTATAAAGCTGTTTGGTATATCGTTTCTGTTCGGGGTGGGCTTTTAGTCAAAGCATTGTGCACATATGTCGTTAATATTAATGTTTAATTAAAATAGATTTTATTTTTATATTAAATATAATACAAAGGTTTCATGTCAGTGGGAACTGAACAATTCGTGTCACGGCACCTGTCATGTTGTTTTCCCTTCCACTTCTTACGCCCAATTTATGTACTACAGCTGCTATATATTATAAATAATAAATCAATTATAGTTCATTATTCATCGAGCAAACTGATACCTCCAAGTGCGTCAGACTGACTTATTTCTGTAACATAATTTCTCAACTGTACGTTAGCGGCGAAAGATCTATAGAGAAATAAAACGGAATGTGATGTTTTAGATAAAAACACTAAAGTTTTACTTTAAATTCATGTCGAAACTGAGCAGACGTCATCAAGGATTGATAATACAGTGTTATAGCTATAAATATAGTTCACCAAATTTTCTGCCACGTTTTGATACAATGGACTTTTCATATATCCTAAAATTCGTGTTTCCTAAGTAAAGTCGACTTTTAATGAAATTATTTCTTTTTTTATAATCTCTTTTTCTCATCTTTTCGCAGTCAGGTTTTGAAATTCTTCCTGATTCCGGAAGCTATTTCTCACATAATCGCTTTCATTTATATAAAATTGTTGTTTTCTTGACTTTGCAACATTTGGTTTTTATTGTTGCACCTTGCTTCAGTGCTGATTTTATCATTCAAAATCATGCGTAGCTTCAGGCAAATATGTCCCAAACTGTGACACATGATATTATGTTTCTCACAAATGTTTAAAATGCATATTGCTTGTGTTATTTACGTCTGTCTGTCAGATGAGAATTAATGTCTTCAAGACACCACAAAAGCTGTTCGACCTATGTTACCTGGTTAGATGTTTTACATTATATTGTCTACGGGGTTCTATTTTAATATATTGTAACAAACTTTCATGCTACAATCTACAGTCATGTTTTTTGTAGAAATATATGTATACAGGTTACAATGGCCTTATTAGATTTTAAACCAAAGTGGACATTTTTCAGAATTTTTTTTAAAAAGAAAAACGTTTGAACATTCTGAACAATTTGTTAAGATGATTTGTTTCTCTTGGCAAAATACCACAAAAAGTTCGTTGTTATATTTTTATTCATATCTAGATTACTATATTTTTAGGTAGTATGTTTTATTCTTCTTTTGAATATAAAGTTTTTAACATTTTGGGTTTACACTTTTAGCTAAAATTACTCAGTAAAGAAACTTGAAATTTGCAAGCCATATTTGCACGAATATATAGATGAAGTGATTATATCTGAAGGAAATTATACAAAAAGTCGATTTCTTTTTTCTTCTTTTGAGTTTTTCAAACTTTGTTGGAGTTGACTTTTGTCCAGTGGAGATATATATAAAGGAAGAAAAAGGGTGCTAAACGGAGGTGTACTTCAAACTGCCCTTTAAATTGTACTTTAATTACGACTTAACACAAACAATATGAAAGATCACCAAAATAGGCAAGAATTCTGAAAAAGGACTGGAAAATCAAAGATACTTGGTTGTGGTGTAAAGTGATCTTCAAAAAAAAAAAAAAAGATGAATGAATTGGTCACTCGAATTACAACTTAAACAGCAATGCTGACATTGATGGACAACTTCAGGCATGCACTACGCATTAGCACGCAATCTACAGAAAACACCCTTGCTGACACAATCACCGGATTCTCAAATCCCTTGCTTCTTAATCTGACGAAGAACAATCCTTAACGACGTTCTAAAATAAAATGCTGCATATTATAGATGTATGTTGTGAACACATCCAGACTTGATAACAGATAAAAGCATAAAAGTAGCAATACGCCAATTACGTAATTCACTTACTCCATTGCTCGACCATGTCTGATATAGACATGATTCTGTAATATCACTTATAATGATTTGTAGTCCATGAGAAAATATCGGCCATGATGACTTCACAGTCACAGGGCGGGATTCTTTTTACGTCATATTTTCTGTTCTCTGTCTTGGAGGTTTATCAACGACACTGTTACGCAATGTTTGTTCATGTTTACGGCATAATTAATTCAAGTTCATGCATCCAAATACCTGCAACAAGCGTGTTGTGATTTACATGTGTGTTTCTACTGAAAAATAACACGCAACTATTTTCGTCTGGGCAAAATTTCGTTAGAATGACAAAAGATTTAAATAATTTATTTAACACAATATTTTGAATCAAAGCGATTTAGTCCTTACTCTTCATTTAGCTTTGTATACTTATATGTATTTATATTTTTCCTTTATAAATGCTTGTACTCTTGTACTAGTATTACGGTTTTATGATCTTATACCTTTTATGTCAATGCTGAGAAGACGTGTTCTAACAAGCTCTTGCTTTCCACAGAATTAGACAAAAGGTTCCAGTTGTCATATATTTGTATGATATAAAAAAGTGATAATATTATACTGCCCAGAAAAATACATAAAAGACATCTATGATGTACTGTCAAAGTAACCGAAAGTTGCAAAACTCATGTTACCGTTATTTTTGTATAACTGAAGGTGACTTGAGAAATCAATGAAAAGATGGCTCCAGTGTCCGTCTTTTGATCTTGTGCCTTTCATCGAAAATAGTAATAACTTCTACCGTTCTTTTATCTTTAAGTTTTCATAATTAAAAAAAAAAAACAGAAAGCTATAACGTATGTTGGTTCTTTCACCGCGCTTGTAGCCAAAACTGGCGTGTACAGATATCGTCAAAAGTTAATTCTTTAGAAATGGCGTTTCGTTAGAAATAACAAACGACTTTTTCGTGCGGGGGAAATCGATAAACTTGTATTATGACACATGATATATCGGAGTGTTTTGCAATTATCGCCACATGTTGTATTCCATTCCACAGCTGGAGCCCGTCTCGTTAAACATCTCAAATATTACAAGTAAACAATCAATATTGGCTTATTATTTTATATGTAAACCGACATGTCCAAATATCTATTGTTAAGTTGGGCCGAATTGTCTTTCGAGTTGGGCCGAATTGTCTTTCGAGTTGGGCCGAATTGTCTTTCGAGTTGGACCGAATTGTCTTTCGAGTTGGGCCGAATTGTCTTTCGAGTTGGGCCGAATTGTCTTTCGAGTTGGGCCGAATTGTCTTTCGAGTTGGACCGAATTGTCTTTCGAGTTGGACCGAATTGTCTTTCGAGTTGGGCCGAATTGTCTTTCGAGTTGGGCCGAATTGTCTTTCGAGTTGGACCGAATTGTCTTTCGAGTTGGACCGAATTGTCTTTCGAGTTGGGCCGAATTGTCTTTCGAGTTGGACCGAATTGTCTTTCGAGTTGGACCGAATTGTCTTTCGAGTTGGGCCGAATTGTCATGGGGCCAAATTGACTATGATGATAAGGTCAAACATTTGTCAGTAACATGTATAGATTTAATATTAATTGTAAGTAAATAGTTGCATATAGTTTCAAATATTTATAAGAGTTTTTCCCTGATATAAATATTAAGCAGATGCCAAATCATGTTTATAGCCGTGAGAAAAATTAAGTATAGAGAATATGAATTATTTGTAAGCATTTGTAAATTTGACATTTATGATTTAATAAGCATTTAATGAATACTAAGATTCGAAATTAAAACTGTATATTACTTGCCGTAAGCGTCAAGCATAGATGTCTTGTAAACTTTTGCATTTGTTGGTTTAAAGATCTATAAATGGTTTAGTGAATATTAAACTTTATGTTCAATGAAATCTTAAGTAGTGAGTTTAATAAATCTTACTTTGGGAATAAATTGTAAAAACCATTGTTAATGCATAAAGTTTCCCTCTTCACAGCACAAATATGTGCTCATGTAAATAATTATTGCTTATGGCTGTGATAAAATCGTTCTAAAGAGAAGAATAATAAATCTGCATTCTTTGGAACGTGTGAAGTTTTATTTAGGTTCTCCCCCTGGCAAAGAAAGAATATTCATTTGGAATGTCTCTAAAGTCACGTAAACATCTGTATGATAGTGTTGAGCTGAATCAGTTATACGCTAGATTGATTGTTCTATGCACATTTGGTTTATTTTCCATATTAACTGCCGTAATCTTATTTAAAATAAGTTTTTGTTTTGTGTACCAAAGAGAATATGTCTGCAATTTCAACTTGCATCGAAAGATTCTAAAGTGGATTAAAGCAGCTTATGATATACTGCTTTCACTTGGAGAATATGAAAGTTTTCCAACACGTCATCATAAACATTAACTGGAGTTGTTCAGATTACATTTATATAGTTATTCATTTGCCACGAACTTCAGCTAACTTAATGCATCTCCATTAAAAATTTGCATAAAATTTTGAAAGTTAAAATATACTCATTCAAAGTCTCGTAAACAGCGAATACATAATACATAACATTACTTTAAAATGTACTTTTTAATTAAGTACCAGCTTTATTTTTTCAGTATATGAAACAGTAGGATCTAAATAAGCTTAAAACATTAGGCTAGGAAAATGTTATCTTCACTGCCGACTTGACCTGTACTTAACCGTTAGTTTTGCATAACACCACTGCTTCAGCTACAGCAGATGGCTGTGTTGCTATGGTGATGTGAGTTGAAAGTCTGTAATAGAATACTTTGATTGGAGGTTTGCAATCTGGTTCTTGAAGTTCCTTCGTTTTCTCCCAGTTCAAGAAAAATTCACTTTAATTAAACTATTCCTTACAACATATAATACTTAATAATCGTAATATTTATCTCCGAACGATGTAGATAATAATTCTGTAGATTTTCACTGAAATGTCTCCATGAAATGGATTCTGTTGATTTAGAATACACTGTCCAGGAACTCTTTAGCTTTACTGCCTATATCGTTCGGTTAAAAATATATTCTATGCTAAAAAAAATTCTGTCACTTTTACTTTTAAAAAAAGTGCCCTTACTTCACTGATACCTAATTGTTTAGATTTGAGAACAATGAGTTAGATATCGTGTTGAAAATTAGTAACAGTTGTAAGAGTATTAGTAGTGGTAAAAATGATAGTGGCAGTAGTAATATTAGTAGTTGTTATCGAGGCTGTCTTTTGATAATACAACAATAACAACAAATAATAATAATAATAATAATAATAATAATAATAATAATAATAATAATATTATTATTATTATTATTATTATTATTATTATTATTATTATTATTATTATTATTTTAGTAAGGGAGACTGCACCATGAATCTTTGACCACATACATTAAATTTGTCCAAAAAAAATAAAGCATAAAAAATAAACGTTTATCCATGGAACGACGGCTTTTTGTTCGCATTAGTATCAGAATATACACTATCATTATATTGTGATATGGCATTCGGACCAACATGCTATTACTTACTTAAGGGCCTGACGATTGCATATTTTTACTTCTCAAAGACCATTTTAACGAGACTGTAATTGTTGTTGTTGTTGTAAGGTTTAACGCCAATTTTCAGCACAGCATTTTTACATGGCGACCCACGAGAAGCTACTGGCAAGGTTTCTCAAGTACCCACGTTAGCCGAGCCTGAGATTCGAACCAACGCAAACAGGTGAGACGGCAATAATCCGGAACAATGAGCTCTTTAGACCATTCGGCCACTCGGGGCCCCAGACTGTCTCGTGCATATCTGATTTCTGTGCCATACTAACCATTAAATAACTTTTTTTTTTTTTTAAAAATGCACTTAATGTACTACACAGTACACTTTTAATCAACTTATAATATACAGTCTTGAGACACATTTTGGCATGATGTGGCCCTGTGACACACGAATTACATGCCTACTTTCTTATTCTAAAGAAAATCCTAAATCAGTTTCCTACCGGATATCCGCAGCGTTATTATCTTTTGGATGGTAAGCATATTTAATTTTGGCTCTTTTGTGCATTTGTTAAAATATTCTCTAAAGACTGGGTTGAGGATTTTAGTTGATTGAACCCGATTTGCTCAACCATTTTATGTCGATGTTCCGCTTTTCGAAGACTTTTAAGTTTTCCTCGCGTTTGACGTTGACGTTACAGGTGGCGATACTCCCTGGCCCAGGCTCCTATTCCCAAATTAAGGTAAGTTTACTTTGATTTCTGGCAGTACATATTGCCTCTAATAATTTAGTAGTTAAGAACCTGATTCATTGTTCGTATTTGTGGACCCAGGAGCAAAGGAAGTGGCGGCGGGGGACTGGCTTATATAATTCAATGTTGTCAAAACGTTGTAAATTTGCAAAACAATATAACAATGACTTGGCTTATATCAGGTAGGTAACATTTCTATGACGTATTGCAACTGGATTGCTCTTACATTTGCCATGCCTTCTACGCATGCAAGTAAATTGTGAATCGTTTTAAATGTTAACATATTTGAGCATAGCTGATCTCCTAATTGAATCTTTTGGTTTCCTAAACCTGCATCCACCTTTCCTAACCAGTACTTAATTTCGTATATATATATATATATATATATATATATATATATATATATATATATATATATATATATATATATATAATTGACTTTGGTAAATTTGTTGTTGTTGAGTTTAATTATAGTGGCGTGCGCACAATTGTGCATGGGCCACTTTTATGACTGCACCGCAGTCTGCTAGTTGTTCCTGGGGAAGGAATGGTGCCACCTCCCCCAGGCTTTCATGGGTTCAAGGAACCCTGATAGTTTGGCCTCAATCTGTGGGTCCATAAAGGTCCCTTACAGTTGAATGGTTGGCTGTCATTAGTGTGAAGGAGAGCTGGTGTCTTGTTGCATTTGCCTGGTGTTTCTTGCGTTTTATTTATTTATTTTTAATTTTTTTTCTTTAAAATATTCTAAAAAAAGTGTGTGTGTGTGTGTGTGTGTGTGTGTGTGTGTTCTATGCTGTTCATAGAGGTTGTTAGTAGAAATCATGTATGAAGAGAGATTTTCAAGATTTTTATTGTATTACTAGTCGAGGTGTTTAGGGTATACTTTCTATGTTATGTTATTTATAAGTTTTTAGATATTGCTCTTTAAGTTATTCATTTATTAATGTTTTTAGAGATCGAATGTTATTTATACTTTATTTAGCAAGAGACCGGAGTCCTAGCCGACTACACGGTTCGTTAAGGACATCTAGGACCGGAGTCCAAGCTGATTACTCGGTTCGTTAAGGACATATAGGACATCTGATTTTGCGGTTTCCTTAGTTTTTGATAGGTGCTTCGTAAGTGAATTATTTATTAATATTTTTATAAAATTGAATGATATGTTATGGGTTTTTATGTGGGGGCTTCTAAATTTATTTAGCTAGTTACTGGGTCTTTTGGTTTTGTGGGGATAGTAATTATATTTTGTTCCTAAGTCCTGCTGAGTCTATGAATTTATTTATATTATTAAATGCTGATTGTTTATTTTGATTAGAGTCCATAAGTAACTCTGGGTATGTGTGTGGTGATCCAATCTCTTTTTGGTTTTGATAAATATTTTCCTAGCGGGTTGATATTTTGGGCATATATTGAATACGTGGTGTAGATCTTCGGTGGTGTGGCAGTTAAAGCAGTTAATGCTTGCTGGTTTGGGTCCTATAAACCTTCCAAAACTGCTTGCTAGTTTAGTTTTTCCAGTTATTATCCTGTTTATGGTCTTCTGTTCTAAATAGGTACCCTTAGGTAGCTGTACGTTCCTATCTACGGTTTTTTGGGGTTCATGGTGCTTTTTACCTTTTGTGGAGGAGTTCCACAAATCTTGCCATTTTTGGTCTATACATGTTTGTGCGAAGCTTTTGGTAGATGCTAACGAATAATTACATTGTACTAATTATATAGTTTCAAGGGACGCAACACAAACATAGTGAGTAGAATATTAATAATATCTTTTACAAACAAATTTTCTCCTAGTGCCATCACACGACGAGTTGATGAGATCTTTAACTAATAATGTTCATAAATTTCACAAATAATGAAAATAGTATGGCATTATCACTTAATTAATTTCAGTACAAATTTAATTAATATCCTAAACAAATAAAATACCAAGTTTAATAGTGTCATAATATAATTATACTTTCTCTGCCGAGTCAACATTATTTCCTTGTGTATCTGCCAACACTTATGCTTACAAATGACCAGTGACATGACCGCATTCCAGAAGCAGTACACTGCATGGTATACTGTTTGAGCATTTTAGGTATCACTGAATTGAGTATGTTTCTTATATATTCCCTTCTTTTGTCCACAAATTTGATGAAATCTCAATGAAAAATTTGAGTAAAAGTACTAGTTACTTTCTTAGGGACTACGACAGAATGCAACATCAGCTCAAATAGTGCTGTGAAACCTTGACTTTACTTATTTACAGTACGTGTCAGTTTCCACAACTTTCATGAAGACTTACTTACAACTATTTTCAAGTTTATTAAAAATAATGGCAAGAACTAGTATTTACAAAATGTATAACACTTCCTTTTCAGGCTCACGAACCACCTATGAAACGAAAGAAAAAAAAAGAGTATCCCCTCAAGAATTTGCCAAAGTTCTTATCAGGAAGCGAATGCAACCCGATTCCTTGAAAATAAAAATAATTAATGACGAAATCGGTGAGTAGTACTTTCATAATAAAAATTAAGAGAGGATTGAAATACAGGAAAGGGTGATAAAGGAAGCACGCCACGCTCACTGTACAGTTATTTAAACATGTTGTATTCATATATGTTTTCAGTCCATATTACAACTACAGCAAAGAGAATACAGACGTTTAAAATAAATACTTCCCCGTATCTTTCAAAATCTGACCAAGAAGGTAGATGCCAAAGAATAATTGACCTAATGGCAACAAATAGCGTCGTAATCAAGTGTTTCTATATTTATATTAAGAAGACCCCCCACATGCTATTTCAGGAGCCACAAATTAGTTTCGTTAGTATATAGATAATATTTTGTCTTCGTTTATATAAATCCAGCGTGGTATTTTTTAAATTCACGAACGTTTAAGAAATAATAATTCCAAAAAGGTATAATAACACTACCTGTGCTCTTTACCATGCTGTTATAATAGTAGACATAACATTAAGTTATTTACAATCCAATTGAGCTGGCTACTAAGAAATCTAAAATGTTGACAAATCATTGTTTTCTCCATAATTTCATTTATAGCCTCTACATATAAATAAAAGTAACATTTGACACGGTGTTTTAGAAACTACCACCTCACCTCGAATCAGAATAATGGACATACAATCCTATCACTAGGAAAAAAGGTAATTCATCTTCTAAGTTAGATGCGAAAGCTCTAATCTGTATTTACATCGAGACTAAAATAATGATCTAAAATTTTAAGTTTTGTCATTTATTAGTAGCTTTTGTTCTAAATTCGGTTTGAATGGTTTCTAATACTTTTTCCCCTCGGGATAATAAGATAAATAAACATTGTTGGGAGCGCCATCTGTTAAAATAAGTTTCTACTGACACCTAATTGCTTATACAGAAAAGTAGTTTATTAATGCACATGGTGTGATTGTAATAAAGCTTTCATTTATAAACTTAAAAGAATAAAAAAACAAATATGAGACCTAGTGAAGGAGGCAGGTATATCCGACTTGTTATCATATACAGGACACTTGACCTGTATTGACATTGCGAGGTCTTACATATTTATATAGTCGCAATCTCCGTTGGAAGTGACAGTTCGTAGTATTGTTAGAACGTCCATCATGACTGCAGTGAAACCTTAAATTATTGAATCGCTACACATATCCGATATTTTATCATACACATTAAACTTGAATTTAACACACACACACAGTACCCTTGATCTATATTTTAACTGAGTGGTCTTACACACTCATATTGCTGCAGTCTCTGGAAGCGACTTTTTGCTGTATAGTTCGAACGTCTATCATGACTATAGTCCAGTTATTGAAGTAATACACATCCGACCCGCAATATGGTACCACTTAAACGTATAGTTCTGCAAATGTTGCTATAACGAATTACACCAACAAATACTATAATTTGTTTGAAAAATCACAAAAAGCCTTTCAAAAGCACTTAAAATGAAGTATTAAAAATGCGAGTTAAAAGGTAAAGATGAAATAATTATGTAAAGCGTTTATTTAAAAAAGTAGTCCTTAAAATAATTTTGTATATAAACCACTTTCCCTCAAAGTCCAAGATGTCTGGTGGTACATGATCATAAAGTTTCTTTATCGAGTCCGTGTATAAACTTTTTAAAAATAATTCTGTCTCACACCGACGAGGTAGACATACTCCGTAGGAATGTACTCCACTATCAGTGGATGGATACTAACAGATTATGCAATATGGTCGAACTTAACTGTTCAGAATGCATGCACGAGTCAGGTATGTGTGTCCTATATGCGATCGGTATAATACCACCTCATCTCTATGGCTTGAATGTCACTCTCCGTTGATAAATTGAATGTTCTGACACTTGTTTGTGGAGTTTCCATTCTCTATTTAGCCAGGAATGAAGAATAATTATATAATATTTGAAATCAGAATATGGAAAGTTCCATTCAGAAATGGGTGGTTGCACGGCAACTTTTCTTTATCTGCCGTATCATTATTTTTAATACTTATGAGAATAGACAACCAATAGTACAGACTATTTTTGTCCAGATTGAATCATGTTTCTGTAAGATTTTGGATATTACAGGCATGCCAAAGTTTAGCTTTTGCAAGGTTTTCTGATTGTAAAGATATACCGAATAGAGGATATTTTTCTCAAAAGATTTCACTGTACATTAAAGATCTAGTATGGCTGGAAAATTAAGGCTTTACACAGTAACACACGCGAGATTCTGCCTGGGGTTTTTGCACTTGTTTCCGGCTTTCGAACTGTCTGTATATAGGGGCACATAGTCACGATTGGATGCTTTGATTTAATTGAACTTATTCTGAAGAACGAGAGGACTGTTGCAAAATATTTGATAAAATCAAATTAAGGAGGCTTTTATAACCACAATGAAAGAAATCAAATTTTCAGTTTTACAAAACTTGTTGGTTTTCACTCTTATGTTTGTTTGTCTTTAAAACCATAGAGTCGTAAAAATTACATTACATGTTTCCACACCTGAATCGTTTCTCGGGGTTGTTGTTGTTGTTGTTGTTGTAGGGTTTAACGCCATTTTTCAGCACACGATAGGCTATACATGGCGGCCAGTATTAATGGTGGAGGAAGAACCCGGGAAAACCCCGGAAAGAACCACCGACCCTCGAGAAGCTACTGGCAAGCTTTCTCACATACCCACATTGGCCGAATCCGAGACTCGAACCTACGAAGACAGAGGTGAGGTGGCAGTGATCCGTAACGGAGAGCGCTTTAGACCACTCGGCCACTCGGGGCCCCTCGGGGGGGGGGGGCTTGCTTGTAATATCTGCACATGACAAGTAGTAGCGTTATTGCAGAAGTACAGTATTGTATCAGAAACAGCATCAGAAGGCCGCTAAGAACAGAACAGACGCAACAGAATTCACCAGCAAAAATTATTCTTTTTTAAACAGGTTAGAACAGAAATAATGGTGACAGGCATGATATTCAGCTGATACAAGCTAAGAGAAAAATAAAATGGTACTCATCTCGGCGTGTATTGATAATAAGAGATCACGCGAACTTATATTGGACAGTGAACCTAGTCTGTAAATATCACTATGTCTGCATTCCAAGACAGGCATGTTTTGGCACAATCGCTATAAAGTCTAGCGTTTGATTTAGCAGTGGTAACTTATTCTTTTGTCCAGGTATATTCTAGCTCTGTTTATTGCTCCAACCGTTGTTTAAATTTTCACTGCATTTCTTATGGGAAGGGGAGTATTTACGACACGGTCGTATAGAAATTGAGATTATCTGTGAGAATGCGAAGAACATGTTACTGAAGAGTGTTAGCGAAAGATGATACTTACATCAACAAATTCAAATACAACAACGTTCACAATATGTGGTGTACATTTCATTGTTATATTTATACCGGTTGTTTTGTATATCCAATATCTGTTGTTATGTATGTCCATACTTTTGGTAACGTTTGTAGCACGACTTTATCTATTTTCCATGTTTCAACTTTTGCACACTGATAGCATAGGGTCTACAAATAGAAGTACGAAGCTATTTATAGCTGTCTAGTTAAAGTCACACTGTTGTGTACCTGAGTAAACATTGTAAAATATTACATTGAGTAGTGGGGTATATTGCGAAATATAGTCGTAATAGACACTTGGAGATGAATATATGGAGATGAATGAGCAATTAATTAATTCCTGATTCAAATTCATTCCTATATCTGATTCTTATTTCATATATTCTTGGATTAATATCAGTCTGCAGATGTGTTTAATGTCGTTTTTAGATATAGTTCGAGAGGAGACATTTGTTGGATTATTCATTGGAATTCACAATGCTCATTGGACTAAATATTATTCTGGGACTATTGTGAATTTATTTAAAGGAGTTCTGGACAATGTCATGGTGACTGTTAGCAGATTAGTACATTCGAGGATCTGGAATTCACTCAGAATATTCGAATTTTAGGACCTGTGATAGAACGTTTGGAATTATTTTGGATTTAATTCATAATACTGTACTTTCCTCTTCATGTTTTATTTTATAGCTTTCAAAATTAAATTATTTGTTCAGGTTTACAAAACTTGTTTGTTTCGCTTTTTTCTGTTACTTAGTTTATGACCATATAGTCGTAACAGTAATTGGGGGCTCCTTCTGGATATGAATTTCAAATAAGTTACATTCTATTTCTGAAATTTAACTTTTTCGTTTCTGAATTTCTTTTCCACTGGTGTTATGATTTCACAGAGTGAAACCAACCAGATTTCACAATGTCGTCTAAGGTGGTGAGTTTTGTACCTGCTGGTGGCTATGACGAGTGGTCAGCACTCTATGTTCCGTATATTTAATTTGTATTCTTTATTAGTTTTCTTAATGATTATATCGTATATACATTTGTATAAGGTACCTGTCGAATATCAAATCCATGTTGTACCTGCCCAGTAACATTTATTTTGCAAACACCATAATACATAGCTAATATTTTTCTATGATTGAGGATTAATTACTCAGATAAATATTAATTAAGCATGTTTTTTCCCTCTGGGTCAATGAAAGTGGAATTTCCCCATTAAAACCTATTCTACCTGATGCTTCCCATGTTCTTTATTATAATTTAGTAATAGGCCTTATCTTGTTGACAACTTAAAAATCTTCTAGAATTGAACTTTTGACCCTCATCCTGGTTCTGTTATGCGTCTTAGATTTTAATATAATCTTGTTTACTTGAGAAATTACTATTTCTTACATTCAACATCTGATGCAGAATAAGTATTGTTGTTATGTTCAGTATTTAATTTGGGCAGAATTATTCATTCAAATTATTATTCACCAGAATTACAAAGTGCTCATCAATAACATTCTTGGACTGGAACAATTATTTGGAATTTTAGGGAATTCAGACAAGAAAACTTTTGGAATATATTATTGTGATACATTAAAACACTGTTAGCACATCGTCACACTACACACCACATGTATATTAGCATTTTTTAGAGTACACGCACAATAACGCATTCAATATTGGAAATTATTTGGAATACCACTGCAATTCAGTTGGAACAGCTGTAAGGTGTGTTTTCTGGTGGGTGTCCCGCTTAATTTGGTTTTCGTTATCTAGAGGTTGACCGCCCTTGATGTTATTGCCCGGTTCGAGTAAATATAAATATAAGTGGTGAAACTTATAGGTGAAATAGATAGAGATCTGAGCAGATATATAGAACAAACCAACACGAGCACCCGTACATGTAAACAAACAATTTAACCAATTACATAAAACAACTGTGAGAATTCATTACATTAGGAATATACTCTGCTTTTAGAAATTAAACTTTCACCGAATTACAAAGAGGCACAAATAGATTTAAATAAAATAGCCGATCTGTTTACTGATAGATTTAGTTCATCATAGGATCGAGTGAACAATCTAAGTCAGCGTCTTGTACGATTGCATAACCTACTCGTCCCCAGTTTGCTCTGCTTCCACTGTAGCTGTTCAGACCCTTAGTTCTCAGGATGATACTTTCCACCATCCGTCTCAGGATACTCTCAGAATACGTTTCAGAAATTAATACGTCGCAGGATTACGTCACAGGATTGTACGTCCCACTGCACTTCTCTCTATACTTCTCAGTATACGTCTCAGGATAACGTCACAGTATACGTCTCAGGATAACGTCACAATATACGTGTTAGGAGCTATTTTCTCCCTTTTAAATAAATATAAATATAGACAACCTAAATTTCCTGTTATGTATGACACAGGGGATTTTGCATTATTCTCCCTTTTTATCAGATTTTACTATCAGTGCTAGACAGATGCTAAGGCTATCAATCGACTCCACATGTCCTATAATGACCATAGTTAGTCAAATGGCTAATTCTTTATGTATTAACATCACACATTAACACACCACACGAGGCCTGGGGTTCTGAGCCAGCCTCAATTTACTCAGCGAATAAATGGGATACATTACATCAATTACTACATCATTTCAGTCAATGCACACTTACCCTTAATCATACGTGAAATCTTCTAAATTCGGTGAATTCACACGGATTCTCGTAATCATATTAACTAATGTAATGCACTAAATTCTTAGAACCTAGTTCTTATGCAAACAAGACGACAAAATTCAAACAATTCGTCAAACTTATCTAAAGAAGTATAATGTACGACTTCCTATGCATAAACTCAACACAGTTATACTTCATAAGACAAATTATTATACGAATGTAGAAAAAAGATTCATGCAAATACAAGTAAATAAATTTAGCAAAACATTATATATGGCATCAACAAATTACATGGAACTGTCACAACCTTTGCTTTCAAGTTCTTCCCTCTAATCGCCAAATTAGTTCGTCGGTTTCTTTCGACAGCAGACTCCTAAGGACAACAGTTCTTTTACAAGGAAATTTCTTGCAAATCCTCTAAGCCTGCTCTTGAGTTTCCTCTTGCAGGAAAAGCTTAGAATGATTAAAATTTTCGATGTGGCGATATTAAAACCTAGGAAATTTTGTGTGGGAAACACGCCCCTTATTTAACGTAACCAATCAGAATCAATTATCTCTGCCGCCTTATCCAGAGGCGATAAAGTTGGGGTCAGCTTGACCTGGTAGTTTGAGTAACAGAGTTTCTGCGATTTTTCAATTGTGACAACTTTACCATGAAAATAAAGTTTACCCTGTCCCTAATATTCCGTCTGGCGGCTGTATAAACAAATGCTTAATTAAGAATAAAATTCTCCCTCTAAAGGACATTACCGAACACGGTAGTATGGCGATTTGATACGCGCCTGTCTCCATAAATCTAATTAATGGTTCTCTGGTCTCAACTAATGTATTCTTCTTAGATCGCCAGAAATTCGCCCCTTTACAATATCATACATTTGAACTTGTGATAACGCTATTAGGACTATTTGGGATTTGATGCGCATTACCATAAGTTACTGCAATCAGACGTTTGTGACTTTGGAGTAACCAGTCTTCGGAATTCCGATATTTGAAATAATCTGGGCCAGACACTTTCGCATCTACATATACAAGAAAAGTATGGATTAAAACAGAACAGAAAAAGAAAGATGCCTCAGTAATGACAAAAAATATATAAGACAAAGCATTATAGTACAAATCTACGTGAAAGTGAAAATTTAAAATTTTTTTATTACACATTCACTTTCATGTAGATTTGTACTATAATGCTTTGTTTTATATATTTTTTGTCATTACTGAGGCATCTTTCTTTTTCGTTATGAGAGGAGGTGTTCTGTATATATACGTTTCTTTTAATAACTTTTGGTGCATGACTGTATCTATTTTTTTTTTTGTCTAAATTCTGTCACGTAGATTGCATATGATCTGTAAATAGTTGTTGTCAAGTTTCTAATAATCAACATATTTACAAGTTTGGAGCTATTTATGGTTGGATAGTTAAAGTCAAGTGGTTGTGTGCATGAGAAAGCATTGTGAATTATTAGATGGAATAGTAAGGTCAGTCAAGTAGGGTATATTGAGAAATATAGTCGTCATAGGTTCATGGAGATGTAAATAAGGACAGAACTGAAACATTAATTCATTCTTTATTCAGATTCATTAATTAAAACAAATTATAAAACGTCAAAGAAGTGAAGTTTAAACTGAAGAAAATGTGAATGGGTAAGTTCAAAATCACAGTAGACCAAATGTGCTTGAAATATTATCTATGCAAGAATACCTCTTTTATATCAGTTTTCATATGCACGACTATCGAGATGTTTATTCTCATGAAATACATTTTTATATCTTAAATATGGTTGTCTTCAAAATAATATTGATTACATAATCGATACTGATAGTGAAATTGCTTTGACTCATTTAATGGAAGAGGATAACAGATTATAAACATTACCTACATTAGGAGGACAACCCCATATTTACACACCAACATTAAAAGGACCTCTGACATTAGGAGGATATCCTCCTAATGTTTCCTCCTAATGTATGTGGAGTAACATGTGAAAATATTTAGATGTTAGAATTTATATAAACTTTTCATCTTTCAAGTAAATCAAAATTTTGACCAAACAGGATTCTTTTTTGTCACTTGCTAATGAAACTTTTTCAGCAAAGGCACTCCAAATGCAATATGCCAGCGTCAGCACAAGTAATGATAGAGACCGGGCACAAACAGCCGGTAAGATCAATCTTTATTTCAGTGAGGTCGAATGAAATTGTTTCAAGATTGTACACATGATACTAATCTGCCATCGAATAAGGCTGCTATTACTAAAAATAGGGAAACTTTAAATGTCATAAAGGATCATTCTGACATAATTTGCCCTGCGAATCACCCCGGCATTTGGCTTTTTTTTTAAAATATAGTTTTTCAGTCAGACAAGACCTCACAGGCCCACCTGGGACTATTGTTAAATAACTGACTTGATCTTGTTTGTAAGGGAGTGGAACATAATGCATGCGCAATGCCTTTTACTGATTTGTAATATGCCGTATATGTGAAATTTCAATTTTACGGAAATAAAAAAAAATAAAAATGCATGTGATATATTCATTTTCATTTGCTGTGCATACAATCGATAGGTACATCATCTGATCTTTCTGAAACCAAATCTGTAATTAAATGTGAATAAAATTTATCTACATTATCAGAGAATTGAAGGCTTAATTTTATTTTAACAAAAGAGTCCAATGAGTTTTCATGAACTCAACAGAAGCTGTCTCCAATGAATGTTTAAACCGAGATATTTCACTGTACCTCGTAGATTTTGAAGCTAATATTCATTTTATTTCTAAAATCAGTTTTACTACCACTATGTATACAACCGTAACATATGTAGCTTATACGTGAATTTATAAGTATTACTGGGCAGGTTAGAATCCTGCCATTATATCAGTACGGGATGGCTGCCATAATGTATCCTCGGGTAACTCCAGTTGCCTTGGTACAAAATAGTCTATTTGTATTGCTGTGATGTAAACCATCAAACCAAAGCAAACGATGCACGTTTGGAGCAAGTCTGTCGAGGAGGAGTTTATTAAGAGATCCAAACCCATGGCAATAAACAAGCAGCATCACGATTCTTATAATAATAATAATAATAATAATAATAATAACAGTAATAATAATAAAGTTGTTAAGTTTTGAATATCAGTCAAGTTCCTCCAACAGTGTATTTTACAACTTCATTATTGACCTAACCACAGATAACATTTGTAAACCATATAAGAAAAAAAATGCCAGGTATAATGTTCTGAAAGGAATTAATATATCATGGAGATGGAATATGCTAAAGGGAAGAAAACAATACTGAGGCCAGTATACGCTATGACGTTAGGACTAAAACGTCTGATTCACAGTTATGGGGAATATGGCACTTGTACTATCGAGTAGCCCTTTATTTAATGACGTTATGAACTCTCATAATGGAGTCTTTATTATCCCCATTAAATTATAATTTAGTTATTGTCATATATATATATATATATATATATATATATATATATATCACCTCTATTTACACCGCTCTGGTTAGAGCGTCCGCCTCGGATGCGGGAGGTCGTGGGTTCGATCCCTGGCCGAGTCATACCAAAGACTTACAAAAATGGTACTAACAGCTGCTTCGCTTGGCGCTCAGCATTAAGAGGTTAGTGTTAGGACTGGTCGGCCCGGTGTCAGGATAATGTGACTGGGTGGGACATCATGCTACATGTCTGCGACATGATGCCCCAGTGCTAGACATCACTATAAACTGCCACATTGCAGACATCGTAGCGATATGACTGAAAAATTGTTAAAGCTACGTTAAAAATCAAAATCACATCACATCACATCACATCACATCACCTCTATTTACTTTCTCTCTCCAGAGGAAAAGAAACCAAGAAAAAATGGACAAAAGAAGAAAAGATGCATCCTTGACAGCATTTGAAATGTTTCCTGGCAGAAGAGTGCCACGAAAGAAAGAGTGTCAGGATGCCATGACTAAATTTGCTATATCGGCAGGCAGAAGCTGGTGATGTCTTATTATTTGTTTCACGTGAAGAACGTGCTTGCAACAAAGGAGCTAAAAAAGAAAGCATTTCTCACAACAATGAATCGAATCTGACAATGAATCCAATGTCATATTGTTTACAGATGATCTCTTTTTAGCACTACATCTAATCCTTTAGATTTGAGCTCATAAAAAAGCATGAACCCACTGCAGACCAAAGGAATATATATCCAATCCATTCATATGTATCCACATTTTAATACAATTTTCATATCATTACATCACAATCTAATCAAGCCATCTTCAAATGACCACAAATAGTAATATTAAAATTCAAAATTTCACTACCTCCAGTAACTATTGCTCAAAAATGCTAAAGTTGTTTATTTGAGGAAGGTCTAAGTCGAAACCGTTCAAGAATGTGTACAACAAAAGGTAAAATTGCTGTATCAGCCTAAAAATATAATCAATTCGTCTACATCTGCATGATAATACACCTGGAAAATGTTATGTCTAACTTGCTTTTTCAACTGTACTAAAAGTTTCTACCAAATAAATGTCTAACCTTTCCTATTCCACTCCACAAATAATAAATATTTGAAAAGAAAATAATGCAAAGAGATGAAAATCTTAGCAGGTCATGAAGATTTACATACATATATGCCTTCAAAATTTCATGTCATCCTTAGCGGGTTTTAGTCCAAAAATGTAAAACCAAAATTTTAAAAATGTGTAATTATACGTTGCTGTAATTGTCTGAAAATGGAAAATGTCATCTATTTATGACTTACAGGTAATAAAGTTGTTGATTTCATGGTTCGCATCAAAACAATATGCTCTCCTTATGATATTTTGGAAGGGGCATAATAACACGATATATTAGTCTATATCCAGGAACTCAAGAATATTTTTTTTTCTTGGTGTGGTGAAAATGCTGTTTATTCAAGAAATGCGAGTAAATATAAAACACTGAGTTTTACAAAACCTTTTATATAATATCAAGGTCATTTCTGACATGATGAAGAATAACTTAAAATATATAGATGCTTCCAAATTCAATACCTTAAAATAATACACCCGATACTAAAATTGGGTAAAATGTGATCTGCACAATTTCTTTTGTAAAACTTACCTATAGTGAAAAATTGCAGTGAGAAATAGTTTTCAGCTAATACATGAGATATTTCCGCAATATGATTTAGGTACTTTTTACTTAATAAGCCGACATATGCCAGGTAAATGTTTGCTTGGCCTTCATTGGCTTCACTGAAAATGGCAATCTGCTTAATTTACATGTAGTCTATACTTTGTTTCTACTGTATAAAATATATCGGTTTGTTTCCATATTGGTATTGATTGTGTATTCCATCGAAATAGATTAATACTGTAGAACCCCTCTTAAACAACCACCTCTGGTAAGTTAAACAAGTAGTCTATGGAAACAATTGTTCGTCTTAAAGAGGTTAATTTCTTCTACATGTTTGATACAAAACTCTTAAACATGTAACTATTGAAGAAAGGTACTTGCATAATGGTAGTGACCTTTAAGGTAGATTCTAGTAATGTTAGGTCTCATTTACAGCACATGTACAATTTCTCACCACGAATGTAGTTGCATATGATTGTATGAACTCCATGTACCTTAAAGTAACTCGTTCATTTATCCTTTTGATACAAAATAAATGCCCATAACCTTGCCAAGGAAATGAAAATGTTTTTATAAAGAGAATGTTTCAGCACTAGGCTTTAAGTGTTTATTTTTACATCTACTTAAAGTGACGTGTAGGCCACTGACGACTGGTGCTACTTTAACATTTAAATGAATTGTGTGTGCGTGTCACTATTATCACAATGATATGTACTTGCTTCTTTTAATACTACTGTCATCGAAACTATCATAAAGCCTAAAACACAAATAATGTGCTTGTTGCTTACATTTAAAAACGAAATTCATGGCAAGATTACATGCTGTTTGGTCAAGCATCGGCTCAAAATATGAACGTATATACAAAAGGACGACATACAATATCATTGCTATTGGCATGAAAGAATATATTTTATCTATGGTTCTAATAAAAACAGATTGCAATTTTGCAGTGAAATACATTCTTCTACGTAATCAGGTTTACTCTGGATATCTGCGAAGACATGCCTGAGTATAATTCTACAAAGTAATGTAATTGCAATAAAAATGAGTAAGAAGGCAGTTATGGTGCATTTAATTGTCCTTAAACAGTCTGTCAGTTTGCATCGGTTTGCGTAGCGGTTTGGTCAGCGTATTGAAGAACGGTTTTCTTTGAAATTCTGTTATTTTGTCAATAATTGTACTGCCACTCTCATTCTAGAAGAAAGTATCCATGCTGTCTGTTAAAAATAACACACACTTACAATGGTTATTTTGTACTTGGTCAGCAAATTTTATTCGTCATCAAAACGCTGAGATTAGCAGGCTGGTCGGCCTATTATCACGAACTCTAATCATATTTAAGGTTAGAGCAGTCCACCTTGCGCAGGTCCATAAGCATTCGAAAAATTTATAAAGACTTTCGAAACATTTTATACACCACCTGCATATCTATGAGCCTGCGAACTCAATCTTGTAACTTGTAACTTTACACTTTATTAAAGGTAGATGACACCCACAGATATTACATACCTGTTGGATTATTAGCACGAATCTTAGAAAATTAATAAATACATATTTATTTGCTGTTTGGGATATCTTTAGTAAGTCTTTCCAGTGACAACTGGTACACATTTCCATCAGGTCATCCCAAGATATGTCAGATAACATAGGGACATATTGTTTTACACACTTTCTTTACCTATTATCATACCCATACAAGATTTCGGCCCAACCAATATGACCAATATTTATTACGATCTAACTTCAAAAATCACACGAATTCCAATATTTAAAAATTTTTCACATGTTACTCCACATACATTAGGAGGAAGCATTAGGAGGATATCCTCCTTAATGTCACACGCTTCCTCCTAATGTCAGACGTCCTCCTAATGTTGGTGTGTAAACATGGGGTTTTCCTCCTCATGTAGGCAATGTGTACACACACACACACACACACACACACACACACACGAGTACATAACTAGCAATATGATGAGATATGTCACTGAGCATCACTAGGGTGACAAAATGACAGACAATATATTGTCAAACTGTAACAAAGTTTTGCATTTAAATATATGAAAATAAAGACGGACAAGACTACCACGGCATCACTTTTTAAACACTTTTCTAGGTCTATAAGAGATGTCATTATGCCACAGGTTGTAGACGAGACTTTGAAAAGCAATCGAATTGCGGAGACAAGTCGGGAAAAATAGGGATCCTTCGTTGTAGTAATTTAACCTGTTCAGATAGAGCATGATCTTTTAAAGTGGTTAAATACAGGCCAAAAAACAGACTGAATAAACTGACAAGCCATGGTATTCATGTGACCCCGTACAGTATAGTTATCCTTGGGTAGTAATTGTATCTGACAAAAATGTCTCCCCTATTTAGAGATCATTTTTCTGAATATTCAACTAGTCTATTATCCTACGTGTAACATGTCTTTTAAATGCTATTATTTTCTAAATAGCATAACACAGTTTCAACAAAAGTAAACTTGGCAAACACATTATGGTGGTACTGTGTAATGTTAGTGGCGAACCTTTACTTGTATTCGTCGTAGATTGAACTCGTAAAGATATAGTTTCAAAACATGATTAAAAATGCTCCTGTTACGTACCGAGCTCTACTTCAGCACAAGGCCAGCTTTGGATGTCCACTTGGGATTTTAACAACAAGAAAGGAGAACTATTTAAGTTGAAACAATTTAATAAACGATCATAATCATCAAAATTAACTGTAAAATGTGCACGAGTGAATCAAGAATAAAATTGTAACATTCCAGTACAATCTCTAATGTTATGAAATAGATCCAAATGAATTGATGTTCTAAATATTCTTTCCCTTTTAAATCACTCAAAGAATTTTTCTTTGTTTACATAAATGTAGATAACATGTGTGGTTCAATATATAGTTAAGAACGCACATAAGAAAATAATCACTGAAAATACGATTAATGTATTTCTTAGGAAAGAATACAAGCAGAAAGAAACTGAATTATAAAACACATGGAAAATGATGACATTAGGATGGTTTTCCCAACGAATATAGTACTGTTATATTCCAGGTCGATTCTAGATAGGAAACAGACACAGAATTTAATGAAATAATAACCAGGATTGAAATATTTGGAGTTTCAGACCCTGCTAAGGTTAACACAGTGTTGCAAAATGTGTCCATTAAACAAGTGATTTCCTTTATAAATAAGCATGTAGAACGCGATTTAATTAAGGCAGCAGGCGCGAGAGAATGTGATATGAATACCAAGGTTACGAGAAAAGCTGACATACTTGTTATGTTAAAACTCTCTCCAGATCAGCCACGGCTAAATATAGGGCATCTTCGTGAATTCAAAATGCAGTAAAATATAAATATTTATATAAGGGCCAAGCAGGCTAAAATGGCACAAGTAGTTGCTGTTAAACAAGAGCGTCGTCACTGTATTTCACATACCATTGATAGTGAGACTGCTGAAGAGCACGACAATTGCAAGTACCTGAATTTAAGTTACAATGACACCGTGGGTATTTACAAGAGTAATTATCCTGGGTGAGCCAGGTACATATGCGGTAAAACATCTTTCAGATATGTTGTCCTGGAATCCTATCAACATTACAACGCACAGACAACTCTGCGGTTCAGTTGGAAATTATTCTCCATGCGTGTTTGTTAATGCAACTTAAGGATGCATCTAACATCATAAATCATTGGATTCATACTGGTGCTCGTGTAATCCTGAATCTTAAAGTCGCTGAGATCTTTAATGATGACATAAACAACGCTCTTGCAAGGCTCATTGAGACGCTGGAAAAAATTCACTAACATAGGATCGGGATGGACTGTATACGGATGCGCCAAATCTCAGCTGCATATTTCCCGTTAAGTCCGATTTGTGCGTCGAATCACATTTTGACGCCATCATATAGTAAATGTAAAAAAATGATGACAGTAGATATTATGAATGGGTTCTTTAGTCTGCATTGTATCCGGCGAGCGATGCGAAAGATCAGCTTCGGGTATATAAGTAACATCTATGTGAGCTTAAGTATGGTAGCCTCAATTCCCCATACAAAGTACTGGTAGCTTACGTTTGAATGACTTTAATCCTGGCATAGCTATTAATACGTTTGGAATAAAGGTCTGCAGATTATTCGGCAATCTATTTATGCATGCAGGCCGTTTAATATTGATTTTGTCGCTACACTATTAAGCATTTGTGGATCGGAAGTTTTCAACCAATAGTGCGCAGGCATATTAAGTATGAGAGTAAGAAATTTCTAAGCAGACGCTGCATGCATCTATGTACTATCCAATGGAAACGATTTATACTGCCATGTAATCAACGCAGGTTCATGCCAAAACCTGGTAAAACGTTCTGAAATTTACAGCAGTGAAACAAAAGTGAAAGTACTAAATATCATCTATGCGGCCACAGAATGCTTTAACATTCCCAATTGATCACCTGTCGTTTAATCAAATACCACTCAAGTAGCTGAAAAAGTCCCATGCTGGTTTTATTACACTGTTGTCAGAAGCGACGGGCAAACTGAGTCACCACTACTGTATCGTGACCAGGACTCAGCTGATGTGTTTCTGAAATCGCTCGAATTTAAAGCAAATTTATCAGATTGCTAAATCTGCTATCACGCTTTGATCTCCACTGATATGAAAGTGTTTACCATTGTCACAATACTGTTACGTAAGAGGGGCAGCACCCAATTCATGTAATATACCATTTCGAACGTATCCAAACAAAATTAAATGCCTTTGATGCTTCATGACATGCGTGGGTATGATGGCAACCTAACAATACAAGGCGTCGCAACAGCATCAAAGACGCCAATAAATGCAGTTCCCAAAACATGGAAATAACATGGACAAATACTAACCTGGTACCAAAAATGAGATGTTTCGTGATACAGTCATACGTGCATATAAGCGTGATATCGTGCACTACTTTTTGTTACCGGGAATGACTTGCTATGGGCTGCAGTCAAAGACAAGAGCCGAGTTAGGGTTTCACACCGTCATAGATTAGCAACCCAAACGTGGACGGATATAACCTTGCTGTTAGAAAGAGTTATCGCATGTATCTCTACACCAAAATATATAAAGATATACCATGATTCAACCCATGCCTATTGGCAGATTTCGGCGGCTCATTCAAGAGAGCGTAAACATTCACATGTACGACAGTGACAGTGATATCGAACAATTTTATGATGTTGACCTGGGGTATACAGACGAGCTTCACAGAAGCCACAATGACTACCCGCTAGCATCGTAAGCGCTGTCAGTACTCTTATCAGTGTGAGATTATAAAACTTTAATGGACACAAGCGTGCAGACTGTACTAACTTGGTACCAAACCTGAGAATAAAAATACAACTATGGTTCACATACGCAATTAGCAATTTTCTCAACCATACGACAGAGAAATCTACCTCTTTTGCTAACCATGTTTTTCTCTTTCTGGTTTTCTTAGCCTGTATATATATATATATATATATATATATATATATATATATATATATATATATATATATATATATGAAATTAATTCATAAAGCAATTTAAGATGTCTCCAACTTTTATAACAAAACATTTTCACACACACACACACACACACACACACACACAGCGAAACTATTTTAATTGCTACTGAAAAACTTGCCAAAAACCAGAAATGTGTTATGTCAAACTAGTTTCTTCTAGTTTTGTCAAGCAACCACAATCCGCTCCAGCTGAATCAAATGTAATAATGCGATTGCAAGTATAAACTCCAGCTTTTGCCAACCAGAGTGGTTTATTCATCCGTCCACATGCTGTTCGACTGCAAGAACAAACTTAAAGACCTGATAATGTTTATTGCCTTTTATTTTTTTATCATGTTTTTTATGTTTTCTAATTCCATGGTGTTTTTTTTGTAGTCGTATCATTATATATGTTTTTTATGTTATAGGTGTTGTCTAATGTTGTAAAGCGCTTAGAGCTTCTAAAGATTAGGCGCTATACAAAGTCCTCATTATTATTATTATTATTATTATTATTATTATTATTATTTATTCCACAAAAAGAACTCCTTGTATTATTCCATTGCACTAGCGATAGCAACACTTGCCATATTTCCAGGACAGAAAATAAAAAATTCCAAGAAAATCGTGTATTTGAAATTTATTTATTGTCGATTTCATATGAAATCCATCGATTAAATGTGATAATACAGTAATACTATCAAATGGGTTTATGTTTCCATTATCTCATGATCAGATCTTGTGTACTTAGGGTCGATAGGTCACTCCATTGCCCTCATTAACATATTTGTCATAATGCGCAGTATTTGGAAACACAAAAGTACGTGGCTCGAGACGCTCAGTGAGCAATACTTCTAACACATGACAATTATAACTTCTTTCATGATTTTTTTTATTATTTTCTAAGAGCGGCATATATAGCAATATTCTACTTAGATAATTATTCAGGTTTTCATACAAGAGTACAAAACCTGATGATCTTTATATGGAGTGAGAAATAATACTATTACCTGATGAATACTGTGTTTTGAATCTGCAAACTAAATTGCAAAGGTGCAAGGGTATTTTAATTTAGTTGGAAAACAAATTGGGTACGAAATTAAACTATAATTGTATCAAGACAAGGAAATCTCAGTTGCGGAGTTATATTATTTGTCGACTTGTCTCGGCCCAAACCCCAACGTAGATTCTATTAGTATTTGCGACTGGGTATGCATGTGTCGTAGATCTAACAGGGTTTAAGTATCGCCACAACACGTGTATGGACCCAAACATTCAAATGATAACGGATCTGCACACAATACCACGAACGAGTTTGAGAAGATCACTTCAAAACTCATGAACAATGCCATATTAGGCAAGACTATAGAGAATCTTTGGAATCGTGTTCGCGTCGACCTTGTCCGTGATAATGAGCAAGACAGGCTTCGAAAGCTTTTTGCCTACCTGATATTCTGGTATAGAAGGATCTCCAATAGCGGACAGCCGTACAGTCGTACACGGTGAAAACAACTGAAACACAATCTGAAAAATTTAATATACTGTCAGTGTTGGACTTATCAAACTGCCTATGTATGAGTTTCATTACAACAAGATGAAACCGAGGTATGGTGACCATGTACAAATATTGAACACGGATATCGATTTGTTGTTTATGCATTTAACCACCAACGATGTGTGCGCAGACATGGGCGAGACATCGCTGGTAAAAGAGCTTGACACCAGCAACTATCCTAAAGATCTTCCAGCTTTTGGTTGGCCAGTACATATATGAGTGCTCGGGCAAGATTTTTGAGGAAAACGTGGAACTGCTCCCAAAAATGTAGGCAAGTAATCAAGGTTGGATCCGGCAAAAACATCAACAAAGCGAAAGATGTCTCACGAGTGATTGTATAAGAGGATCTTCGGCACAATATTTGTGTGGAATTACTTCTCAAGGGACGCGAATTCGCACACACTGAAAATCTAATTACGTCTAAGAATCATTGGATGGATCTGCAGGGGCAGCCGTGAGCAACGTTCGCGTGGTAATATGAACGTGACATGAGGGGTAGATCAGCAAAATATATAAAACAGTTATATTGGATACTACTCATGTTGCAATACCCCCCCCCCCGCAATGTTAATCGTATCAATCCGCGCAAGAAATAAGTTCACGAAAAAAATCTCTACATTTTACAAGAAAACATTCACAGCGTTGACAATGCATATAATTTTAAACTTTATATGTGCAATTTAAATTTGCTATTGTCCAAAAATTTTTGTTGTCCAATAATTATTGTAACATTTTCGAACGTCTTTTAATCGATGTCTTAATGCAGCTGTTAATCACTTTGACACATAATGGAGTGCAAATCCTTTCAAATCGAAAGGTTTTGCCTTAAAATATACAATACAACGATTGTCTGCATTTTATGAGGATACAAGAAATATTTCGCGAGTAAAATGGAAAAATTATATGGCTGTAAGTAGCCACGTTAGTAGTAATAGGGGACGATATACGGACAATGGGAAAATAAATTACAAGACCCTCCTGGAACAATATACGGACAATGGGAATTTAACATTGGAAATACTGGGACTGTATACGGACAAGGGAAAGTGGGGGTTGTTGTAAAGGGACAATAGGAATGGAACAGGTGAGGTGACGTCACGGTACTGAAGATTGGTAACAATGTTGCAAGGGGCTGACCTCAATCGGGACCAAAGAGCGGAAGAAACACAGAACGCTTGGCGGGACATAGACATATATAATACACTCAACATACAGACATAGATTGGCGAGCATTAATCTATCACACAAACAACTATACAACCGACTAAAAAAATTTTAGGCAAATAAGCAAATTTTTTCGAGGCATATGAGTGACCCTGAAAAGGGCCTTTTTTAACATCATTCCGTTATCATAGAGGGCATTACGTAGGTCTTCTTCTCTTCCTAAAACTTCTTCTAACTTCTGGACCGTAGATGAGGGCTATCTTCAAACAGCCTTGTCTCTCCACATACATTCTTCGTTTCCAAACGCTCGTATCGGTAATCCTGATGATTGTCCATGATGATCTGACATACGTGGGTAAGTCCGTACGGAAAAGCATCGAAGATACCAGAGTGATGACTGTCACGGAATGGTGTAAATGTTGTTAATTAAATACATGTACTCGGGTTTCGTTTCTTTTCGCTGTACAACGATACCCGAGGGTGATTATATTAGGGTCTATTGTATTTCGAAATCGTGAGTACGATTCGTCCTAAGCCACACGTGCAAGGTGCCTTCGATAAGGCAAAACGAAAATTCTAAAGGTATAAATACGTTACTGCATGTAAAGGACCTTTACAATACTAATGGTTTTGTCAGCAAGCGGCCTGCTAAAAGGATTCGCACAACTCCAGCTGTAGGGCTGTTTTTGATGGTAGGAATATCCGGGGTGTCCGGTGTTGTCTGAGAGTAGGAATATCCGGGGTGTCCGGTGTTGTCCGAGTGTAGAAACGTCCGTGTGTCCGGAGCGTTTAAGGTGCCGGAGTGTCTAATGTCTAGCGTCCGGAGTGTCCAGAGTGACTAAGGTGACCCAGCTGTAGAGCAGTCAAAGGACCAGGGGGTCCGGAGGGTCTAATATTTCAAGTGTCCGGAGGGTCTAATGTTCAAGTGATCATAGTATTCCGAGGGTCCGGAGTCTATAGCAGTTGTAAAATTGATTCGAAGGAGCTGTGGAGCGGATATGGTGCACGGGTAACGGAGTGCATGTCCACACATGTATTTTATTAGCTGTATGCTAATTTTGGGTTAGTAAGACCCAGTGTATTATTCAGGACTGGAAGGATAGATTGTATATCCGTCCTTGTGTTTAGTGACATAATTTCGCTACCTGAGCGAATACATTTTTTTACTATGTGTAAAGACTTACATCGTTTACTATTTGAGTGAACACTATATTCATCTTTCCATTATTGAATCATTTGTGAAATCATTTATCCTGTGTTTTAGGGTTACTGAACTAATTTATTTGTATATTTTTTCCATCTTTGAAACTGTGCGTTTTTATGTTAAATAGATCCAATATTTGGATTATAAATACGCACACATCTTCATAATCCACCACATTAAACCATATATATCTGTGTCGTCAAAACGTGTTTTGTTAATCCGAAATATCCCATCCGGTTATCTTGTTACAAATGGTGTCAAAAGTGGGATCATTTCGGATATAACAGAGCACTGAAATTGTTTTATTATATTTGTATGCTTTTTGTGTGTTTCAGATGCGCTTGACAAAGCACCAAGGTTAGGTAGATACCTAATATTACTTTATTTTTTGTATTTAATATTTTTGTTGCATTTCGTGAAAGAAAATACGGTTTGTGGTAATTACGTGTTTTGTATAAAACTGCACTTTAAGGTTGGTCACCACCAAACTTTTGAAATGTCTTCTATGAAAGAACTGGTAGAACTGGGGAAACAGTTTGGTTATGAGGGGGAGTCCCTTAGAAATTTCGTTCGTGAAGAACAAGCCCGGGAGAGGGACCAAAGATTAAAGGAGAGGGAATTAGAAAGGGAAAAATTTGAAATGGAACAACAAATAGAAAGGGAAAAATTTGAAAGGGAACAACAAATAGAAAGGGAAAAATTTGAAAGGGGACAACAAATAGAAAGGGAAAAAAGGGAAACCAAAAGGGAAATGATAGAATTAGAGAAGGGTAAGATTGAACTAGAGAAACAGGCTGAGAGGGAAAGGGTAGAATGGGAAAGGGAAGCAGAGAGGGAGAAGTTAGAGGGGGAAGATAGAAATCGGCAGAGGGAACATCTAAGAAATTCTGAGCTATTGCAAGCTAAAAAAGGGGGGGGGGGAACATGATGTTAAACTGAGAGGACCAAAATTGCCCCCATTTGAAGACGATAAAGATAATATGGATAGTTATCTAAATAGGTTTGAGAGGTATGCTACGGTACAAAAATGGGAGAAAGACGATTGGCCGCTCCATCTTAGCGCGTTATTGAAAGGTAAAGCGTTAGACGTGTATTCGCGTTTATCCACGGCCGATTCGCTCAATTACCTCGTGTTGAAAGAGGCACTTCTCAAGAAATATGAACTAACCGAGCAAGGGTTTCGCAAGAAGTTTAAGTATAGTAAACCAGAAAGAGGCGAAACATTCACCCAGTTCGTCAGTAGGACTTGCAATTATTTGCAGCGATGGGTGGAATGTGGTAAAGTCATCAAGACATTTGAGGGTCTTATCGATTTCTTGCTTCGTGACCAATTGTTAACAACTTGTGGCAAGGAGTTATATTTATTCTTGAAGGAAAGGTCCTTCACAAATGTGCATGAAATGGCCACACAGGCGGATTTGTTCGCCGAAGCTCGAGGAGGTTCGCAGAATGTCATCACGCGAGATGTCAAAGGTGGGAATCAGGTCAACGACAGAAAACCCAGGGAACCTGAAAAATCTGGTAGGAGTAACCAGGGGAAGCGGAGTGACATGCAATGTTTCATTTGCAAGGAAGTGGGTCATATCTCCCACTATTGTCCTAAGCGGAAAGGACCAGTCCAGAAAGTAGCGGTAGCCATTAGAGGCAGAAGGTCGGTAAATGGAAAACTTAATGTTTTGCAGCAAGTTAAGCGGAAAGCGGTGCGTGAACCGGTGGTGCGTTCAGAGACCAGTCGCGATGTGATCCAATCAATCGGCACGTGTATTTTTCCAGAGGCACGAGTGCCGACCACAAACGGCACCGTCAACGGACAAGAAGTCACCGTTCTACGAGACACGGGATGCACTATTGTAGTCGTGAAACGGAGCTTAGTCCGCGATAGTAGTTAAGTGGGCCACTTTACCGTCAATGGGAATTAGCATTACAAGACCCCTTGGGCAACTCTAGCGTCAAGGGAAATTTAACATGGAGAAAAATCGTGGGCAACTCTAGGGACAATGGGAATTTAACATAGAGTTTGGGTCTGTCTAGGGACAAGGGAAATTAACATGGGGAATAGAGTTTGGGCTTTTGGGATTTTTTTATTATTTTTTTAAAAAAAGATTTTTTTAAATTTAAATTTAAATTTAAATTTTAAAAAAGGGGTAGGCAATGGAAAGGCTATCTCTTTTCGAGAAATATGGCTGGCCCTGAAAAGGGCCTTTGGGTTTATGTTAATATTAATATTAACATAGATGGCATCTGTCACATCTTCTTCTTCTTCTTAAACTCCTTCTAACTGCCGGTCCATACACAAGTACCCTCTTGAGACATCCTTGTCTTTCTATGTAAACTCTCCTCATCCATTGACTAGTATCTGTCCTATCAACAACAGTCCACTTGGACCTGACATACATGAGCATGTCCGTCCTAAACATCATGGAAGACACAAGGGTGGATGACTCAACTGTGGTCCACATCTTGAAGCGACGAGAATAGGTGAATCAATGCAGTGAACTGCGCTTATTTATAGGTACAGGAAGGATTGAAACGGATTGAATTCATTCACCAATCCGAACACGCGTTACAAAATTCAGTCAACTCGCATTCAATCCGAAGAGAGCAGTCTGTGACGTCACGTGGTCTATATAGATTCGTTAGCGCTTGTGTGCAGTCAGTCTATGCGACAGTGATTCAACATGACGGAAACTCAGAAAACGATCCATTGGGGTGCACCAGCAGGGGAGACTGCCCAAGGGAACCCGGACTTACTTTCAGAAGAGGTACATTGGGATTTTGTGGATTTTCTTACCTCGCAAGAATTTGTTCCGGAACCTTCGTTACCTTCTTCATTACCGCAAGTGGAGAATTTTAGACAGAGACAGAAAGAAGAATTGGAGAAATTTATGCAACGACAAAAGGAAGCGGAACAAGCTTTTCTCCTACAGCAACAGCAACAGCAACAAGAAGAGGTAAGAAAAAAACAACAGCAACAACAGCAAGAAGAAGTAGCAGCAAAGAAACAAGAGGGTGAAAATCAAACGGCTACGGTACTGTTGGACATTTTAGCGGAGTTAAGAAGTCTGAAACAAATGTATCAGACTTCTTTATCACGACCGAAGAGAATACGACCTTCCCGAGCTAAACACGCCAACCCTGTGACTAAGCCTGTCGTACCACCCTTAGTGATTTCAACCCAATCATCAGAAGTAGTCCTTGGCCGTGGCAAAGGCTTAAGGCAGTTAAAGTTGATTGGTTAAACTCACTCCTACACCATAAAGAAAAAGGCCCTTTTCAGGGCCAGCCACATTTCTCGAAAAGAAATACAATTTCAATTTGCCAATAACTCAAAAATAAACCCACCCATTTTACCCTTATAGTACGTGTCTGTGTATGAGTGCGTGAGTGTAGCTTCTTGTTTTAAAATCAAAACTCAAAGACACTTACCTTATATCATTCATGTATTCTTTTATCCATTTTTTACAATCCAATTCACAATTCACCACAGAACACTTTAAAAAGTTCGTACACTTCTTCCTTTTCATTATTTAGTCTCTCTGTTTTTTGAATTTCTTCACCGTTTTTTCCTCATTTTCTTCCCTTCTTCTTTTCTTCTCCTGTTTCTTTGCCTCTTTTAAATAGAATTGTCTTCTTTCTTCCTCTTCTTCCTCTGAAGAATCCCTCTCTTCTTCCGAAGAAACCCTCTCTTCTTCTGAAGAATCCTTCTTTTCTTCTGACTCCTCTTGTTTCATTTTTGGGCAATCTGGAGACCAATGTCCTTTTTCTTTACAATAATAACAGGTATCTTGACTTTTGTCTTTTTTAGCCCCTGTTTTTGTTCTGAACACCAATGCCCTTTCTTCTGACAGATATAGCAAGTATCTTGACTTTTATCTCGAAAGGAAGGAGAGTAGTCTGTCGGCTGGTCTGAAGAGAATTTTCTAATGACCCCTCGCAAAGCTCTGACGAAACGTTCCATCTGGGTAGTCTCTTCCATCGTTGTGCTCAGCTTGAGAGTGAAATGAATAGTGAAAGGACAAGACACACACCCTTTTTATATACGCTGGTTTGCCAAGACTATAAATTAGTCTATGGTGTTTAAACTTGAGTCATTTGACGTTTTGCACTCAAGATGAAACGATCCCATTCATTCGAGAAGAAAGAAGAAGAAGAAAGTAAGAGGCAGAAATGTGATCTATCGCCTCGTACCAGGGCTGAAATCTTGGCACAAATTCATGCCAGTGATTTTGAAGAGGACATGAGTGAACCAGAATCCGAACCCTCTAAACCAAGTTCACCACCCTTAGTCAACCCTGAAAAGTACTATTCCATTCGAGAGACGGAAAAGCGCTCCTCTAGAAAATTTAGAACCACGGCTTACACCTACACGGTGAAGTTTAAAGATTTCAAGTCCGACGTACCCTTGGAGAAAGCAGAAGGGTTTATCACCGAGATGTGGGCTTCTTTGCTCACCGCACTCAAGCGACAATGTCAAGCCAAAGAAGACGATCGCTTGACACTATCCATAGATCACGACGGTTTGAAATCCCCTGTTTGGATCGAGTTTAGCAGACCCGCAGAACTGACCCCTTCCAAAGTCATGGACAAGATACAACACGTACAACAATCTAATGACCAGTTTGACATTACCGATGGTAAATCCACACTGAAAATGGCCCACGTCTCTCCTCCTCACGGGACTGGACGCAAAAAGATGTTATTGGTGGACGACCTTCGCAACACCAAAAAGAGTCTCGTCCGAATTAACAACCCTCAAGACCAGATGTGTTTAGCCAGGGCCATCGTGGTGGGACGAACCTATGCCAACAAGAACGACACGGTAGAATGGAAAAGATCCTGGAACACTATTCAACAATCCAACCGAGCCAAACAACGAAATGAAGCAGAACTCCTGTTGCAACAAGCTGGCCTGTCCAAAGACACACCCTGTGGCATTCCTGAGATACAAAAATTGCAAGATGCCCTAGCTCCACGCTACACCTTGAAAGTGCACCCTCAAGAAATGCGCGGGTCTCTGTTGTTTCGAGGCCAAGACTTTAAGGACGGAAAATACATTCATGTTTATCATCACGATGACCATTTCGATACCATTACCAGTATCACCGGATTCCTGGGATACAGATATTACTGTGAGAAATGTGACTATGGTTATAATAATCGAGAGCAACACAAGCATTGTGGATGGAAATGCCCAGGATGTTTGGCCTCTCCACCCTGTCTGAGCGAGGAACCAGTGCCTTGTTCCACTTGTCTGCGAACGTTTGTCAGCCCTACCTGTTACCAACAACATTTGAAAACACAAGGTTCACAGAAGAAATGTGCTTGTCAACTCCTGAGATTGTGCCCTACGTGTAGACAAGGCATACGTACCAACAATGCCAAGGCACACGTATGTCGAGGAAAGAAAAAATGTCACATTTGTCACCACATCGTGGACTTGGAACACCAATGCTACGTGCAAAAATACCAACCCCCACCAGAGAAAGAGGACGGTCACAAGAAGAAAGGCAATTTCATCTTTTTCGATTTCGAATGCATGCAAGAGACTGGCATTCACATTCCTAATTTCTGCGTGGCTCATCGAGCGTGCGAGAAGTGCATTCAAGAACCTATCTTCAGTCATTGCCCTCACTGCAGCAAGGTTCCCGGAGGGCGTGAAAAAATCTTTCGGGGACCAAACACGTTAGCCGATTTTGCCCAACGGGTCTTAGACCCCATCGACAAGACGTGGAGCCAAGAGGACATCGAACGTTACGGAGATTGTCATCGTCATGCCACGGTGATGGCTCACAATTTCTCCGGATACGATGGACAGTTTCTTTTGAGGTACTATACGGAACATGGCACCGAACGTCCTAAAGTGATTTTGAACGGAGCCAAAATCATTTTCATGCAAGTGGGACAAGTACAGTTTAAAGATTCGATGAGTTACTTGGCCATGCCTTTGAGCCGAATGCCTAAAACGTTTGGAATGACAGAAATGGCTAAAGGGTACTTTCCACACTTTTTCAATACGGAAGCCAATCAACATGCCGTTCTACCCCATTTACCTGAGGCTCACTATTACGACCCCGACAACATGCGTACCGAACAACGAGAAGCTTTCTACGCTTGGCACCAAGCTCACGCCTCGGACCCTTTCGACTTTCAGGAAGAAATGTTAAAGTATTGTCGTTCCGACGTGGACATTTTACGGCGTTGTTGTGGAAAATTTCGAGAACTGTTCATGGAACACGGAGGGGTCGATCCTTTGAAAGAAGCTTGCACCATTGCCAAAGCGTGTTCCTTAGTGTACCGCCAACGATTCATGCCTGAAAACACCGTGGCTGTCATCAGTTCTCAAACGACCCACTATGTCAAGCGTCAATACTCGGTCAAAGCCCTACGTTTGTTACATTACTTGTGCGACAAGGAAGACAAATGGATTCAGCATGCCCGCAACGGAGGAGGCGAAAAGACCATCGGAACGTATTCGGTCGATGGCTGGGACTTAGAAAACCCCAAGATCGTGTACGAGTTTAACGGTTGCTTATTTCACGGATGTCCCGTCTGTTACCCTGACCGTGACACTAAAAATCAGTTTTTGCAACGAACCATGGAAGACTTGTACCAGGACACTTGTCGGCGACGCCTAAAGTTAGAACAGCAAGGATACCAAGTGGTGGAAATGTGGGAACACGAGTACGATCACCGTTTGAAAACCGATCCCGAGTTTAAACGCCTCGTGGAAAGTTACCAGTTCATGGACCCGCTGAACCCGAGGGATAGTTTGTACGGAGGAAGGACCAATGCCACCTGTTTGGTGTACCAAGCCGACGAAGAGAAAGGAGAAGAAATCAAATACTTGGACGTGTGTTCGCTGTATCCCTACGTGTGCAAATGTTGTCGGTTTCCTGTAGGGCACCCGCAATTGTTCACGGAACACATCGACCTGAAAAACATTCGACAATACGAAGGCTTGATCAAGTGTAAAGTTTTGCCTCCCACGAACCTATACCATCCCGTCTTACCTCACCATTGTCAAGGTAAACTGATGTTTCCATTGTGCCGTACTTGTGCCGAAACGTGCAACCAGGACCAACCTTGCCATCACAGCCAGGAAGAACGTGCCTTGACGGGAACCTGGGTCAGCGTGGAATTGTTCAAAGCTCTGGACATGGGATACCAACTGTTAGAAGTGTACGAAATTTGCCACTTTCCCAAGACACAACAGTACCACAAGGGTGACCCTACTCAGAAAGGCATTTTCGCCGACTACGTGGATGACTTTTTGAAACTGAAACAAGAAGCCAGCGGCTATCCGTCCTGGTGTCACACTCCAGAAGACCAAATACAATTCAAAGAGAAATACTACGCACAAGAAGGCATCTCTTTAGACCACATCGAAAAAAACGAAGGCAGGCGATCGTTTGCCAAAGTGATGTTAAATTGCTTGTGGGGTAAAATGGCACAACGACCGTGTTTACCCAAGACGGAATATTTGACAGAACCTTCCCGCTACTTCCAGATGATTCACGACAAAACCAAATACATGAAACACGTGGACGTCGTTCGAGAGGATTTGATCTTGGTCAATTACGAAGAAGATCTGGACTTTGTACAAGACGACCCTTTTGGAAATGTCATCATTGCGGCTTACGTGACAGCTCATGCTCGCTTAAAATTGTACGAAGCTTTAGAACTGTTAGAAGAACGCGTCCTGTACTTTGACACGGACAGTTGCATTTACATCCATCACCCGATTCAACAGCACCCTGACATCGAAGGAGACCGTTTAGGAGCCTGGACAGACGAGCATCCCGACGACAAGATTCTAAGTTTCGTCAGTGGTGGTCCCAAAAATTACGGCTACGAATACCGGGACAAACAAGGAGAAGTGCACACGACGTGCAAAGTGAAAGGACTGACTCTGAATCATCGTACCAGTCGAGTGGTCAACTTTGGGGTATTGAAAGAAGCCTTGCAATCGGGAGAGGATGGAAACTTTAAAGTGACCACCTATCAACCGAACAAGATTGTACGTTTACCCACTCACCACATCGTCAGTCGACCCTTGGAAAAAGTCTATCAAATTGTATACCAGAAGCGAGTGCGACTTACCAATCACTTCACCTTACCGTACGGTCACGTCGGTATTGGTCTGTATATGAAATGGGACCCTAGGCAAGATCGATAGTTCATTGTTCATTGAAGTAACTTACCATGTCGTTGACGAAGAAGAAACCAGATTGGTTAGGAGTCAAATGTTGGACATCACCGAGACCAGGGTTTTGAGGCTTGGACACAAGAGGTGGCCCAGTATGCACGAGAGTTATTCAAGGAAAAAAGTTACTTTTCAACCTGTGTTAATGACGGTGCCAGAAGAACCCGTCACCCAGGACAGGACTGTCGTGGACAGGCCTGAAAGACCCTTTCGGGAGGACACTTGTGTGACCTTACCCCTACTATAGAACTGGTTAGAACTTTACCCAAAACATGTTGTACAGACACTTGTGTTTATTCCACGTTCATGGTTATCATGTGCCTTTTATTCTTCTACTTAAGCCTTTGGCTTTTATGCATTTTTGTCTTTCGTATTCATGTTTGAAACATTCAATAAACGTGTTCTGAAAAAGTATATAAACTCTTGTCTTGTTTGTTTTTTCGTGTCACAAGTGACATTTCTCACACCATGGCTACCTCTGCTGTCTCTGCTCCCTCTTCCTCTACTGTCAAAGTCATCGACGAACACTTAGATCGTGCCAGTTGGGAGGCTTTGTATCTTCGCCATCCCTTTAACATGCTCATTGCTGGACCTAGCGGTTCAGGCAAAACCGAATTCGTCAAACGTTTGATCGAACATAAACATCATTTGATCGATCGACCCCCTCAACGAATCGTGTGGTGTTACAAAGAGTGGCAATCGGCGTACAGCCTCTTGCGAGAAAGTCAAGGCGATTCCATCGTGTTTGTGGAAGGCATTCCTAAAGAAGACGACGGCATCGTCTCTGACTCCCGTCTAACCCATTTGGTCATTTTCGACGACATGTTAGGAGAAGACGAAGAAGAAATTAAACTTTGGTTCACGCGCAAAGGGCATCATCGTAATGCCAGTGTCGTTTACATCACCCAAAATTTGTTTCAACAAAGTAAAGCCCATCGCACCATCAGTCTCAATGCGCATTACGTGGTCTTGTTTAAAAGCCCTCGAGATAAATCGCAAGTGCAAGTCTTAGCCAAACAGTTAGGAACGCCTTGGCTGACTCAGGCGTACGACGATGCCACTCAAACACCACACGCCTATTTACTCGTCGATTTGAAACCTATGACTCCCGAGGATTTGCGATTTCGTACCCACTTGTTTCACCACTGGTGCCAAGACGGAGGGCCTTTCCTGTACACGTCTCCGTCCTCGACTTCATTTCACTCCCCATAAAAAAATCTATAAAAACCTCAGACCCTTTTTCGTCTGTCTCACTCTCAGTGCGAACATGACGTCCCTTCAGTCGCATCTTCCCGTCAAATTGATTCGTGCCTTGTATGGCATCAGTCGAGAAAAAGATCCACAAACACGAGCTCGTGTCTTAGAAGCTAGTCTCAAAGAAGTCTTACGATGGTTCACGGTGACGGCACGTCAATTACTCCAAGGAATCATTCAGATTCCTCATCAAACCAAACGCTTTTTCGATCGAAACAAAGTCGCTTTGGTCCAACTGGCCGATCCCCGCATCGACACTCAAACCAAAAAACAAATCATTTTGAAACCTGGAGGGAGCGGTACTCTAGGAGGGGTCATCATTCGCTCACTCTTAAGATGGGATCCTAATGCCCCCAAAGTTATACCCAAGACAAAAGTCCAACGAAGTCCCAAGAAGAAAAAGACCAGGTCCCCAAGGAGAACTTCTCCAGAGGCAGGACCCTCCTCTGACCAGACACCACCCCGGAAAAAGAAAAGAAGCCCCCAGAAAAAGAAAAGTCCACAGAAAACTAGTCGCAAGAGAGGCACTTCGGCCAGGACGCAACCTTACACTCGCAAACCACGACCTGCCACAGCGGTGACTGCGTCTCCGGCAGCTTCACGTTTGTCCACTTCTCCGTTAATGACACCCAGAACTGAAGAGTACTTGGAGACGTTGATCACACCAAGAACTTCTCCGTTGATGACCCCCAAAAGAACTTCCCCAGTGGCAGGACCTTCCAATTTAGTGGCAGTGGCTGCTGCTCACAAAGTACCTTCTCCCAAAATCAAAGTTCAAGAAAGATCGGGCATGTTACAAAGTTTACTGGATTTGTCCAAGCAAGAACTGGCTCGATTTAGTCCGTTACGTACCCCTGCACGATGTGTCATGCCTGTCCTCAAACTAATACGACGTAAAGACAATCAGTGGCGACGCGTTCCAGTATAAAAAAGGCCTGTGACCAAGTCGGGTATCAGTGTTTTTTGGTGCTCCTGAAGACTCAAAGATGTCACCCTCCAGAAAACCCCAAGGAAAGAAAAGGAAAGGACTGCCACCACGTTTAGCCAAACATGGGGACATGTTATCTGTCCTGTCCAAAGCTTCTCCAGCCCTACGAAAAAAACTCATTGAAACAGCCTCCAAAGAGGTCATCGATACCGTGTGCGAATGTTGTTTGAACGTTTTGAAAGGCACGATCCCTTTGTCCAAACACCAGAAACAATGCTTAGGCAAACATCGTCACGTTCTTCGCCAAATGGTTCAAAAGAAAATTCCCATTCGTCAAAAAAAGATGTTAGTGCAACGTGGAGGTATTTTACCTCTCTTGTTAGGCCCCATACTGAAAGGAGTCTTGGGAACCATGTTGGGAGGACTGGTGGGAGCAAGATAAAAAGGCCTTCGAAAGTTCCAAGATCTCAGAATCGACCCCTGACAACCCCATGGAAGGACGAAAACTAGCTTTAGTGCCTTACAAACGATGGATGGAATACCATCGGTGGCAAGAACAACACACCCCGCATTTACCTCCCAATCCCCATTTGAGCGAGATGTCCCAGTTACAACACGAATTGCAGTCCTTGATGGATCGCCAAGATTTGTCCGAAACAGAAAAATCGCAAAAGTACGGTCAACTCTTGCAACGACTGCAACTCTTTCACCAGAAAGCTTTAGACGAAACAGCTCTACCCACTCTGAAAGATTTTAAGACCTTGATGAAAAGTCCAGCACCATCACCAGTACCAGTACCAGTACCAGTACCAGTACCACCAGTACCCGTGACCAAGACAGAAAAAGGAGAAGAAGAGGAAGGGTTTCAAACTCCACCAGAAAAAGTACGCAAGTTAACAACACCACCTACCTCCAGAATTGGATGGATTAAAAAGATGATGGCCACCCCTTCTTCCTCACAAGAGAAAAAGAAAGTGAAGACAGAAGTGAAGACAGGAGTGAAACAAGAACCGATATCCCCCGCTCAGACATCCTTCTCCTCTTCGACACCTATTGCTGACCGCACACGCAAAGCATTGCAATCCAAGAAAATACCCCAAGAGAAAAAGAGTAGCATCCTCCAAGAGTGGGTGTCTTATTAACACACCAACCAACACAAAAAATGGAAAAAGTCTTAGCCAGCATTTACTACGATCCCTCCCATCCTGCAGGTTACGCAGGAGTTCAAAAATTGTATCGTGCTGCCAAAACGCGACTGAAAAGTCTCCGTTTACCTCAAGTGCAACGATGGTTACAAGAACAAGCTACCTACACTTTACACAAACCCATTCGACGCAAGTTTGCCAGAAGTCGCACCCGAGTGGAAGGCATCGATCATCAATGGCAAGCCGATTTAGCCGATGTCTCTCATTTGGCCAGCTACAATCGTGGCTACAAATATTTGTTTTGTGTCATCGACGTCTTTTCCAAATTTGCCTGGGTCGTGCCCTTGACTTCCAAATCGAGCAGCGAGTTAGTGCGAGCCCTGCAACGGGTGTTGAAACAAAGCGGTCGTCACCCTCTTCGATGGCAAACGGACAAAGGCACCGAATTTCTGAACCAAGCTTTCCATAAAGAATTAAAGAAACGTGACATTCATTTTTTTACCACCGAGAATCCCGAAACCAAAGCCAGCATCGTGGAACGTTTTCAACGCACTTTGAAAGAACGCATGTGGAAATATTTTACGCATCACCACACTCTGAAGTACATCGACATCTTACCGCACCTGGTGCAAGCGTACAACAAATCTTACCATCGAAGCATCGGACGTGCCCCGCAAGACGTGACTCCCGACAACGAAGTGTTGGTGTTTGAGCGTCTGTTTGGTACGTCCCCGACGAGGGCTGTCCCCGAGAAAAGTGGAATGTTGGCCGTAGGAGATTGGGTGCGCATTGGCAAAACCAAACGCACTTTCGACAAAGGTTACTTACCTAACTTGACGACCGAATTGTTTCGCGTCACTGGACGAGTGCATGGCCGTCATCCTGCCGTCTATAAATTGGAAGACATGAACGGAGAAGTGCTCAAAGGAACGTTTTATTTGCCCGAGTTACAACGTGTCACCAAAAAAGAAGACGACGTGTACGACATCGAAAGCATTCTCGAACGCAGAACCCGTAAAGTGGGCAAACGACGTGTCAAAGAAGTCAAAGTACGTTGGAAAGGATATGCACCCAGTTTTGATTCTTGGATCGACGCTTCGCAAGTCATCGACTATAAAAAGAAGTGACCATCATGCCTTTTCACACAGACGCAGCTACGTCGACCACTCCTCCTTCACCCAGTTCTTCTGTGCAAGATTTACAAAAACAACCCTTGTGGGTGTGGTGTGGAGAACGTGTGCCTAAAACGCAAATCGTCTTTTTCTGCCAAATCTTCGTGGTGTATTGTGTCATCGGGGCAGCCATCGCCAATTTGAGTTTGCAACAAGGAGACAAACAATTGTGGACCATTTTATTGAGCAGTTGCATCGGTTACCTGCTTCCTAATCCCTCCCTGAAATTCACCTCCAACGGGAACCACGGGAACCTTGTGTCCAGTGCCAGTGCCAGTCACCACTCCAACCACAACCAGAACCCCATTTTGGGAGGAGACACGCCTCTGACGTCCACTAACCCCTCGGACAGCCACAGAACTCTGGAATTATGAGTCACCAAAACCAATTTTACTTAACCTTACCCAGTGACAGTTCCATGGAGGTGTTTCCCAAGAACACGTTGTGCTGTTACACGGCCAAATTACCTCAAGCCATCCCCTTAGATCACGAAGCCCATTGGGAAGTGGCTTTAGTAGAAATGATTCACCCGACCCAAGTCCTCAATGTCCTTCCCAATCAAAATTTTTTTGATGTGGAAGTTCATGACGAACAATTGCAACAGTGGATGGATAGCAATGTCAAATATGACAAGAAAACCCGAACACAAAAGTACACCACCTATCACTTGTTCATTTCCCCAGGCTATTATTTTAGTGGTCAACATTTGGTCAGCACCATAGCCTCCAGGTTTAATGCCGTGTTTCTGAAAGCTTTGGAGCATGTTAACAAAAGTGTCACCATGGAGTACCACAAAACAGCTCGTCGCTTCTTGATGAAATTTGAACGGAGTAAAATCCTGTCCATTTTATTTTGTCCTGAATTGTATGACATGTTGGGCGGAGACATGAACCTGAGAATGAGCATGATGAAGAAAAGCGAATTACCCATCGTTTACGACAACGAGTCTTTTAGCAAGTTATTTCGTGCCCCGGTAGAACTGAACCAAGGACTGAATTTGATGTTTGTGTACTCCGATGTGGTGGAGTATAACGTGGTGGGACACACCTCCGTACCGTTACTGCGTGTCATTCCTTTCAAAGTGGATTCTGCCACGAACACTGACGAGGAAGGTGGAAACACTTACCACGTCCACCGCGAATTTGTACATCCTCACTATTTGCCTGTCAGTAAGTCGTATTTGGACACGGTCAACATTGCTATAAAAGGAGATCTGGGACAAAATATTCCATTCACCAAAGGAAAAGTCACGGTGAAACTCCATTTTCGAAAACGGTTCTCTCACGACTCGTAAGTAAGTCATGTATCCAGTGTACCGAGGGGTTGCTCGACAGCGAGGACACGGTTTAGGAGACATGTTAAAATCGGCCTTTCGTTCGGTGGCCCCAGTGTTGAAACCGATGGTGACACGCGGATTGCACGCCTTGAAAGATGCGGCACTGACGCATGGCAAAGAATTTCTCCAAAATGTCATCATCGACAAACAAAACCCTAAAGAAGCCTTCATGAGGGCAGGCAAAAATGTCTTGCTGCAAACGGGCAAAGACATTTTAGGCCAACGAGAAACACCTATAAATGCCCTGCACGCTACCGAGTCAGGCATTCAGCAAGGACAAGGCAGAAAGAGACGACGAAGAAAACACCCTTTCACCAGACAACAAGCGAGAAAGGCCAAGAAAAGAAGAACCGTTCGAGACTTAGACGTTTTCGATTATTGAGAAAAAAGAGACAAAAAATGATGCACCGAGAATCTTGCGCTTGTTCCAAGACGGAACTGGATCTGTTTGCCATGCCCCCCACGATGATGACGATGCAAGAATCCCAGTGGGTGGAATTTCACCCCGTCTCCTCACTGACCGATTCCGCTCCCATCGAGTTTGAAATCAAAGGACAGCCCGAAGATTACATCGATCTGAATAGCAGTTACTTGTACCTGAAAGTCAAAATTCTAGATAAGACTGGATGTGCTATAGACGATGAAGCAGTAGCTCCCGTCAACAATTTCATGCATTCCTTGTTCAGTGGAGTGGACTTGTACTTGAATAACAAACTGGTCAGTAGCAGCATGGATACTTACCCTTATCGTGCCTACCTGGAAAATCTCTTGACGTACTGAATAGATGCCAAGAACACTCATCTCAATGCCTGTGTTGTATGGGAAGCTGACGAACCTACCAAGTTTGAAATATTGGAAACTGATGAAACGAAAGACAACAATGATGGATTTGTAGAACGAAGAAAGAGAATCACGGGAGCCGACACAAGTTTAGAACTGATGGATCGTTTGCATTTGGACATGTGGTTGCAAGAAAAGTATTTGCTGAACGGGGTGGATGTCCGCCTGAGACTGAATCGTAGCAGTGCCGCTTTCCATTTGATGGCTGATAGTGACGGTTACAAAACCAAAATCCTAGAAGCCAGACTCTACGTACGCCGTGTGGAAGTGTTACCTAAAGTGGGAAACGACATCAGTCAGACGTTGAGTAGAACGACCGCCAAGTATCCCATACGACGCGTGGAAGTGAAAACCTTCACCATTCCCAAGGGACAGCGATCCATGATCGAAGATCATCTGTTCCAAGGACAGTTACCCAAACGTTTGATCGTTGGTATCGTCGAGAATACAGCCTTCAACGGAGCTGCCGAAAAAAATCCTTTCTACTTTCAACACTTTGGCGTGTCCAAAATCGAAGTCAGTCGCGATGGCAAGACCTTGTGTACCCGACCTTTCGAACCTGACTTTACCAAGAAGAATTACTTGAGATCGTACTTGTCCCTGTACGAAGCCACCGGACAGTTAGGAACGAATACCAGTCACGGTATTACGTACGAGGATTATGCAGGAGGCTACGCTTTGTGGGCTTTCGATTTCACTCCAGACCAAGGGAGCGACGAGGGACATTTCCCCCCTATAAAATCCGGCCAGATTCGTGTGGAAATTCAGTTTAAAGACCGAGACCCTGATGAAACGGTGAACGTCATCCTGTATGCAGAATTCGATAATACCATAGAAATCAACAGTTTGAGAGAAGTCATCCTAGATTACTAGAAACCATGGAAGACTGTTATCCCTCTTTACCTAGTGGAGAAACTTTTAGTGTTGGATTATTGTTAAAAAATGTTAGAGTTCTTGTTGTTTAGTGTTAAGTGATTTTTGAATAAAAAATGTTGTGTTTTGAAAAAAATGCCTTTGTCTTTTGTTTAGCTAAAAGAATGTTGGATTGATGCTCTTTCATTTCTTACTATCCCTCTCATGACACTCACTAAACGTTGCGACTCAAAAACCGTGTGGGGGATGTTTTCCTTCACGTCCGCGCTTTGACTTTAAGAACCGGGTTGTTTCCAGTCTAACCATCCATTGTCGACTCATCCTCCTAAGAAGATGTGCTCCAAACTAGCTAAACTCAACGAAGCCTACGTGAATTTGCATAGGGTCAGACACAGTCTGATACCGAAGCCAGAAGAAATAGAGAATGTGAGAATGTTAATCATTGAAGACCTGATAGAAGAGCTCTTCAGAGAAGAAATGAACAGGGAAAAAGAAGAATGGACAGAGAAGTACAGACTTCAGAGACAGCAGCAACAACAACAACAACAAGAGCAGCAGCAGCAGCAACCTGAACCTTTCAGAGGCTTTGTCGATTGCCGTATCGACACCAAAGAGTTCTTCTTTTCTTTCCGAAGAAGCAGACCTATCGCCAGAAAGTCTATCCTCAGAGGACATCGCATTCTTAGAAACTAAAAAAGAATGCCATAGCAAACAAAAAAACAGCCCTTTTCAGGGCTACCCCAATACTCTAGAAAAGAAATAACGATCGATTTGCCAATGTGTGTAGGTAGAGTAGTGTGAAAATAAACACTAACTCTTTTTTAAAAAATGTGAGGGTATGTGTTTGTGTGTTAGTAAGTGCTTAAGTAAGTTGGTATGAATAGTAGATTAAAATCATGTTTTTTTTGGTGTTTGAGGTGTATATTTGGAGTTAGATTGGATTGCTTTGCGTATGTGGATAGTCTAATGAAGTGATTTATAAAAAATTTTAAAATAGTGATGGGTAGCATAAAAAAGTGAGTGAGTGTTTCTTTTAGGTCCGCGCGTTGTTGTTTTTGGTCATGATGTAGGTAACATCAATTTTATGTTTTTTAGGGGGATGTTTTCCTTCACGTCTGCGCTTTCACTATAAATTGAAACTCGCTGGTCAGTCTAGCTACCCTTGTTGATTGATCAACACCAAAAATGAACACGAGACTGTCTAAACTGTTGGAACTTCATGTGCATCTGGAATATGCCAGGCGCCTGTTGAATGAACTGGCCGCGGAAGCCATTGTGGAGGAGGGAAGGATAAGAGAGGAGGAGGAAAGAAGAAAAAAAGAAGAGGAGGAGAGAAGATATAAAGAAGAAGAAGAAGAGGAAAGAAGATACAAAGAGGAGGAGAGAAGAAACAAAGAAGAGGAGGAGGAGAAGGAAAAGAAGAGAAGAAGAATAAATTTCAGAATCCCAGAGAGCGCAAATTGGGATTCTGAAGCGACATATCCTGCCTCTGCTCTCTCCCCCAAAAAAATAAAAAGTAACTGGGGGATAAGATGTGTATGTGGCGCCAGGCCTGGAAGGTGCCACCATTAACCAGGTGTCCATGAAGTTCCAAAAAAACAGCCCTTTTCAGGGCTACCCAATACTCTAGAAAAGAAATAACCATCAATTTGCCAATGTGTAGGTAGAGTAGTGTGAATATAAACACTAACTCTTTTCTAAGATAGTGTGAGGGTATGTGTTTGTGTGTTGGTGCTTGTAAGAGCTAAGGTATGTTTGTGGGAATAGTAGATTATGGGTTTCTTTATTGTTTCTTAGCGTAGGTGAAGAGTATAGTTAGGGTTCTGTAACCGCTCACGTACGATTGTGTGGATAGTAGATTATGGATTTTGTTTATTGTTTCTTAGCGTATGTGGAGAGTATAGTTTGGGTTTTGTAACCGCTCACGTACGATTGTGTGGATAGTAGATTATGGATTTGTTTATTGTTTCTTAGCGTATGTGTTTGTGTGTTTGTGTTTGTGTGTTTGTGTTTGTACCCGCTCACGTACGATTGTGTGGATAGTAGATTATGGATTTGTTTATTGTTTCTTAGCGTATGTGAAGAGTATAGTTTGGGTTTTGTAAGCGCTCACGTACGATTGTGAGGATAGTAGATTATGGATTTTGTTTATTGTTTCTTAGCGTATGTGTTTGTGTGTTTGTGTTTGTGTGTTTGTGTTTGTACCCGCTCACGTACGATTGTGTGGATAGTAGATTATGGATTTGTTTATTGTTTTTTAGCGTATGTGGAGAGTATAGTTTGGGTTTTGTAAGCGCTCACGTACGATTGTGAGGATAGTAGATTATGGATTTTGTTTATTGTTTCTTAGCGTATGTATTTGTGTGTTTGTGTTTGTGTGTTTGTGTTTGTACCCGCTCACGTACGATTGTGTGGATAGTAGATTATGGATTTGTTTATTGTTTCTTAGCGTATGTGGAGAGTATAGTTTGGGTTTTATTATATGAAATGAAAAAGTAGGGGATGTTTTCCTTCACGTCCGCGCGTTGTTTGGCCATGATCTAGGTAAGATCAATTTTACGTTTTAGGGGGATGTTTTTCCTTCACGTACGCGCTTTAAGTATAAGAACCCACAGTATTCGTCGTTCAAACCATTCTGCAAAGAATAAAAAAGAAGATGGCTTCTAACCAAATGGACAAAATACAAACATTACAAGACGTTTTAGACAACTTAGGAATGATGGAGCAGATGTTGATCAGACTGGTTGAAGACCATTATTCCTATAGTCCCCATCGTGTAAAGATGGAAATTAATAACTTAAAAAAGGTAAAGGACAAGATTAGTGGTGTCATGAAAGAGATAAAGGAGGAGAAGGAGGATGAAGAGGAAAGAATAAGAATAAGCAAATGGAACGAAAAGATCGAAAAAGATGAAGAAAATGAGAAGAGGAAGAAAGAAGAGGAGGAAGAGAAGAAGAAAGAAGAGCAGGAGAAAAAAAGAAAGAGAAGAAGAGAAAGAGTGTTGGAGATAAAATAAGAACTTGGTGGAGAAAAAGAAGAAACTAGAAGCAGAAGAAAACCCAAAGGCCCTTTTCAGGGCCAGCCATATTTCTCGAAAAGAGATAGCCTTTCCATTGCCTACCCCTTTTTTTAAATTTAAATTTAAATTTAAATTGAAAAAAACTTTTTTTTTAAAAAAAAAAAAAAAAATCCCAAAAGCCCAAACTCTATTTCCCATGTTAATTTCCCTTGTCCCTAGACAGACCCAAACTCTATGTTAAATTCCCATTATCCCTAGAGTTGCCCACGATTTTTCTCCATGTTAAATTTCCCTTGACGCTAGAGTTGCCCAAGGGGTCTTGTAATGCTAATTCCCATTGACGGTAAAGTGGCCCACTTAACTACTCGCGATGATCAATTGCTTGGGTTTAAATCACCTTGCATGTTGCTTGACCAGACAATCGACCACGTTCCAGTTGCAAGGATAATGATAGGTACACCTTTTTTGACCGGGACTGTGGACACTTTATGCGTAGCCAACCCGATCTATGAACTGACGATTGGCAACGTACCGGGTTCTAGACTCCCAACCATAGCAGATTTCCGATTCCCTATCATCCAAGCAGTGCAAACTAGGGCTCAGGTAAAGGAGGAAAATAAACCTTTGCGTAAGTTAAAAGTACCGGAAGCCATTACTGATATATCCCGCGAAGAATTTCAAAATGAGCAAAAACGTGACGCGTCTTTACGTGCAACCTCTGAGAAAGCATTAACGGGTACCGTGAGAAAATGTAAGAACGGGGGTTCCTCTAAATTCCTTGTTCGAAAGGGTTTAATGTACAGGGAATACTCTACATCGGATAGGAAGTTCTTGCAACTAGTGGTTCCCCAGAAATTTAGGGCACATGTACTAAAGGTCGCGCACGAGTCGAGTATGGCAGGTCATTTAGGCGTAAAGAAAACAACGGATAGGGTATTAAGAGAATTTTATTGGCCTGGTGTCAATAGCGACATAGCGCGGTTCTGTCGCTCGTGCGACGTTTGCCAGAAGACGATCTCTAAGGGCAGGGTAACTAGAGTACCGTTAGGTCAGATGCCCTTGATAGATACTCCGTTCAAACGAGTAGCCATCGACATTGTAGGACCAATATTTCCGCATACAGATCTGAAAAACCGATACACCTTGACACTGGTAGATTACGCTACCAGATATCCTGAAGCCATAGCTTTGCCATCAATTGAAACCGAACGTGTAGCCGAAGCGCTTGTAGACATGTTCAGCAGGGTCGGAGTGCCCGAAGAGGTTCTTACGGATTGTGGAGCGCAATTCACCTCAGATCTCATGGCAGAAATTAGTAGGTTGTTGTCCCTTAAACAGTTACGCACAACACCTTACCATCCTATGTGCAATGGATTGGTCGAGAAATTCAACGGGACATTGAAGCAAATGTTGCGTAGGATGTGTGCGGAAAGACCGAAGGATTGGGATATATATCTGAACGCCCTTCTGTTCGCATATCGTGAGGTTCCTCATGAAAGCTTGGGTTTCTCCCCGTTTGAACTATTGTACGGTAGGACAGTTCGTGGTCCTATGCGCATACTTCGTGAACTGTGGTCAGACGAGGTCGCGGACGAAGAAATTAAGACCACATACCATTACGTAGTTGATTTGCGCGAAAGATTAGAAAGTACTTGTAGAATGGCGCAAGACGAACTCGCGAAATCTAGTCGTAGGTACTCCAAGTACTACAACCAAGGAACTCGGAGTAAAAAGTTTGACGTAGGCGATCAAGTGTTGGTGCTTCTCCCAACGAATAGCAACAAGCTGCTAGTCCAATGGAAAGGGCCATATGAAGTCAGACAGGTGAAAGGCGAAATGGATTATATCATTGATATGGAGGGGAAGTCCAAGAATTTTCATGCCAATATGCTTAAACTCTACGTAGCGAGACCTGGACAATCGACTGATAAAGGGATTTTGAATGTAGTATGCGTAGCGGTGATAGAGGATAGGTCTGGTGACGAAGCGGAATTCGACTCCAGCACAGAAATGCCCCTTGAATACCTCATGGACGTAGGTAAAGAGAGTATTGACCAGATAAATGTATGCCCTGATTTATCAGAGGGTCAACGTACACAGATTATGGAGGTTTTGTCCAAATATCTAGATATATTCACGGACAGACCAGGCCGTACGGGTCTAATTCGATACGAGATCAAATTGAATACCACTGAGCCTATCAGGATTAAAGGATATCCGATACCCTTTAATGCACGGGAGACAATCAGCGAAGAAGTGATGAAAATGTTAGACCAGGGAGTGATCGAACCTTCAAATTCCCCATACTCGTCCCCCGTGGTGTTAGTCAGAAAGAAAGACGGGACCAACCGGTTTTGCATCGACTTTCGGCAATTAAATAAGATCACCGTATTTGACGCAGAACCAATGCCAGATATGGAAAGTGTATTTTCAAAATTGGCAGGTCATAAATACATTTCTAAATTAGATCTAAGCAAGGGATATTGGCAGATACCCGTCACCGATAATGTCCGCGAGTTAACGGCATTCGCGACTCCCAAAGGACTTTTTCAATTTAAAGTTATGCCTTTCGGTTTAGTCAACGCCGGTGCGTCGTGCGTTCGTCTCATGCGCAAACTGTTAAACGGAACGGAAAACGTTCACCAATCCTAACACGCGTTACAAAATTCAGTGAGATTGTGGAGTCTGTTTTCAAACCCGAAGAGAGTTTCCTGTGACGTCATATTCCCTATATAGATGCGCTAGCGTCTGCGCGCAGTGAATCAATGCGACAGACTTTTCAAACATGACGGAAACTAAGAAGACGATAAATTGGGGTTCACCGGCTATGGGGACGAGATGGTATAGTAGCGGCTACCAAAGTCAACACAGTCCTACTTCCAAAAGAGGTCGATTTTAATTAGGATTTTGTCACTTTTCTCTCTTCTTCGAAAGAATTTGTTCCGATACCAGTACCTTCGCCACCTTCTCCTTCCTTATAGCGTGTCGAGGATTTTAAACAGAGACACTAAGAAGAATGGGAGAAAGTTTTACAGCAGCAGAAAGAAGCAAAACAATCTTTTCTCCTTCAACAGAAACAACGAGAAGAAGAAGAGGGAAGAAGGAAACGAAAGGAACAAAAACAAAAAGCAGCAGAGAAGAAACACGGTCTAGGAGAGAAGGAGGACAGTGAAAGTCAAACGGTGACGGTACTCTTAGATACTTTAGCAGAGTAAAGAAGTCTGAAACAAATGTATCAGACTTTTTTTAATACGACCAAAGAGAAAAAGACCCTCTCCAACCAAACAACCCAGCCCTGTTACCACGCCTGCGATACCACCCTTAGTGAGTTCTACCAAGTCGTCGACAGGAGCAAGTCCAGACGCAGGCCTTGGCCGTGGCAAAGGCTTAAGGCAGTAAAACTGATTACGTCCCGTTCCAGAGTTATATATATCGAAATATCATGTTTTGCTCATAATGTACGTGTGTGTTTGTGTCTGCGTGTGTGTGTGTCTGTGCGTGTATGTGTGTGTGAATGCGTGAGTGTGAGTTCCTTTCATGATTATAAAAATCAAAACCAAGAGACACTTACAGTTTCTGTCAGGTTTATTCTGAAACTAATTTTACAATCCGATTCACAACACAACACTTTAACAAAGTTCATAGACTTCTTCTGTGACTTTGTTTACTCTGTCCTGTTTTTTTTTTTAATTTTCTTCACTTTCACAGGTTTTCCCTCCCTTTCTTCCTCACTTTCTCCTCGTCTTCTTTTCTTCTTTCTTTCTCTTTCTGTACGTGTCTGAGTTTTCCTTTGGGGAGGGTACCTCTTCTTCATGTTCGGAACTCCTCTCTTTCTCTTGCTCCTGTTGTTTCTTAGGGCATTCTGAAGGCCAATGTCCTGTCTCTTGACAAATGATAACAGATATATTGACTTTTGTCTCTTCTGATACCTGTCTTGCTTTTTTGACGGTCTGGACATTATGTAGCTCAATGTCCTTTCTTCTGACAGATATAGCAAGTATCTTGACTTTTATCTCTAAAGGAGGGGGAGTAGTCCGTCGCCTTCTTTGAAGAAAACTTTCGTATGACACCTCACAAAACTCTGATCAGAAGTTCGAGATGTGTTGGCTTTTCCATCGTTCTGGTAGGTTTGAGAGTGAAACGAATACTAGAAGGGAAGACACTGACCCAAAATATAGGGAAGACGCTGGTCTGATATTGATATTGGGACCCAAAGCGTTTAAAATCAAGTCGTCTGACTTTTTGCAGTCAAGATGAAACGATTGCATCATTTCTTAGAGAAAGGAGAAGAAAGTAAGAGGCAGAAACGTGATTTATCGCCTCGCACAGTAGCTGAGGTCTTAGCTCAGATTTATGCCAGCGATTTTGAAGATGACATAAGTGGGCCAGAACCCAGACCCAGAGAGTCTACACCCAACCAAAGTTTACATACACGGTGAAGTTTAAAGACTTCAAGTCCGACGTACCGCTGCAGAAAGCAGAGAGGTTCATCACCGAGAGGTGTGATTCTTTGTTAACCACACCGAAACGACAACGTGAAGCCAGTGTGATGTCCCCCGTTTATATCTAGTTTATCAGCCCTGTCACCTTCCAAAGTCATTGACAAGACTCAACACATAAAACAATCCAACAACAAATTTCACCGATGAAGAAACAACACTGTTTATGACCCACGTTTGTCTTCCCAAAGGGACCGGACAACGCAGAAAAGTGTCATTGGTGGACGACCTTCGTAGCATCAAGCGTAGTCTCGTCCAAATTCATAATACTCAAGACCATATGTGTTAACCCGTGCCATCGTTGTGGGACGAACGTATACCGCGAAGAACGACACGACAGAATGGAAAAGAGCCTGGCAAACTATTAAAAAATTAAACGAAGAGAAGCAGAACTTTGTTACACCAAGCAGGTCTATCCAAAGACACACCCTGTGGCATTCCTGAAATGCAAAAATTGCAAGACGTTTTGGCTCCACGCTACACCTTGAAAGCACACATTCAAGAAGTGCGCTGACCTTTGTTGTTTAGAGAAAAAAAATTCAAAGACGGAAAATACATTCACGTCTATTATCACGATGAACAGTTCGATGCCATTACCATTATTACCAGATTCCTGGGATACGGTTATTATTGTGAGAAATGTAACTATGTAACTATGGCTATAACAATCGAGAGCAACACCAGAATTGTTAATCAAAAAGATCAGGATGTTTGGCCTCTAAACCCTGCTTGTCAGTGCACTTTTGTCAGCCCTGCCTGTTACCAACAGCATTAGAGGACACAAGGTTCACAGCAAGAAAGTGCTTGTCAACATTCCTAATTTATATGTGGCTCATCGATCGTGCGAGAAGTTTATCCAACAGCCTATATTTAGTCATTGCCCTCACTGCAGCAAGATTGCTGGAGGACGTTAAAAACATCTTTCGGGAACCAAACACGTTAGCCGATTTCGCCAAATGGATCTTAGACCACATCGACGAGACGTGGAACCTATAGGACATTGAACGTTACGGAGATTGCCATCGCCATGTCACGGTGATGGCTCACAATTTCTCGGGATATGATGGACAGTTTCCTTTGAGATGCTATGCGGAACAAAATACCGAACGTCCTCAAGTGACTTTGAACGGAGCCAAAATCATTTCCATGCAAGTGGGACAAAAGCAGTTTAAAGATTCGATGAGATACTTGGCCAGGCCTTTGAGTTGAATGCCTAAAACTTTTGAAATGACAGAAATGGCCAAAGTCTATTTTCTGCACTTTTACAATACCGAAGCCAATGAACACGCCGTTCTATCCCATTTGCTTGAGGCTCACGGCTACGACCCCGACAGCATGCGTACGGAACAACGAGAAGCTTTCTACACGTTGACATGTTACGGCGTTGCTGTGGAACATTTCGAGATTTATTCATGGAACACAGAGGGATTCATCCTTTGAAAGAAGCCTGCATGATTTCCAAAGCGTGTTCCTGAGTATACCTTCAACGATTCATGCCCGAAAACTCCCTGGCTGTCATCAGCCCTCAAACGACACTACTTTGTCAAACGTCGATACTCTGTCAAAGCCCTACGCTAACTACATTACTTGTGCGACAATGAATACAAATGGATTCAACATGCCCGAACCGGAGGAGGCGAAAAGACCATCGGACCGTATTAGGTGGATGGCTGAGACTTAGAAAACCCCCTAATCGTGTAAGAGTTTAACGGATGCTTATTTCACGGATGACCCCTTTGCTACCCTCAACGTGACACGATAAATCAGTTTTAACAACGTACCATCGAAGACTTGTACGAGGCCAATTATCAGTGACGCCTGAAGATAGAACAGCAAGGATACCAAGTGGTGGAAATGTGGAAGCAGAAGTACGATTACCATTTGAAAACTGATCCCGAGTTAAAAAGCATCGTGGAAAGTTACAAGCTGGTGGACCCTCTGAATCCGCGAGATAGTTTGTAGAGAGGACTGACGAATGCCACCTATTTGCTGTACCGCGCCGACGAGGAAAAGGGAAAAGAAATCAGATCTCTTAATGTGTGTTCGCTGTATCCATACGTATGCAGATATTTTCACTTTTCCGCAGGGTACATGCAATTGCTGACCGAACACATCGATCTAGACAACAATCGATAGCACCAAGGATTGATTAAATGCAAAGTCTTGCCTCATAAGGACTTTACCATCCTGTTTTACCTCGCCATTGCCAATGAAAACTGATGTTTCCCTTGTGCCGTACTTGTGCCGAAGCGTGCAACCAAGACCGACCTTGTCAGCACACCCAGAAAGAACGCGCCTTGAGGGGTACGTGGGTCAGCGTGAAATTGTTTTAAGCTCTGGACCTGGGATACGAATTGTTAGAAGCATACGAAATTTACCACTTTCCCAAGAAAGAAAAATACCACAAGGGCAACTAAACTCAAAAAGGCATTTTCGCAGGCTATGTGGATGTCTTTTTAAAACTGAAACAAGAATCCAGAGGCTATCCTTCCTAGTGCCACATTCCCGAAGACCAAAAGAAATTCAAACAGAAATACTGGGAACAGAAAGGCATCTCTTTAGACCACGTGGAGATAAACGAAGGAAGGCGATTGCTTGCCAAAGTGATGTTAAATTGTTTGTGTGATAAAATAGCACAACGACCGTATGCACCCAAGACGAGTATTTGGCAGAACCTTCAAGGTACTTCCAGATAATTCACGACAAAACTAAATACATGAAACACGTGGACATCGTTCGCGCGGACTTGATCTTAATCAATTAAGAAGAAGAACTAGATTTTGTAGAAGCCGACGAATTTGGAAATGTCATCATTGAAACTTACGTGACAGCCCTTGCTCGCTTGAAATTGTACGAAGTTTTAGAACTGTTAGGAGATTGCGTCCTGTACTTTGACACGGTCAGTTACATCTACATCGATTCGAAGGAGACCGTTTAGGATCCTGGACAGACGAGCACCCCGACGACAAGATTCTAAGTTTTGCTAGTGGCGGTCCCACAGCTACAGCTACAAATACCGGAACAAGCAAGTAGAGGCGCACACCGAGTATAAAGTGAAAGAATTGACTCTCGGGTATCGCACCAGTCGAATGGTGAACTTTTGCGTGCTGAAAGAAGCTTTGGAGTCTGAACAGGATGTAAACTTTAAAGTGACTACCTACGAACCGGACAAGATTGTTCGTTTACCCACACACCAAATTGGCAAATTGGCAGTCGGCCTTTGGAAAGAGTGTATCAAATCGTGTGCCAGAAGCGAGTGCGGCTCCCCAAACACTTCATTTTGCCATACGGACACGTCGATATTGGTCAGCATATAAAAAGGGACAACGTCCAAGACCAATAGTCCATTGTAACTACCAAGACCAAGCGAGAAAGATGAATACTTTAAAACATTCATCATTTATGTTCGGTGATTCTCAAGTGGAATACGATGCTGTGCCTTGCGATGAGAGAGCTGACGTACGCTGTGACGTTAGGGATTTAGTACCAAATCGTGGGAACTTTGCCATGGAAAATGATGCTCTGCAATGACACTCGTTATCGTGGACTCTTTACTGGTTTTCATGGTAGATGTCATCCTTCACGTGAAACCATGCAGCTACCACCCTCCAAATGTCATCCAAAAATGAGAAAACTCCTGCGCATTTCACCGTGACTTCGTCGAAATGAATTTGTGAAAGACGAATATTCATTCCATGTGCGTCTGCCTGAATACTGCAACTTTGAACGTTGATTCCAAACGTTCCAAGAAAAATGGCCTAAATATTTGGGAGGACCTATCCTCGAAGAATTAGCCAGAGCCAGATTTCTCTACTTGGGCACAGGGGATAGAGTCATGTGCTTCGGTTGCGGTGTGTCACTTCACGAGTGGTAGCAGAAAGATTGGGCTTACCTGGAACATGTTTGATGGTCACCGCATTGTCACTACCTACCGTTAGTGTAGCCCTATTTATTGAAGAGGCATACAATGTCGTTTACGAAACCAGCTTGGCTAGGAGTCACACGTTGTACCACACCTAGACAAGTATTTAAACCCCATTTAAAAAATAATATTCAAGGATTACCAAACGAACTGCAAGAGAAGATATACCAGGATGTTTGCCAGTGACTAGCAAGAGCAAAATCTAAATTGGTAACTGTAGAACTTCTGTGTCGAGAAATTCAGAAGAGGAAAGTGGAAAAATCAAGAAGCTCGTCAGATATCTCTGGATCAAGTCTGTGTTCATCCGATTATTCCGCTTTAGACCGTTTACATTAGAAGATTTTATTGACATTCTTGACCGTTACCCCGAATGGCACTGGTCAGAAATTACTCACTATGTCCCTACTTTCGCTCTAGGAGAAGATTTTAAATAAAATAATACTGACTGACATGATCATGGATACTTTACAAGAAAACATTCGTTTTGCATGTGGAGTTGAGAGAACGAATTTACTGAGAGCTGGTCAAAATACAAGTGAAACGCAAAGAACAATTGTATCCGTCACGTCACCGATGTTTAAACCATTTGTACCTAAATGCTATAAGATGACTAATTCAGATGAATGTGTTCCAGTGGTCAGACATTGATCAACTACTCGTGGGCGAAACGTATTGGTTTGCTATTGATTGTATGTACAACAATGTATACTTACTACAACGAATTCCAGAGGAAGAGTTAGAGGGTTACCAAAATCTTTTCCACAACGTAAAGTTAGTTCAAGAGGAACGTTCTGAACGGTGTGTTGTGATGCGCAAGTTAGTGACTAAACCATTTAGATTCGCCACTGGAGTACAATCATCTCTGTGCAGAAAGTACACTTACTGCCTGCAACAAACAGAGGTATAAAAACGGACTACCATTCAACGACCTTTATCAGTGGTGCTACAACATATTCCATGGAAGGAAATCGATGAGAGTATTCAAACGGTGGAGGATTATCAACACTTATAACGAGAACTGTGTCCCATGAATTTGGGTCGACGTGTGACGTGTGTTTTCTTGACGTGCTTACTGAGATTTCGTTTACCGATCGATTCCTTGTGGACTTTGCGAACAGTACTTACCACGAAATAAAGCATGAAAGTGGCCCCTTTAAATGAGCACGAGAAAATCATTTTGTTAAAAGCCGTGCATTTTCATCTGGATACTTCTCGACCTCTACGGGAGAAAAGATTCGTCAAGTTTTAGGTACTGAAGATGTGTACGACAATGTGTGTGTAGCTTGTGACTTACATTCTCATTGGACAGATGTACGTGACTGAAAAAGTTAGGGTTTCGAGGCTTGGACCAAAGAAGTGGCCAATTATGCCCAAAAATTGTGATTCTCAATTCAATCGTCCAGTGAAAAAAGTAACTTTTAAACATGTGTTAGTGACAGTGCCAGAAGAATAAACCGACAACGAGGACATCCACTCCCTTCCGGACAGGACTGTCATGAATATTCCCAAAAGACCATTTCGGGAGGACACCTTTGTGACCGTACCCAATGTAGAGGCTGTAAGAACATTACACATTGTCCCTAGGACACATTTGTTACCAAAAACATGTTGTACAGAGACTTGTTTATATTCCACATTGATCATTTTGATGTATATTTTATAGTTATAGCCTTTTGGCTCTTATATATTTTGTCTTTCGTGTTGTTCCATTTTAACTTGCAATAAAATGTCCTGAAAAAGTGTAAAAACTCTTGTCTTGTCTGTTTTCTTGTCAAAAGTGACATTCCCTGTACTATGGCTACCTTTACTTCTCTGTTCCCTCTACCTCTACTTTCAACGTTATCGACAAACACTTAGGCAGTGCAATTTGGGAGGCCTTGTATCTTCGCCATCCCGTTAACATGTTAATTGCCGAACCTTAGCTGTTCAGGCTAAGCCGAATTTGTCAAGCGTTTGATTGAACATAAACATCATTTGATCGATTGTCCACCTCAACGGATCGTGTGGTGTTACAAAGAGTAACAATCGGCAAACAGCCTCTTGCGAAAAACTATTGCAACGACTGCAACTCTTTCACTAGAAAGCTTTAGACGAAAAAGCTCTGCCAACTCGGAAAGATTTTAAGACCCTAACGATAAGTCCATCACCACTACCATTAAAAGGTCAAGACAGACGCAGCGCCACGAATGCCTTAGGAAGAAGAGGTACGGTAAGTCTTTGAAACACCGTCAGCAGCTCCCATTCCTTGTAAGATTTCAGCATCTTTGTTGACCCATTCCCCCATTCCCCAAGGAGAAGAACTTAAGGCATGGGTTAAAAAACATGATGTCCTCTCCTCCTTCGATAGAATTCAAAAAGAAAGAAGGGAAACCAGATGTGAAAAAAGAAACGAAGACCAAAGACATCCCAGTACAACCTCCACCTCCAGCACCGCCACTACCCTCGACTTCTACACATCGGACACGTAAAACCGTTTCCAGACCACCATCTCGCCAAAGTAACAGCAACGAAAGTGGGTGACATATTAAAAATGGGGAAGGTGTTAGCCATCATTTACTACGATACATCCCATCCTGCAGGTTACGGAGGCGTTCAGAAATTGTATCGTGCTGCCCAAACTCGACTGAAAAGTCTTGTCTACATCAAGTGCAAAGATGGTTACAAGAACAAGCCACGTACACTTTACACAAACCCATTTGACGAAAATTTTCCAGAAGTTGCACCCGAGTGGATGGCATCGATCATCAATGGCAAGCCGATTTAGCTGATGTCTCTCATTTGGCCACCTACAATCGTGGTTACAAATATTTGTTTTTTGTCATCGACGTCGTTTCCAAATTTGCCTGGGTCGTGCCAATGACTTCTAAATCGAACAGTGAATTCGTACGAGCCCTCACTGGTGTTGAAACAAAGCGGTCGTCACCCTCTTCGATGGCAAATCGACAAAGGTACCTAGTTTCTTAACCAAGCTTTCCAAAATAAAAATTAAAGAAACGTGACATTGATTTTTTCAACACTGAGAATCCCGAAACCAAAGCCAGCATCGTGGAACGTTTTCACCGCACCTTGAACGAACGCATGTTGAAATATTTCATGCATCAACACACTCTCAGGTACATCGATGTCTTAACGCACGTAGTTCAAGCGTACAACCAATCTTACCATTAAATCATCGTACGTGCCCCCCCCCCCCAAATGATTCCGACAACGAAGTGACCGTTTTCGAGTGTCTGTTTGGTACGTCCCTGACGGCTACTGTCCCCAAGAAAGAGGAGTGTTGGCAGCAGGAGCTTGGTGCGCATTGTCAAAACCAAACGAACATTCGACAAAGGTTACTTTCCCAACTGGACCACTGAATTTTTCGTGTCACTGGACGAGTGCATGGCCGTCATCCTGCCGTCTATAAATTGGAAGACATGAACGGGGAAGTGTTAAAATGAACGTTTTACTTGCCCGAGTTAGAATGCGTGATCAAAACTGAAGACGAAATGTTAGACATCGAAAACATTCTCGAACAATGAACCCATAACTTGGGAAAACGCCGTGTCAAAGAAGTTAACGATCGTTGGAAAGGATATGCTCCCAATATTGATCCTTGGATCGACTCTTCGCAACCCATCGCCTATAATAAGAAGTGACGATCATGCCCTTTCACTCAGCCTCAGTTACCACCGCAGAGACCACACCTTCACCGAGTTTGTCTCTGCAAGATCTACAAAAGCAACCCCTTTTGGGTGTGGTGTGGAGAACCTGTGCCTAAAACGCAAATCGTCTTTTTGTGCAAAATATTTTTGATGCATTGAGTCATCTGTGCGGCCATTGCCAATTTGAGTTTGCATCAAGACGACAAACAATATTGACCACTTTAATGAGGAGTTTCATCGGTTACCTTCTTCACGATCCTTCCCTGAAATGCTCCTCGAACGGGAACAACGTCAGTCACCACCCCAACAACCAATCCTCTGTTAGAAACTCCTCTGACTTTGAGTAACCGCTCGGACTGTAACAGAACTCTGCAATTATAAACAGCAACAAACAATTGTACTTAACCTTACCCATTGACAGCTCCATGGAGGTGTTTCCCAATAACACTTTGTGTTGTTACACGGCTAAATTACCTCAGGCCCTCCAATTGGATCACGATACCCATTGGGAAGTGGCTTTGGTGGAAATGTCTCACCCTACTCAAATTTCTAGACATCACTGAAAAGCAAAACTGTTTTACGGTCGATGTTTATGACCCTCAAGTCCAAGAGTACTTCAACAATCAACCAGCTGTTGTAACTGCTGATAACGTTATGATAGATCCACTAACCCCCAAATTGAAATGGTGCACATATACATTTTTAATTAATGCAGGCTATTTTTTAGCGGTCAATATTTGGTGAGAACGATTGCTACTAAGTTTAATGTCATGTTTGACAAACCTATTTAGGAAAAATATGTCACCATCGAGTACCATAAAAAAGATCGTCGCCTACTGATGGAATTTAAGGAAGACAAAGTGGTAGGTATTAGAGTTAGTCCTGAATTGTATGACATTTTGGGTGGAGACGTGAAGATTCTCTATGGTCGACCCACATCAACCATTACAAACAAACTGGGTTTTGCAAAATATTTTCGATTCCCGGTAGAACCGAAAAAAGGACTGAATTTGATCTTTGTGTACACCGATGTGGTGGAGTACCGTTACTGCGTGTCATTTCTTTCAAAGTGGGTTCTGCCACAAACGCTGACGATAAAGGTGGAAACACCCATCACGTTCACCGCGAATTTGTACATCATCACCATGAGTAAGTCGCATTTTGATACTGTCAACATTACTATAAAAAGAGATCTGGGACAAAATTTACCAAAGGGAAAGTCACGGTGAAGTTCCGTTTTCGAAAACGATTGTACGTCATGTATCCTGTGTACTTTTGCGTCGCTCGACAATGAGGTCATGGTTTAGGAGATATGAGATATGTTGAAATCGGCCTTTCTTTCAGTAACCCCGGTGTTGAAACCGATGGTGACACGAGAATTGCACGCCTTGAAAGATGCCGAATTGTCACAAGGCAAAGAATTTTTCCAAAATGTAGTCTGCAAACACAACCCTAAAGAAGCTTTCTTGAGAGCAGGCAACAATGTCTTGCTTCAAACGGGCAAAGACATTTTGGGCCGACGAGAAACGCCTATAAATGCCCTGATACTGTCGAGTCAGGCATTCCTGCTTCCCTAGCGCCACACTAAGTACAAGGCATAAATAGACGAAGAAAACACCTCTTCAAAGCCTTCATTCTCCTAAAGCTAGACAAATTAAGAAAATAAGAATCGTCCAAGACTTAGACGTTTTTGATTATTAAATCATAGAGACAAAGAAATGATGCACCGAGAGTCCTGCACCTTTTCGAAGTCGGAACTGGATCTGTTACCATGCCACCCACTATGATGATGATGCAAGAATCCCAATGGGTCGAATTTCATACCGTCTCCTCTTTGACGGATTCAGCTCCGATCGAGTTTGACGTCAAAGGACAACCCGACGTTTACGTCGATCTGAATAGCAGTTAATTGTATTTGAAATTCCAAGTAAAAAAAGCGACAGATAACGCCAATCCGAAAGAAAATGAAAGAGTAGCTCCCGTCAACAATTTCACGCATTCCTTGTTTAGCGGGGTGGATTTGTACTTGAATAACAAACTAGTCAGCAGCAGCATGGATACTTACCCTTACCTAGCGTACCTGAAAAATCTCTTGACCGACGGAAAAGAAGCCAAATACATTCATCTGGATCCTTGCGTGGTATAGAAACAATCAGAAGCTGACAATCGTCACAATGCCAGATATATCGCTCGACGACAGAAAATCAAGCAAGGACTTATTTTAAAACCGATGGATCGTTTGCATTTGGACATGTGGTTGAAAGAGAAGTATTTGCTGAACGGTGTGGATGTTCGCCTGAGACTGAATCATGCCAACGAGTACAAAACCTTCATCCAAGAAACCAGACTCTACGTGAGACACGTGGAAGTGTTACCTAATGTGGGAAGCGAGATCAGTCACACTTTGAGCAGATCGACCGCCAAGTTTCCAATACGACGCTCTGAAGTAGAAGCCTTCATACTTCGCAGGAATAAGCTTTCCATGATCGAAGATCATCTGTTCCAAGAACAGTTACCCAAGCGTTTAATCATTGGTATCGTGAGCAATTCAGCCTTCAATGGACTTCACAATGAAAATCCTTTCCAGCTGCAGGACTATGACGTGCCCAAAATCAGTCAGTCGCCATGGCAAAACCTTGTGTACAAGACCCTTTGAACATAACTTTACCGAAAAGAATTATTTGAGATCGTACTTGTCCCTGTACGAAGCCACTGGACAGTTAGGAACCAACATCAGTCACGGCATTACGTACGAGGATTGTGCAGGAGGCTACACTTTGTGGGCTTTTGATTTCACTCCAGACCAAGGCAGCGACAAGGGACATTTCCACCCTATAAAATCCGGTCAGGTTCGTGTGGAACTTCAATTTAATCATACTAAAGTTCGAGATGAAACGGTAAACGTATTTTGTATGCCGAATTCGATACTACGATAGAAATCAACAGTTGGATATAAGTATTTTACTCTATTAGAAGCTATAGAAAACTGTAATCCCTCTTTGAATGTTGGAGAATCTATGGAAATGGAATGGGAGGATAACGTGAAAGTAGAACCCCAAGACAAAGACGAAAAGGACAAAATGATGAAATCCAGATGGCCAGAACAAGAACAACATTTAGTATCCTGTTGTGCCAAACACCTAGCAGAAAAATTACGGAATTTATTAAGAAAGATCGATATGGATGTCAAAACGATAATCCCAGTCAAATTCAACACGATTAATGTCAGATGCTGAGTCAACAAGAAAAATTGGACGAGTATCTGGACGAGTTTTGGAGTCTCATCTCGGAAGAAGCCGTGTTGTACCAGTGATATAAAGACTTGAGTAATCTTTCCTCTCCTCCACTGATGACACTAGAGACCCATCACATCGAAGCTCCTAGGCTCAGATTGCAGAGACAAAGCGAATTAATTATTACTTGTCAGAGATTTTCAAGCAAAAGGTTTGAATTGAATTGGTGACTTATCATTACCTGTGAAGATAAAAACAAGAAAAAAAAAATGGATACCTGAAACTTTATTACCCTTTAAACCACTGTTCGTACACTGCTTCTTGGAATCCTGTCGTGTGTGCTGAAGATGAACTTCCTCATCGCAAACCACAAGACCATCAAGCTTATGTCATCAACACGGACGACAGTCATCTCCCAGGAATCCACTGGTTTGCCGTCTACTTTTCCCGCGATGGTTGTGTGGAGTATTTTGAGTCATATGGATTGCCACCTTTCGAAGGCGAAATCGTCGACTTTATGAGAAGAAATGCCAGGACGACACGATTCAATAATGTGAAATTGCAAGGCGCATATTTCATGGTGTGGGGACAATATTGTGTGTATTTTCTTCATCAACGCAGTATTGTATATTCTTAAGAACATTTAGTTACTAATTTTGATCGTCACTCTTCTAGAAACAATGACAAAGTACATCGATGGTTTTGTAACCATTAGGTTATCTTTTGTCTTTAGCTAGGAAACGTAGTGTACATCAATGGCCAAATGACTTCCATTCCTGGAAGTCTAGCTTCACTTCACAACGTTGTCAACCTTGTCAAAAATGGTTTGTTATTTGAAAAGTGTTTCTTTTTTGTTTGTTTGAAAAATGTTTTATGATTATTTGTTATCTGAATAAAAATGTTGTGCTTTGAAACAATTGTGTCTGTCATTTGTTTTCAAATTGTTTTCAAGATACATCCACTTGGACGTCTCTCTATCCCCCACCCTCAATCAACAATCATAGTGTTCTGACTCTAAACATTGTAGGGATGTTTTCTATTTGTCCGCGCTTGAACAATATAAAGCGAGGCAGTCTCCAATCTGACCATCCGTTGTTGACTCATCCTCCTCTGAAGAAGTGTTCAAGACTAGCCAAGTTGAACGAAGCTTACGTGAGTTTACACCGTCTCAGGCAAAGCCTGATACCGAAGCCTGAAAAAATAGAGAATGTCAGAATGTTGAAAGTGACCGAAAACCTGATAGGAGAGCTCTTCAGAGAGGAAATCAAGAAGGAGAAAGAGGAATGGACGTAGAAGTATAGACTTCAGAAGCAAAGAGAACAGAGAGAACAGCAGCAGCAGGAACCAGACAGAGAAATTTTCGACTGCCGTGTGGACACGAAACAGTTCTTCTCTTTCCGAAGAAGCACACCTTATCCTGTGGGAAAGCCTGCCGCCAGACGCAGACGTAATCTTAGACGACAAAAGATGGCTATAAAAGAACAGCCCTTTTAAGGGCTACCCCAATACTCTAGAAAAGAGATATTAATTAAATTGTCAATTGTATGTTCGTAAGTTATAAAATATAAGTGTGTCTATAAGCACTTCAATTCTTTGTTTTATGTCAAAAAATAAATAGAAGTGCGTCCATAAGCACTTCGTTTACGTAGCTTGTCTAAACAATAATCTGTATGAAATTTTAATTGTAGTTAGTTTGTGTTGTTAAAAAAAGCAAGTGAGTGTTTCTTTTAGGTCCGCGCGTTCCATATTTGTTTTGGGTGATAACATGGGTCTTGAAAGGTTTGGTATCGGGGATGATTTCCTTCACGTTCGTTTTTGACAAATATAAAGGGGGCTATTGTCAGTCTGGCTATTTTCTCACATAATCACTAAAATACTTTTCCTCCATTATTAAAACATCATGCAGCTGGTCACTAAAATGAGGACAATACATTCCATTCAATTCCTTATACTTAGGGGACAGGCTAAGAAACTAAATTTAAGGAACCATAACATCAGATGTCTTTGACATGTCGTAGCGACCCGGGTATTCGGCAAAGATATCTGTCTTATCTAAATAAATTTAGCCTGAAAATAAAATAACCCAATATTAATAATTTTAACCACAAGATAGAAAAATAATCAAAATAAAGTAGGAGGCAGACTAACAAAAACAAACAACAAAAAAAAAATAAAAATTAGGGAACTTATAAGATCAGATTTCCTTGATACGTAATAGCGACCCGAGTATTGGGTAGGGAAATCTGTCTTATCTAAATAGATTTAACCTGATAGCAAAATAGCCATATATGAATAACTTTAACCATAAGATAGAAAAATAGTCAAAATAAAGCAGGAGGCAGTCTAGCAGAAAATTAAAATTAGGAAACATATAAGATCAGATGTCCTTGACATGTCTTAGCGACCCGAGTATTCGGTAGGGATATCTGTCTTAGCAAAATAGATTCAGTCTGGAAATAAAAATAAATTAATAAAGAAAACACCCTATTAATAAGGCAACTAGGAACATAAAGGGGGGGGGGAATATTTATATAGGTATATATATTTTTTCTTCCTCCCTCTATATATATATATATATATATATATATATATATATATATATATATATATATATATATATAAAATCTCTCATCTAACTGCTACCAACACTCACACCTACCATGTTTCCTCTCTTATTACAAAAAGCATTAAACAGCACAGAGCCTCTCTCAGTTCAGCAAATAGTCAGAACCTTTCGGAATTAAGTTCAAACATTCTAAATTCAAAATTCGTGCAAGACACGACAACTTTAGATCAACACCATGGCCTAGTCGATGGACACCTTCCTATGGATCGGCGCCTACCCTCCCGCCCACCTCCTCTCATGCCAAGCCCGGACATCAATCAACAGCTTGGACTGGGCGCATTAATATTTACCAACAAAAATAATGAGTGTGTGTCCGTTCCAGTCCCACTCATCCCCATAATTGGTACTAGCTTACTTAAACATGAGTGCGTGTTGGGTCCATTCCCACCCATGACAGCCCAGCATTCAGATAGCATGGGACAATATATCTCGCTAACTGACGGTTTAATTATCAGCACTGCTTGATTGCATAAACGCCTGGGGAATGTGGCTCCAATTCCTTTCCCAGGAACAATTAACATTCTGCTGTGCAGGAATAAACGAGAGGCACATGCACTCCGTGCAAACGCCTCTATAATTCAAGTAATCAATCAGTGAATCAATCAGTCTGGCTACTAGGTCGCATCAGTTATTCCGCCAACGAGGTTACCGTTCGTAAGAAGTGGGCCTTGATACCACATAGCTGTTTCGAAAATAACATCAACTATTGCCATAGCCATTGTAACTGCACTTTTTACTGCCGAAATTTGTATACGAGTATTAACAACCCCGCCTGCCTACCAACCCGCCCAGCAGAAATCTTAACTATACCACCCCACAAAGGAAAAAAGTTTTAGACAAAGGAATTTTTATTCAAAAAGGTATCGTGCATTTATTAAGCCTACGGGTATTATAACCCTCTTCTGTTTTATCAATTCTATTATCAAAACAAATATAAAAGAATTTAAATCTAAATAAAATTGAACAAATACAAATTCCTTTATTAACCAAATTTGCCGCATATTTCCTTAAAAAAGTATTAGGAAACATCATACCTGGATTGAATCCACACAAGTTATTTAACACTTAATAACCTTCTGTGTGATTTTCAATTATAGGGAATAAATCCTGGCAAATTCTATCCATTATTTAACCACTTTTTAACATCATTTAACTCTATTTTTCCCACTCAAAACCCTCCTCAATTTAAAATCCTTTGTTTTAATTTTCTGGCGCCATTTCCTGAAAACAGGTACTAGGAACCATACTAGTATACACATGTGTAGAATCCTCACAAGTTCTCAAGCACAAGAAAACCACTGTGAGATTTTCTGTTGAAGGAAAACAGTAAATTGGACACTTTATTCTCACTCACACACTAACTTTTTAACTTATTAACTTCCTCTCTCTTGCTCATCAATCGATATAAATGTCATTAAAAAAATATCACAAACTAACCAAACTCAAATAACCTAGTAATCATTCCAAATTAAGTAAACCATCCTACAGGCGAAATAACATAAATGGCCCATCCACTTGCAAACAAAATGTCCATGAAAGCCAGGAGCAATAAGTCTAGACAGTAAAGTAACAAAGCATCTTTAAATTAAAAAAAATGGCAGCATGTAATGTAAACGCACCACAAGTTCAGAAAATCACAAGCATTACCAACATTGGACAGCTAGATCTCAAACCCAAACCCTACTGTTGGGATATATGCGCGAAAGTATTTTTTAACTACACCTCAACTCCAGAAAGGAATAGTCTCATTCAGACGCAAGCTAGCATACTAAATAAATCATCTCCTGTGGATTTTAGAGACCTAAACAAAATATTAGAAATTGAGGACTTGGATTCGACTATCCCTATGCTGGAGTTAGAAATACAATCTCCTAACCCAGCCAGCAAAGTAGAACAGGGCCAACCAACCACCCCCACCTACATGCAATTAATACGATCAATATCAGAAAACATGTTGGGATCACAACTGAGCAATCTAACAAGCCAACTGAAACAAAAGCAGCCACAACTACAACCCGTATCAAACGTAATGACCAAAAAACAAATAAGCAAGGGGAAACAATAACAACAAGAACACAAGCAGCGCCACCTACTAAAAAAAATCCCAACCCCTAAAGCAAGTCAAAGCTAAAACAACTAAATACCCCAGCAGCCAAACCCCAGGACCATTTAGGATACTTACTGAAAGTCAAATCCTAAGCAACACCTATAAGGATATTGTAGCATAAGAAATTAAGACACAGAATAAGGAAAGTACTATAAATGACAAATATCCAAACAGCTGGAAACGGAAAGTACCCATGAAAGATAAAACAAATAAAGACACAAACCCTATAACCCAAGTTAAAGTAGTCACAACACCAACCAACCAACCAACTAAAAAAGCCAAATAATCCAAATAATCCACAAAATCTAACCCCAAAGGATAAAACCAAACAAACTAAGTCTATATACCACACACTAGAGCACACACTTTATATAAGTAGTAACCCTTCACAACTGATTAACCTATGCCTTAACAGCCTGATAGCGGCACTACACATGGTGCATTAGGGACAATTTACTATATACTGGCCCAACACCAGGTACATAATTGTGCACTGCAGCACCTTACTCAAGTGGCAAAATATTTAGAAATAGAAGAAATAAATAATTTCAAAATTAAAGTGGAAAGACACCACAGAGTAAATCAGAAATTTCAACACCCTAAACCTATCATAAGGGCCCAAACACCACCTGACACAAACAGCAAATCCAAAACTGAAAACCTCCCATCCCCCCTAAATAGACACGAACAAATTTAAATCAGTCCTGAAGCTAAAAGGTCCAAACAAATGGACGGACAATCAAGCACTAACCAAGCAACTCAAAGACAGTGGGACACCCATATAAATTAAATAATTGCAAAGGGTAGGAGACCAATACAGCGGTCTTAGAATAAAAAAGCCACTGTCTAGCATGGTACGATACATTAACAAACCCAGGTTCTGCAACAACTGTTAGCATTGTGGGGGGGGGGGAGGGCACTATGCGTCCAATTGCAAATTCAGCAAACTTTGCCAACAATGCAGGGGGAACCATAAAGGACAGTGCCGAAGGGCCACACCAAAATGCACAAACTGCAGGGATGAGCATATACCACAATCCCCCAAATGCCCCTATGCCATCAGGGAGGATTAAATTGTTGAAATAATGAACACAAAAATGTACCCTACTATGCAGCTAAAAATTTGACACAAACAGATGACAGAAACTTAGAAACAAGCAGAAAACTAAATGAAACAAATAAAAAAACTAAACCAAGGAACAGCGCAAAACACAGAAAAACCCAAGACTAAGGAGTTAACAACACCAAAAACAGGACAAAGGCAGCCAACACCCCGACCGTAACAGATAAGGTAACCCTAAAATTAAATAATAAAACCGTAACAGAACCCCCAATTGAAGAGATATTAAAAGAAATACTAACAGACACCATAAACTGCTGTCACTCAAACAAAAATCTAGAGCAAATAATGGAAAAGATCCAATAAATGCTAACCAAAATGATTTATCCCCCCCCCCCCTTTTTTTTTTCTTCTTCAAGAAACAACTTAAATGACCACGTACCATAATGAAAAACACAACCTAACGTAACTTAATAAGATAGCAATGGAACTCAAAAGGAGTAACAACTAACATTAACGAACTAAAATAAAACTACAAGATCAAGTTCCAATGCCCGATATAATTTGCATCCAAGAAATCAAGATATTTGATAAAAGTAGATAATTACTAAAACTACCAGGATAGTCACGAGGTTACTTTAAAAATCGCAATATGGGACAGGGAGAAGGCCTCGTCATGTTTACCTTAGACAACCTGCCAAATACAATACCATTTGGTATAACACCAAGACCAGGCAGCAATGAGGCTTTTGAAATTCAGTCCTTAATAGTTCAAACGGAAAGGGGTAATATTCAAATCTTGAAAATATCTATGACCGCGGGGGGGGGGGGGAACACTAATGTATCCAATCTGGCCACCTATAGGCAAATTACTAAACACAAATTAGAAGATCATATTGTCATCTGCTGAGACTTTAATACCCACAACGAGCTGTGGGGGTGGGTAGTAGGACAGAGAAAAGAGGCGGGTTGGTTGAGGCATGGGCTGCCGAATCCAACCTGACCATCCTCATTGATGGGACAAAAACACGTCTCAACCCAGCGGATGGAACTCTGTCTGTCATTAACATATCCATATGCTCACCAGATTTAGCACAGATGATTGACTGGGGTGGTGATGGATCAAACTGACTCGCATGACAGTGACCACTTTCAATTCGTTATCACTCTGCAGATGACAGTCCAACATAAAACCCCATCAGGAAATATCCACTATGGAAATAAAACAGTGCTGATTGGGGAGAATTTAGGGAACAACAACCAAAATAAACACCAATAGCATAGAAAATGAGGATGTTAATACTTTTCTATGGAAATATAATTAATCCTATACAAGCAGAAGCAAATACCAACAAACCCAAAACTAGTAGCACAAAAACTAAACAAACAGTACCCTGGTGGAACCATATATGCAATTGGGCTCATAAAGAAAAAACGACAGGCACTTAAAAAATTTAAACGATCAGACAATTCCATAGATTTTACAACTTATAAGGAAAAGGAAAGAAACTTTAAAAAAAAAAACAATTAAGCAGGCTAAAGAAATAACTTGGCAAAATTACTGCTCAAACACCAATATTAGGACCAGCTCTAAACAATTTAGGGATAAGATCAAATCAATTAGAGGGAAAACAGTTAATACCACCCCCAAATAGCAGGTGCACTCACAAATAAGGAAAAGGCAGACCATCTAGCCAAACATTTCTCAGCTATGAGTAGCAACCTAAACCACACCCCAGCCTTTCAAGAACACAGGAATAAAGAGGAAAAAACATACATACACTTTTTTTAAAAAAAGATTTAGGCCCTAAAGAATCCAATTTAAATAGCGAAATAACATTATATGAATGGGGAAAAAGCATTGACATAAAAAAGAAAACATCCCCAGGTGAAGATCAAATAGGCTATACCATATATAAATACTTGCCTGAAAACATTACGTATACTATAATAAAGCTGCTTAACATGATCTGGGATGTAGGCAAACTACCCGATAAATGTAAACATGCAATAGTAATTCCAATCCCCAAACAAAGCAAAGACCCCAATAACATACACTCTTATAGACCAATCTCCCTGACTAACAATATTTGCAAAATTATGGAAACAATAATAACTAATCGACTTAACTACCACTTGGAAAGTAGCAACGTAATATCGGAAAACCAATGCGGATTTAGAAACAAAAGGTCCACTACGGATCAACTCATACGATTGGAATCAGCAATTGAACTGGCATTTAACTCCAAACGAAAGATAGACAGAAACCTAATTGCAATACCCATAGACTTAGAAAAAGCATTCGACCTCGTTTGGACAAAAGACTTATTAGCCAAACTTGACCACTTCGGAATCACTGGACGATTATTCAACTTCACCGAGAACTTCTTAATTGACCGCAAAATTAAAAATAGATTCGGGGACACTTACTCTGATATATAATCACTCGAGAATGGTACCCCACAAGGGAGCGTCCTGAGCCCCACACTCTTTAACATTCTGATTAATGACTTTGATCAAAACATAACTTCAAACCTAGTCGAAATGTCACAATTTGCGGATGACAGTGGAATATAGAGATCAGGTAACCCTACAGTCACAAAGTCATACTTGAAATCCAAAATAGTTCAAACAATACAGGGAGATGGGCATATAAATGGGGAATTAAACTATCCCATGAAAATATTATTGCAGTCCTCTCTACAACCAAACGTAGTCATAAATCCAAGTACCCCGAACTCGTCATACAAAATAAAATAATTAAATTCGTAAAAGTAGCACGATTCCTGGGCATGTATTAGGATGAACATCTTAACTGGGGACACCACATAAACGATCAAGTAAATAGATGCAATAAAGACATAAACCTATTTAGGAACCCTAAAGGTACCACATGTGGATCCAATCAAGAAACACTTTTAACGCTATACAGGGCATTAATAAGGTCAAAATTGGGTGTCAACTATATAATTCAGCTCCACATTGACACTTTAATTTTTTTTAGACCTGATACCAAATAAAAAGCGGTAGTCACATGTACAATTGCTCTGCCGTCTGTATCTCTAGCTGAACTCCAAATACTAACTTGAGAACTGTCCATACACCTAAGAAGGCAGGAGTTAACCTTAAGATATGCAGCTAGAGTAAATATCCACCCTATCACACATCCCACCGGTATAGCCATCAATAAATGCAACACACCATTCAGTAATAAACGAGTATATGCCGTCTCTGCAGGAAAACGTATACATCAACTGATTAACCAACTACCAATTGACAATTATCAAGCCGAATTAACAACAAACTTCCACACAACGCCATGGACTAATGTTAAACAATCAACCAACACACAAAACACGGAATTTGGCAATAAAAAAGATCAGGAACTCAAACTCAAAACAAGTATGACAACAGAAATTATGACAAAATACCCTAATTCTATTAAAATATACACTGATGGGTCCAAAATATCAGAGCCCCCCAAAACAGCAGCAGCAGTGGTAATACCAGAACTGTACATTAAAATGGGCAAAAGGCTACGTAACCACTACTCTATTTACACGGCAGAATTTTGGGCCATCCTAGAAGCCCTCAGATGGATTAAGGACAACAACATACCTAAAGCAGTGAGTATAAGTGACTCGCTGAGCGTCATATCATCTATACTAAATAATAATACCAAGTCAAGCGAAAATATCCCCAGGCAAACATATTTATTAATTAAAGAATTATATAACAACAAACAACAAACCGAATTCATGTGAATACCATCCCACATTGACATTCAAGGAAATGAGTTAACTGACCAAATTGAAAAAGAAAAAATAATTGAACCAACTCACATAACCATTAATTACAGTCTCAGCGAACTCCAAACCATAACGAAAATCTTTATTGATAGCAAATGACAGGAATGCTGGAAACTATACTCTATGCTAAAAGATATTAACAGAAATAAGAAACCACCCAAACTCAACAACACTGATCAAAAAACCATAACTAGAATCTATACCGGAAAGACCAAATTGCCAGCGGCTTTGGACAATACATAAGACCCCAACCCCAACCCCACAACCCAAACTGCTACCACTGCCGGGTTCCAGAAGACCTAATACATATATTCAACACCTGCCACAAACTAAAGAAAGAAAGAACCAAACTAAAAATGGAGCAAAATAGGATTGGATCTCTGGATACATACCCACAGATTTTAATGAATAACAACCCCAACCTTAATCTCACATATATAAATATAACTGGGACACAAAACAAAATATAAAACTAAAATTCCATAAATACAATTCCATTAATTACAATTAGGAGACAGGCTAACAAACTTAATGTAAGGAACAATAAGACCAGATGTCTTTGACACGTCTTAGCGACCCGTGTATTCGGCAAAGATATCTGTCTTATCAAAATAGATTTAGCCTGAAAATAACATCACATAACTAGTAGACAGGCTAACAAACTTAAAATTAGGGAATAAATAACATCAGATATCTTTGACATGTCTTAGAGACCAAAGTATTCGGCAACGATATTTGTCTTAACCAAATAGACTTAGCCTGAAAATAAAATAACACCAAACAAATCAACCTGACATAAAATAAAACCCGACAAATAAGGCAACTAGGAACATTAACAGGACGGGGGTGGGGATGAAGAATATAAAGGGAAATTTGTTGTTTTTCCCCCTTTTTCTTCGGAGAAGGGGAGAGAAAGAACAATTTTCGTTTTATATTTTACAAACAAAAATTCTTATAGTCACTTCTCTCTTATGCAATCAATATAACTCCTCCCTTAACCCCTTTCTCTAAACTCTACCTGACAGTCCAGCATGTACGTAACATCCGAGAATCTAACACTCTAGCTGAAGGTGACATTAATATATATAGCACGAGAAATTATAGACCTCTAAAATTAGAAAATATCACGTGGTCGACGACAATTTAGACCCGATACCCTGAGGTCAAGGGGCACCGACCTGTGACCTTGGATCCGCCTTTCCGCCCTCTCATGCCCCAGACATAATTGAAGCCGTCAGGCAGTGGACCTACTAAAACTCTATTCAACCTTCCCCACCTCCACCATCACCTCCATAAATTGCCTCACAGGAGAAGCCTGCCCTATTTCCAACATGAGGCACCCAGATACGAACTGAAGCAGTCGAGAAAGAAATAGAGATTGAAAGCAACCAGGAGCATGACTCCATGACCGAACAAGAGAAGATCGAAATGGAAATCATTGCTATCATAGATAATCAAGCTATCGAAATGGGGCTAGAACAACTTCTCGACGACAAAGAAGCAGCCATTAAACATATGACGGACCGTAAAATTGTCTGGAATGCGAGAAATCATGAGCTGAACCCCACCTTACCGCGATCTAATTAAGCGGCCTTGAGGAAAGCATGTAGAGCTATCCGAATGAGAGGAGAAAATTACACCAGCTGTCCAGTCCTTCTTGCCCGCACGATTGCACATCAACTCATCTTCATACATGACCTTTCAGACCCATTGTCGTGGTTCCTGACTATCGATGCCCGCATGATGAGTAGCTGTGACTTGGTCGACCCAGGCGCTGCGAGTATCCACATTAGAAAAACAGTGATATCACCGCCTCATCTACGAGACCGGATTGAGGCTGAATAAAGCACCCGTCAGTGCTATAAAGAGTGGAAACCAATTTGCCTTGAGGTTTTGTATTTGGCTTGAAAACCATTTCAGATAAACCTCTATCTCGATTTACACAATTTGATCTGTTTCGGTACCGCCATCAAAATTCTTAATTCTTCTCTATTTCCTATGCGTGCAAATTTTTTACACAAGTCGTTTTGACTTTATCGATTGGTATTTAATTAATATATTGAATGTACACTTTGTACACTAAATTCCAACTTCAGTATGAATTAATATTTAAAAACTCCTGACTTAGTTGATATGAATAATTGCACAGGTGGCTTACACATTGTTGGTATTTTTATTGTCCATATATATATATATATATATATATATATATATATATATATATATATATATATATATATAACTGGACTAAATTTGAAATAAACACGGGCTGGTTTTCTGGGAGTACACAACATCCATGGCTGGCTTGCCGAGTTCCTTGCCTCCTTACCTTGCTCAGACATCGTACACTGACGGACATGTGGGACCATTTCCACCCGTCAAAAACCAGGTGTCCCAATCTCAGCGGACGTTACATACTGCTTGGGTCGACACCTGGTGCGTTCAATCGCAGACTGAAATTCAACTTTTTACCCTGGGTGTGTGTTGGCTCAGCAGAAGGGAGGGCGAACCCTACAAACTTTAGAAGGTTCCAAATGCCGAAATAAGATCTCCACAAGGAGGGGTTTCAACTAGAAATAACGTCAACTACGTCTCAAGAGGAACTCTCGGAGAGATAAGCCTCTTTGGGAGGTCCTCCTGAGTTAGTCCAAATGTGGTTTCTGGTTGAAAACCCATTAATGGCGCTTCGATTACAAAAAATGAACCAATTCGTTGTCGTCGCCCTCCCTGCTGCTATGAATTATTTTTTTTAATCAAGACCAACTCGATATCGTGTTCGAGGATCATTAAATTTATCGTGATAAATCCGTGTGGAGTTAACTGAGCCTGACTAAATAAATTTCTAAACTTATTTATATCCATATCACCGCTACACCAGGTCTGATGAATATTTCGTAACGTGTGAGTATCAACTCCGTTGAACACTGCCAGAAGATTACAGTTATCCCTGATCACTTTTGGAATCTGTACATATCTTTGAGTGACATAAATTATATCAGAGTTTTTATGCCTTCCGAGTGAAAATATTCTAGCGGGACTTGTTTGCTTATCCAACATCACATCATCGTACACGACTAAATTGTTAATACTTGCATCAATATCATCAATACTTGGTGCTTCATTAATGTCAGTGATAAATTCAACATCGTCCCCGCGCTCATTTAACGATTTTGCGCTTTCATTAAAATCCTTTATTACATCATAGCACCGCTGATCATCAACTGATGGTGCTACCAAATACAACTTATCCCATTTTAACCACTTCATTATTAAGTTAAGTAACAACTGCGTTTTACTCGACCTCGAAGGACCAATTATAATCATACAAACAGAATTTGGTAGCGCTGCGTGATGCTTAATCGGTTCTCGTCGTTTTCTAGCAGAAAAGCAGTGATTTCCATTAGAATAATATAAAATAAATATGGATTTATATTGTGTGAAATGCAGGACACGTACCCCAACAGCTGACTTAACAACTACCACAACAAAAAACAACCGACAAGCACTCACAGGCAAGTGTGAACAATGCGGTATAAAACAATTTAAATTTATTCCTGGCGACGAGTCAAGTAAAAAAAAAAAACGATGAGTCAAGTAAAAAAAAAAACAAGGAGGTGATATTGCAGCAAAATTAACAAAATTACCTCCGTGGGCTAAATACCCAGCTAAATACCCAGGAGAAAAACATCTTCCAGGACATAATTACTGTGGACCCGGAACCCGACTTGATATCAGACTTGACAACCAAGACCAACCAATACCAGGCGAATATCCGATAAACGCTATTGATAAAGCGTGTCATGCTCATGATGTAGCTTATAAAAGTAAAAATCTACAAGACCGACATATCGCAGATGTGAAATTAATTCACGCGCTAAATTCTGTTACAAATAAATCTTTCAAGGAGAGGTTAGCTAGTTGGTTAATAAACTCCGCAATGAAAGGTAAATTAGCGCTAGGTGCTGGTAATTAATTATAATGGAATCGATGTATTATTCCCAAGAGGATACTGGATGGGTAGCGCAGCAAATAGGAAACTCGCTGAAGCAGCAAAAGTTACACGTGTTACTGCTAAAAATTGGTTATTCCGACAGGCAATATGGCAAATCAACCAACCACCGCCTAAACAAATTCACTTTGCACATTTTGATGTTAGTGTTTCTAATGAAGTTCACCAGGCTGATATTTTATTTTTACCTCGTGACACCGTTAAAATCCAAAGACGTCAAATTACATACAAGTATGCGCTAACTGTAGTTGATGTTGCAAGTAAATACAAAGAAAACAACTAAAACAGCATCTGAAGTAGCTTCTGCGTTTGAACGAATTTATCAACGAGGTGGTGTACGATGGCCACAGCTGCAACAAGTTGATCCTGGCAAGGAATTTCAGGGTCCAGTATCATCGCTGATGAAGCAACATAACGTCACCATCAGACGAGGACATACTGAGATTCATCGTCATCAGGCAATTGTTGAACGATTTAATCGAACACTTGCTGAGCGGTTATTTGGATATCAATACGCGAAGGAATTTATTCAGGACAAGAGATCACGCGAATGGGTTGCAAGACTACCAGGTGTGATAGCTGCATTAAATAATGAAATAACTCGAACAACCAACATGAAGCCTATTAACGCAATTACCAAACAAATATACCCGTACAACGACGTGATTGTTAAGCACAACCAATACTGGGCAATGTCACCGTGAGATATTTGTATGAACCAGGTGAACCTGAAAAGGGTAAAAAAATGAGCGACTGATCCTATCTGGAGCATCACTACACACAAGATATCTAGTATAACTAGATCTACTGGTAGACCTGCAATATACAAACTGGATTCAACTGCTCCTCAGCGTGGATTTACACGTGAGCAACTACAAGTAATTCCCGAGGATGCACAATTACCGCCCAGATCACTTAACTAGCGCCAAGGGTGCCAGCACCCCTACGCCGATTACACTCAAGACAGGTCAGCATCACATTTTCGCGTGTATGACCACGGCTGTTATCCTTTCTATCTACGGTGAATTGTCTTGGATGTTTATCCGAATACTGCCACAACATTATACAATTACAGCTTGCACAATGATTATTCTGCTGTTGCTTCAGTGTCATGATAAATTCAACATCAAGATCAAAATCGTGTTTATTTTTTTTATCACTTTGTTTATAACCAGCTAATTTTTTTCTTATTATATCGTTGTCAGTATCATCATTATTGATCACTGGCGAGTCCAAGACAATCCTCCGCAGTTGAGATAAAATTCTTCTGGTTCGAGACACTGCCAAATAAACTAAGTTTGACCACTCGATACGATCATCAACGATCCAAACAACTGTATCAGAGATAGTTAGTCCTTGAGATGAATGAATTGTCATTGCGTATCCTACCGTCCACGGGGATTTATCAGCGTGAAGAGCATCTTCAACAGCGTTGATATCAACTGTGACAATATCATTTAATACGAGATTTTGTTTCTCGGTCTGCCCTGGTATACCAACGTCAGTATTTTGCCGTCGTGTATCAGCTGGTCTATAACACAACGGCACTGGCAACGTTGGAAACTTCTCCCGTGGTAACTGAAACAACCGCTGATGAAATGTGTTTCTGACTATCTTTCTACTTGCCATTATCAAGTCGTTTGGTCTCCGCGCTTTCAGAAAGCCGCTCATTGAAGTTTCTGAAATTATTTCACGCATTATTTCGCATTGAATTTTATTCGGTTGTAGTCTGATTAATTTTTTTAACTCGCTTAATTCTGCATCAATCGCTCTGTAATCATCAGTTATCTCCTCGTAATAATCAACAAAATCTTTTAACCACAAATGTGGAGATGGGCCAACAAAAGGTGGTGGCTGGCCATGATCGCCACACATTATCACAGCTGTATTTTTTTGTTAATAACCAATCGAGAAATATTTTTAATGTTTCTAACTGCACCGTACATATTTCATCCCAAATTATAATCCTTGGAATATATTTCTCTCCCATTCGATCAGGAGTCCATGCGTCGCCCTTGTATCTGAAAAAGCTGTGATAAGTGCATGAGTTAACCCCTCGTTGTTTCATCTCTCGCGCGAGTCTGTGTGTAGGTGTTAACACGATCATATCTGAATTCCGAAATAATTCAATCGCTCGAGTCGTCTTACCAGACCCTCCCGGCACATTGAGATAAACAGTCTTGTGTCTGGATACTGGATCGTACACAGATGGCGCACTCGACATTTCCGATAATTCTGATTTATAATAACTGTCTTTGATCTCAACATCTGTGGACTCACAATAATCATATACCATTTCTTCTTTTATTCTCCACGAACCCCATGATGCATCATCAGTTGTAAAACGAGTTACCGAATTCAGGTATTTCTTGTTGATGTAAAACGAATCCGTTGCAACTCTAACTGCAGTGTCAGGGAATCTATTTATCATCGATAGCAAATTTATAGAAACATAAGCTAGCATTGAAGATCTTAAATGAGTATACTGAGGTGACTCGCCATCAGTATAACTTACAATCGTACCCAGCCGAGCTTCGTCAGATAAATAAGTGTTTTCTCGACTTACAAATATATCTCTCGCAGTTGCATCAGCGATTATAAAATCGTATTCAGCATCGTCCATAATTAGTCGTGCATAATGTCGTTTATGATCATATGCACCGCCTTGAGTAAACTTGCCAATTATTCTTCTACCGAGATCCTTCGCGGTTCTTTTCTCTTCGAGGTTGGCGATTAATGTACTGTAATCATCACTTTTGCAATCAACCAGTTCAGGCGTTGGTAACCAAACTTCAGTCTGTGCCCGATATGATATAATTGCCTCACTGACCGTCAGCGATATCAGTATTTTGCAATCAAGCATATATCGTAACAACACTATTGGTGCCCAGCGCTTTTAACTAAAATGCCGACCAAACCAAACATAACAAATAACATGAAGACCCTTAGTCATTTCGAATGACACTACACGAGCGAATCCTGTCAGGTCAAAATCGGGTGATGATCCATTAATAGCCACTCGTGTCATCGAGTTCGTGGGTGTCCAAATCTTTTAAAATACTCGCTACATTCTCCCATCCGGAGAAAACTTCATGGATAACACGCAACCATATCAACTGACATCATTTCCTTGTAATTATACTTGGTATTCCACAATCCGCCGTGTCCGTATTCACAACAACTTAATTGTACATCTTCGAGAAACTCACTTCGGGTTGGCTTCCAGGAATTTTTTTCTCTGGCAGCATTGGGCTGCAACTGATGAGACAGTGAAACAATCGGTCAGTATCTTTTGAGTCTCTCTGTGCAAGTTTTCTCATTGTTTCATGCAGAGATTATTTACGGTATATTTCACCGTTAACGCGTACAAATTGATCATATTTTTCATCATCTGAACTCGAAAATAACCACACTGACACAGGATCGTTTTTACCTATCTCATTAATAAAACCAAACATGTTTCTCCCAGAGTTCTCCCCGGAAAACTCCGGGGGGGGGGGGGGGGGGGGTAAAATCTTACAGTTCGATCTCGTGGAAATATTGTGACTGCACTGGTCCAAGCATGAGCGTTATGATCAATAATATTTATTGGAGCTCCGTTCCGATTATATTTTGATTCGTATAATACTTCCCCTGTTATCGTGGCTACGGTTATTGGGAATCTTAGTGTTTTTTTCTAACTCGGCAACATCGTTTATTGTAGCTCCAGTATCCTTGACCCGTTCAGCCCATTTGTTTATTTTTTCACGTCGTAACGCCGTTAGACCGTTCCACGCATCGCATTTGTAAAATGTTCTGTTACTCGTTCAGCTACACAATTCAGTGAAGAAAATCTCATTGGGGCAAGATCATTAATGTTGTTTTGTTTTTTTATCGGATAAATTCCATAAATGACTGCTGTTACAGGATACGCTCGCTCATAACATGATTTATTGTCCGTGGCATGATCAGATCTTTTAGGTTCAGTTGGTATCGGTGGCGTCGGTGGCTGCATTTCAGGTCATCCTAACACTGTTCTGATCGAAGATTGATATATGTCAACGGCGTAGTCAGGAGTGCTTAAGACAGCGTTGGTTCGTGAGCGGTTATTTCTTTTTTGCTTCTTTCCCAGTGACATTTTTTATTCGACGTTGCAATTCCTTATTGATTTCTTCGATTTGATAAGACCCGGTTGGTAACCCAACGACGTTCCAGTCGGGAGTGCCATCTAGTTTATTTTTATGTGCAAACACAAACTAATTATTTGCTGGCAATCCACCAGATGATTTTGATCTGATATTTGGCCAGCTGTGATATACTCGTAATTGTGCTAGTGCGATTTCACTTACCGGAATCGCAGTTGGAAAATTAATACTGAATTCTGGTTTAGTCCAGCTTACTGTTATCATTGAAGTTCTCTTGGGGCTTGTATTTTCGGCTATCTGTTGAAGTAATTCCGTCATTATTTATCTTTGTTGTTTTCAAATGGCGAGACTCGGATTGTTTATAGTAGTCGTATACGCTAGACATCTGCGCGAATTCAGTATCTGATATCGTTGCATCGTTGAGGCTTGATGATATCAACGACGATAATTTAAAATATGCGGCCGCGGCTGTGTTTAACCGCGTGAAATAATTTGGTAATTTCGTATTCGTGCACGCTGATACTTTTTTCGCAATGATATTAAAAACTCCTGCGATTGTCGCTGATGATGATACGGCAATTGTTATCGCGATTGCAGTTGTTACCGGGGTCAGCGCTGATAATATTATTCCGGTGGACGCAACTAACGCGGCTACCGAGCATACTGCAACTTCAAGAATGACTGCCCGCCGTTTGTATTTTTCTGCTTTTGTTGTATACGCGCTGACGGCATTTTTTTTTTAACTCTGATTGCCATTCACGTACTTGATCGTATCTATATTGTTGAGCGCTTAACTCTGTTAAGAATGTTGTTGTTGACTCCGTTAACGCCATTATTATTTCAACGCAGTAACCAATTAAGGTGTTTCAGCTACAAATTGCAAACACCACCAATAAGATGTTGCAGTTAATTTCTTGTCGGCGGCTTCCAGTATAAATGTTTCTTCGGTTCCGCTATTTAACACAACAGACACAACCCCAGAAAAGTTGTCGGTGGAATGCCCCCAAGGATATGTTGTAAATATCTCAAATTTTGCAGCGCTGAACACAGACAATCTATACACACCAGTGACTGTTGCGGTATGTTTGATAGTATTATTTTGTTTTGACCATGTTGCAAATCCAGATGACACCGTGTATACGATATTGGTAATGTGCCCGGGAGTAACTCCAGGTGGGATTTTAATTAGATTAATTTTGTTAACGATCTCAGGAATCCCACTTACGATATCTTGCTGTGTTTGATCGTGTCAGTGTTGGTTTTGATATCAGAAAGTTTTGCGTCAACGGTGAGCGGAGTACCAAAGAATTCTTCTGCTGTTTCATTAATTTTTCTAAAGTTTCTACGGAGATTTGCAAACGCGTTAACGTGAACGTCATACTCGTTGCGCAACGTGGATATTTTATAGTCAACGACGCCGTAGTTAACGTCAACATATTTTTTCGTTGCGGCATCTTCGTCGGATGTTGGATCTCTTAAAACCACTATTTTGTTTCCGTTCATGTTGAGTTCACCTGTCATTGTGTCACCGGTATTTTTTAAGCGATTAGTCACACTTTTTGCAATTTCATCTCTGATGGTTGTAAACTATATACTTGAGTCTCTGATTTTTCCGCTGTCAGTAAACACGGGGATGTTATCCGAGGTAGCTCTAAGAACCCTGCGAACTATGTCATTCCATTTGATATTGCTGGTTTTCAGCTTGCCATGTCGATCCTGAAAAATAGCAACCTCATCTGGGTTTATTCCGGATAACGATAAAAGATTGTCGATTTCGTCTTTGGTCGCATTTTTTGATAAATCTATATCGTCGCGTTTTTTACTCTTTATGCTGCCGAGAGATCTTCCGTAAATATCAACCATTATTCTTTAGGGATTGTTTAAATTGTGGTATACTCGTGCACGACTTTATCATGTGGTTTGGTTGATCTCGATATCGCGTCAAGAACATTTAATACTTCACGGCCACATATCGGAGGATCGGAAAGTGTTTGTGTTGGTAGCGTTGAGTACCAGACTGGAATGTGAAATCCATCAACATATTTTAGAAATTCAACTGGAGGTGCTAACCCATACGAATCGAAATAAACAATTCCACGTGGATGCATCGAGGACGCAACCCAATGAGTTCCAGGGCCGTTTTTGTTATCGAGATTAATGATTCCTGTTTCTGGATTATTCGGTTGGCTCGGTAAATCGTCTCGCATGAAGACGCCTCTGAAATGTTTTATCTTGAATTGTTTAGCAGCACCACGCAAATCAAAATTTGACATCGGCGTGACTAAAACCGTTTTGGGTACCATGAAGGAGGGGTTCCTGGAAGTCTTAAGACGCGTCCGTACCATGAGGGCGGAGTTCCTGGAAGTCTTAGACCCGCTCCCTTTTTTGTATCCTCGTCCGGTTGCTATCTTTAATGCCATTCCAGCGGCGATTCCAACAGCATCTAACGCAGCTGCTTTTGCGACAGCTAGAGCGGCAGCAGCTATTAGCGCTGGTATAGCCGCGAGAATTGGAAAAATACCACCTATTTTAACCATATCTTTAATGGCACTCAGAGAAAGATGAAGTTGAACCCCGGTTTTTGATTCCAGTGCTTTATTGAAGTGTTTTATCTGATTTTTGGTTAATGATAACTTGTTTGGACCACCACTAGAAATCTGATCTTGCTTCAACGTTATTTTTATCCCGCATTCGTTTGCTTTTTTCGATTGTAGTTTTTTCGCCTGACCAGGGGTTAGAGTGACATTAACGTGACTGTATGACATTTTTATAATTAATGAGATTGTTCTAATTGTCTACATGTTTTCCACTGGGGCATCAATGACTTTCATTCGGCCACCAACACCTTCAAGTAACATTGCCTTATCGCTGAGTATAACCGCGATTGCTCTGTAATTATCATCTGAGTTTACGATAGCTCTGAAGTGTACGTCAACGACAGATTGCTTGACTAAAATCAAGATGTTTCAGCGAAAAGTAATAAATGGGATACAGCGATGTAAAATCCAGTTGTGATATTTGCAAACCAGTATCAATATTAAGATCACGTCCCATAAATGTCATCATGCGATGATATGCACGTGCTACCCAATTATTTTCAAAATCCAATAATATATCCTCGGATGATTCTTGATGTCCGTTTACTCTTATAGATACTTCAGAGACATTAATGTTGTCAAATACCATTGGATTGTTTTCCTGTTTGTTTAATCGTGCCATATTTTGAAAAGCAACAAAGACATGTCTTGGTGAAGAAACACCTTGCTGTGATGATATATGCCAAGTAAATATGCCTCTGACAGGATTTTTAGTTGTTGTTAACCACGACAATAGCGATTTACCGCCTTGATCAATAAAAGAAAGTAGCCTCTGTTTTTCAGCGAGTGATGGAGTCATTCCCGGCATCCACAACACGAGCTTGAATAATATGACTTTACCATCAGCAGTGCCATTTTCTCGCCAGATAGCATCATTATCACTTTTTCGATTAAGAACAATTGTGTGTTTGGCTCCAAAGATGACCTTTCTGACATTTCTGCAGAATCCAAAGATGTGGGACAGCGGAATTGCACATGAAAATCTTCTACGATCACCTTTTAACATTGATTTACGTGTAAAAAAGCCTAATTTGTAATCAGGGTTGTGACTGTGACATCAAAAATGCAGCAGCAGGTCTTGCTATAGCTCCAGCTGGTTGTGGGTCAGTCGCAGTATTTTGTGGTACTTGTACATAACGAAATTGGTTGGGATCAGGATAGTCAGAATTATCCTTGGCGAACATTATAGTCGGACCAGCAGATCTAGTATTATCATCTGAATATCTTGCTAGGCCAATAATCGTTGTAGCAACGTCAACATTATCTTGGATTGTCTCAATTTCTTTTCCATCGATCATGTATATAGCACTTTTGAATAATGTCATGATGCCATTATTAACAAAGCCAACTCTGACATTAGCTCCGTATGGTGTATTAGCGGCAACGTTTGTTACAAGTTCACCTGTGACGTCAATAAATGCTTCAGCGGGCAAGAAATATCTACTTGTATCCTGAACTCGTAATTCAATTCGTCTGCGTTGATTTGGTGATACTGCTTCATAAGAATAATACTGATAATCACGCACGGATTCATCCTTGAGTACTGGTGCATCCATGTCGAACGCTGGGTCAGATTGACGTTTAAACATTTTATTATAATTTGTTATTTTCTAAAACGAAGGCCGTTTCCTGATATCAGACTTGTATTTATTTGTTCAGCTCCTTGATTTATTAGTGCTGCTAGTTTTTGATTTGCGGCTTGATTTATTACTTTACTGACATCTGCAGGCATCACTTCGGTGGTTGGTAATTTGACCGGTTGTGGTTTCGGTCTGCGTATTAATCGTGCTAGTCTGTCCTTGATTGCCAAGAACGCTTTACTGGCAATGTTACTAACAGCACCACTAGCTTTATCAGGAACAACATCAATAGCTTTCATTGATAATTGTTTTGCGATCGGTACTGCTTTAGGAGCTATCTTTATGAATAAACCCTGAACAACATCACCGAGCCCATCTCCGTAAGTTGCTTTATAGGTTGGTAATCGCGAATTTACCACCCTAACCGCTATAAGTCTACGATGAGAATAGTGTATGATCATTTTATTTAATTATTTATTTATCTAACAATTAGTCACTATGATAGTCTTCAAAGAGCTCATCAATAAGTTCTCGGTAAATATCAGTATCCATGACACCACCTTGAAATAATTGTCGACAGATATCAGCTGCTTCATTAATGATTTGTGGTGAATTGTTTTCAGCTCGTTTTCCTCCTATGAGAACTTCTAATCGTTGCACGTCATTGAGGATATTATCAGGACAGGCAATAAAACCGCTTCCCAAACCACTACCAGTAGCACCGAAGAAACCAAGCTCTTCTAAAATATCTTTTGAAGGACCAGGCTCATCTTCTGTTTGTGTTTCCTGTCCCCGCGTTTGTTGTCGTTCTATTTGCTGAAGAGGTAGTGGTTGTTGAGGTTGTGATCTGAGTTGTCTATCAAGTCTTTGCATTTTATCTATAAAACTCACAAATCCTGGATCAGTATCTCTAGCTTGATTTTTGTTGTAGTATACACGATATATCCACTTTATGAAATTGATATCGTTTACGGTAGCATATTTTGGTTTTAAAATTTCGTTTTTTCGATCCAGACTAAGTAGTGCTGTAGCTGGTAAATCTTTTTCTTTTATTTTTTTGAGTTGCTTAATAGCACCTTCATTAAATTTTGCAATCAGCTCAACATTTTCTTTCACCGGTTTGGGTTTAGGCGCAAGTCTTTCTTTCACGTCAGCGACTTCAGTACGAATTTTACCAATACCTTCAAGTATTTCTTTGCCGATGGGTGGAGGTTGAGCTGCAGCTATATCAGTTGGAAGATCTCGTAAAATCCTTTTTGTTTGTTTAGTTCTCATCGCAATTGTTTTAGCTCGCTCAGTGGTTTTTTTTAATACTGGGAGAATACCCTTTCTTCTTTCCTCTTCCTCTTTAATATCATCCTTAGGATCTCCCAATAAAGCTCTTTCAGTGACTGCCGAAGCTTTTTCAGTAGCTGTTGTAACGGGTTTAAATAACTGTTCTGTGCCTGTAGCAAATTCAATTTGTGCTTCCTGCCGCGCTTGTAATTTTTTGTCTCACAGAATCTCTCACGGGAAGTAATTTTTTGATTGCTTCTAGTCGCTCTCGAGCTAATCTAGTTGTATATGCTTCTCCGATGTTGACCATTATCAATAACATAATTTTTTAATTCATAGCAGCAGGGAGGGCGACGAAAACAAATTGGTTCATTTTTTTGTAATCGAAGCGCCATTAATGGGTTTTCAACCAAAAACCACATTTGGACTAACTCAGGAGGACCTCCCAAAGAGGCTTATCTCTCCGAGAGTTCCTCTTGAAACGTAGTTGACGTAATTTCTGGTTGAAACCCCTCCTTGTGGAGGTCTTATTTCGGCATTTGGAACCTTCTAAAGTTTGTAGGGTTAGCCCTCCCTGCTGCTGGCTCTATTCACACTCATGGCGGCCCATCAATCAGGTCGTTAAGGACTTATTAGTCATACAAACTGACGGCCTAATTAAATAATGTTCTATGAACACATAAATGCCTGGGGCATGAGGCACTAATTCCTTCCCCCAGGAGTAAATAAATAGCCAGCTGTGTTGGCTCAAATCGTCGTATATGCCCTAGCGGGTGAACAGGATGTTAATTCAACATAGTCTGGCTACTCATTTTCTTCATTCCATTTTCCAAGCACGGCTTCCGAGCCACACAGACGTGCAAGTTGTAGTTTTGTTATCAGGGGTGAATCTTTTGGCTACCAAATCCGTGCTGAGTGCTACCACCACCACCAAGAATCAAGGAAGAAGATGAAGAATACAGATACCATACTAAGAAGAAAACTTATCTTCAACTACAAGAATCTACAATCGCAGCCCGCCCAGCAGTCAACAAAGGGACAAAAGAAACAAGGGAACAAAGAAACTACGCCTAACAAAGAACCGTAACCAGGTAGAACGTTTATTAAGCCTACGTGCACATTACTTCTCTGTGCTGTTTAAATAATTGACTCTTAACTTATTTACTGTTAACAAATCATTGTTTTCTTACTGACACTAATTCATGCTCTACATTCTGCTATTATTAACTTCGGCGCAGTTATCCTTAAACAAGTGCTAGATACCATACTAGCGTGCACTTGGACAGATTCCTTACATACTTTCAAGCACCCGAAAATCACTGTAAGACTCTCGGTTATAGGTTAATTCAATAATGCCTTCTACTTTTCTACTAAATCTTCTAGAAATAACCCTCCTAAATTATTAATAGCCTTTCTTTGTCGCCTGCTTTGTTTCCGAAAATAGGTGCTAGGACCCACACTAGCATTTATCTGGACCGGGTCCTTGCATATTTTCAAGCACAAGAAAATCACTGTAAGATTCGCTGTTATCGGAAAACTACCAAGGCTAAACCACTATGCTTCTCCCCTTCTACTATAACTCTAACCCCTCTGGTGAAAAATAAAACTCCGAAAACAACTACTAAGAACCACACTCGTGAACACCTGGGCAGAATCCTAGCAAGTTTATATTTACTAATAAACTTCTGCCTAGACTTTCTGTCATAGGAGAAATATCACCAAATATTAATTACTGTAATTAACAAACTTTTCTTCTTTGCTCATCCCTCTTTTCATTACTAAATCAGTTAAAACTTTTCTAAACATAGCATGAAAACAAACCAAACCTAACCAATAATTTAAACTGCAATAATAACAGGGTAACATTAAATCAAGCCTTACAACTTAAAATGTCTCAAATCATTGGAATTAACAAAGCATCTTTTAACCAAAGGCACAACTTAGCTAGGACGAAAAACTCACTCACCAAACTTATGGCCAAATGCAATCTCCAAACTCAACTACAGGGACACGCAAGCCCCCGCCCCACATAAGCACAAGCTCAATTAACATGAATAAGAGCCCATCAATCAAATATAAAGTTAAAAAAACTCTACATTGCACGATTAGGTCCCCCGCCAGACTGGAACTAGTAACACCTAGCAAACAAAGCCATGATTATACAGTATCCCCCGTCTTCTTCAAGGGGATGACACCCTCCCCGTGTCACTGTCTGAATTGACTAAATTCATGGAAAGGATTTTCACTACTAGCACCCCATATTTAGAGCAAAACTTGAACCAAACAACAACCACCGCAACCAGCATTCAAAATGCTCGAACTAACACTAGCTAAATTACTAATTGGACTCAAAATAAACCACGACCCCCCCCCACCTCCAATTAGCGCCTCACCTCAACAACAACCAAGTTCTGAGAGATAGTTAAAGCAACAACCAATCAAAATACGACACCCCCAGCAATATTAAATCATCAAAAATCTACCCCACCCTACCACTATAAATCCAAACAAACTAGCACTACTAAACATGAAACACCCCCCAAAAGCAAAAACAGGTAATTAGCAATAGTCAAACTCCCGACCCGTCGGGGAGCTCAGCCAAACCAAACAAAGGGAAGTAACACACTACAACCAAATTCCAGGTCCCTCAGGGAACTCAAAAGGGAAGGGAGCAACATCCAAGTTTCAAAAGGCAAACCCATCACATCCCGACCACCTCCCTAATAAAGATAGGGCCCTTACACAAATACCATACTCAGGAAAAGGGAAGGGCCCCATGAAAAGAAAAAATGCCCAGATAACTCTAACCAAAATGGATCCAAAAATCTCAGGGGCAAATAACTCCCACCCCCTCTAAACAAGCAAAACCACAATACCTCTCGCTTGAACACACACTTTTTATTAGCAGCAAAAATAGTTAAATTCACTATTTAAGTTCTACAGAAGCCGTAGCTAGAGCACACCAGGGGCAGTTCAATCTAATTAGGCCTAAAGCCAACGACTTAATCATACAATGCACTACCCTCAACCAGATTGAAAAGTTCTTACAAATAAAAAACAGGGCACATCAAAGTCAAAATAGATAGGCATTTCAAAATCCAAAATAAACACACTCTCCCTTGCAACTCCAAACACAAACCCATCCGCAGACCACAAAATGACTTAAAAAGCAACCAAGAACCCACAAAACAACCCAAAACTACAAGCTTCAGAGCCATCTTAACACTAACAGGCCATAACAAAGACTTAAATAATGACACTCTCTTTAAAAAAAATATTCAGAAAACATGAAACTAAGGTCCAAAAAGTATATCGCCTCAAAAATCTTAAAGGGCAACCCACATCAAAGGCAGTATTAGAACCCAATGAACCACTCCCCACCATGTTTAAGTTAGGCCCATGTAGGGTACGCCACAGACTGGAACCCTTTATCAGCAAGCCCAGGTTCTGCAACAAATGATAACATTGGGGACACTACGTGCTCAAATGCCGTTACAAACCGAGATGCGAACACTGCGGTGGTCAACACAGGGGTACTTGCCGAATTCAAACTATTAAGTGCCCCAACTGCCGCGATCATCACCACTCCAGAGCAGCAGAATACCCCCACACCATCAAAGAGAAACTGATAATTGATCTCATGGATGCAAAACAGCTGACGTACTTAGCAGCAAAAAATGCAGTAAACCATACACCATCAAAATTACATGAGGTTAAAAGAAATCCCAATAATCAATTCAAAACACCTGAAGCTAGTACCACAATCTCACCAGGAATAACAGAAAGCCACCCCTCAGAATCAAACACTACAAAATCTACAACCTCTACACAAAGGGTAACAAACGAACACCGCAGTCACTCTGACAATCCTGGAAAAATAAACACCCAAAATAAGGATACTACAAACACACTCACATGGTTGATGTGCCTAGAGCTTCATAAAGAACTAACAAAATTAGAGAGCACTAAACCGATATTAGAAACCAGTCACTAAACTAAACACAATCCTCTCAAGCCACTTCCACGCCACTCTAACTATCACTCCCCTGGCCCCAATCACAACAGTAAAACCCAGCACCCACAATGGATAGCACAAACAAAAGAGACCTTATAATTTGGCAATGGAACTGTAGGGGATTAACAAAACACCTCCCGGAACTATTACATAAACTCAACCAGGCTAATAACAAACTAGATATTATCTGCCTACAAGAAACACAGCTATCCAAAAACCATATACGCCAACCTAAGATACCAAGGTACTCCCCAGGCATATTTAAACATCGCACCTATGGGAAGAAAGGAGGAGGCCTGGCAATGTTTCTACTTGAAACCCTCCCTACTCAGAAACTTTAAAAGTTCCTACGTCCAACGACAATAACCCCACCCTTGAAATTCAATCAATCCTTATAAAAACTGTTTCAACTAATATTCAAATTGTTAACATATATGACCCAGGAGGCAATGATAACCCAGCCAACACATATTCTTATCACCAAATCTCCCAAATTGTAACAAACAATTGTATCATTTGTGGCGACTTCAATACTCATAATGAATGGGGGGGGGATAGGATAGATAGATATAAGGGGCAAATTGGTAGAAGAATGGATAGCTGAATCCAATATGATCATACTCAATGACGGATCCAAAACCAGATTAAATCCGGAGGATGGTTCCTTCTCAGTTATTGACCTTACCATATGCACCCCCAAACTAGCACAAATAACTAATTGGCCACTTCCCCATTATCATTACTATCCAAATGTCAGTACAACATAACCCCCTTGAAGCTCCACCTAGATGGAAATATGATAAAGCAGACTGGGATAAATGTAGAAAAATCTTAATAAAAATCAGTACCAAGGATTTAGAAAATGCAGATATTAGTCTCTTTTATGATAATATAATTAAAACTATTCAAGATGAAACCAAATTAAGTATTCCAAAAACCGCCTGTCACAGAATTAGGCAAAGAAATAACTTGGTTTTGTCTTAAAACAATTCGACTATTTCTCGTTGTACATGCGTACAACGTTATCTAGGGTGAATGTGTTTTTCCAGGTAAGCGACTGTATTAACATGTACCTAGCCACAGAGATTACTGGTGACAGGTATCATGACTAACATGACATGCACGGGTATTCTACCCTGACTTGTACTCACTCTCCTATGAATTTAAGTAAGACCAATTTCTAAAAACCACACTGGTCGTTTTTGGATCACGTCAAGGAGTATACACTCTCCATTGTTCTCCAGCCATAGGGCTGATTCTGACTGTGTTCGTAGACTGTGTTTGTAGCTGACTGTTATGGTAGCTGACCGTGTTTGTAGCTGACTGTGTTTGAAGCTGATTCTGACTGTGTTCGTAGCTGACTGTGTTTGTAGCTGACTGTTATGATAGCTGACTGTGTTTGTAGCTGTGCTTGTGTCTGTGAAATGTGATTGTCAATGTGACTGTGAATATAACTAGAGCGGTCTGAAGCTGTCCGAAGCCGTCTAAAGTTGCTTAGAGCTATCTGGAGTTTCCAGAACAATTAATGTTACGTGCTGTCGATACGTATGTATGTACGTATGTCTGTGCCACGGACGTAGACGTAGCAAAAATTGAAAAAGTGCTGTATGCTGTCTGTACGTGTAACGTATGACTGTACTCGTGGTGGATTCATAAAGGGTGCGAGCGGTCGATAAGAGTGTGGACCAACCCAAGGAATCGTGCGACTGTACAAGGGGTCTAGCAGCAAACGTTTGGATCAATTGTTGTTCCATTGCATTTTTTGTTTATATTCATAAGACTATTTTGAATCTTAGTTGTGTTAAGATTATTTTGAATCTTAATAGAATTTATGTTCGAGATTATGTGAATCTCTTATTGTGTAAAATACTGTTTGAGGTGTATGTGCAGTCCATGAGGGTTCTTGGATCTGTACTTCATTTTGGTTTAATAATTTTTTTTGGTTTATTTTTGACGTTTGAATGTTGTGTAGAGTGATTTGAGTAAATCGTATGTTGAGAGCGTGAGAGAATCATTGTATTTTTACATAATATATTTATCTTTATTAATTTATTCATAAATTTCCATCTTTCTCACATTGTGTTTGTCTTGTTCATTTAGTCCAAAAACCCACTCGGTTGCAATTCTGCGACACCGCCAATACACAACCTAAACAATCATTACCCTGGTGGAACGACCTATGCCAAAAAGCAAATAAAGATAAAAAAAGATCCCAAAATAAATTTAAGCATACGGAAACTCCCAAGATATTATCCATTATAAAGAAAAAAAAACTTAAAATAACTATAAAACAAGCTAAAGAAAAATCATGGCAATATTTCTGCTCCAAACTAAACTTAAAATCCAACTCTACACAAGTCTGGGATAAGACAAAAACTATCAGGGGAAAATCAACCAATTTAACCACTAAATTGAGAGACGCTAGAACCAATCAAGACAAAGCTAATATGCTCGCCAGTCACTTCACTGACATGAGCAGCAATACGAACCATAAAAAATTTTCAAGAACATAGATGTAAAATAGAAAACTTTCATCAGCCCCTCTCTAAAGACCTATGAACCAAGAACTCCGATTTAAATAGCAAAATCACCTTGTATAAATGGGATATAGCATTAGGGAAAAAGAAAGAAACATGCCCTTTAAAAGATCAAATTGGGTACGTAATTTAAAAAATCCTCCCCTATAATATTACAACAACCATACTCAAACTACTCAATTTTTAATCTGGTTTAGCGGAAAGATACATGAAAGCTGGAAACACGCCATTGTTATCCCCATCCATAAACCTGGCAAAGACCGAAATAATATAAATTTGTATCGACCCATCACACTCACCAATAATATTTGCAAACTCATGGAAACCATACTTAGAAACAGATTAAAGCACCATCTCAAAAGCAACAACCTACTATCAGAAAACCAATATGGCTTTCGAAACAAGCGTTCCAACACTGACCAATTGCTAAGTTTTAAAAGCAGATATCAAACTGTCTTCCAACTCGAAGAGGAAAACAGACATCTCATAACCGTCTTCCTTGACCTCGCAAAAGCCTTTGACTTAGTTTGGACTAAAGGATTGATTGCAAACTTAACCATTTTGGCATTACTGGGCGCATGTTTAACTGGAATGAATACTTTCTATCAGTGCGTAAAATTCTCACCAGGGTAGGGAACACTCACTCAAAGGAATACTACCTTGAAAACGGCACTCCACAAGGGAGCGTACTCAGCCCCACGGTCTTCAACATTATGACGATAACGGCATCTGGAGGGCAGGAAATCCCGCCAGCAATTGTCTCATATCTGAAATCCATCAAAGTTTAGATAACATAGGAAAATGTGCGCATAAATGGGGATTTAAAATCTCACACGAATACATTTTCTCCCCAAAACGAATAAATCGCCCAACTCTCCCTAACCTCTATATCCCAAATCAAATCATCAAATATGTTAAAGTGGTAAGGTTCCTAGGTATGCGTTTTGATAACCACTTGTCCTGGAAACACCATATTGATCTCTTAATACAAAGTTGTAACAAAGACATCAACCTCTTAAGAAACCTCAAAGGCACCACATGGGGATCCAATCAGGAAACTATGCTCACAATCTAAAGAGCACTCACCAGATCGAAACTAGACTTTGGTTGCCAAATTTATAACTTTGCAAATCAAACACACCTGAACAAGCTTGATGCTATCCAAAGGAAAGTCCTAATCGTATACACCGGCACCCTCCCCTCAACCTCAATGGACGAACTCCAAATACTCACTGGAGAACTACCAATAAAATGAGAAGACAGGAAATGCTACTCAAATATGCAATACGATTGGCCAAACACCCCAGTACGCATTCCATCAAAATTGCCATTGACAAATGTAACACCAAATTTAGTCTGAAACTAGTTCCAAAACCCCCAGGTGGTAAACAAATCATAGAACTTAAAATATCCTTGCCAATCCTAGAACAACAGGAGGAATTCACAAGACCACCTGATCCAACCTTTGTGTCTACAACCCAAACCAAGGATAAACACCAAAGCAACCGAATACGGGAACAAATTGGAACAAGAAATTATGCTAAAATCTATCATTGCAAAGGACTCCTACTCTGGTTTCGTAAAAATGTTCACAGACGGATAAAAAACAGCTGAACCCCCAGAACAGCAGCTGCAGTAGTTATACCCGAATACGGTATCCAAATGGGAACAAGACTACCAGATGATTGCTTTATATTCACTACCGAGTTCTGGGCAATGATTGAATAGTTAAGATGGATTAAAGACAACAATATCCAAAATGCCGTAATTATCAGCGACTCTCTTAGTGTAATAAACTCAATCAAATCTCATAACAGTAAATCAAGAGAACAGTTCCTTGCCAGGACCTACTATGCTCTTAGAGAACTATCCGCAAACAAGATAATCGAATTCATGTGGATTCCTTCGCACATAGGAATTCCTGGCAATGTACAAGCTGACCAAGTCGCCAAAAGCAAGTTAGGAGACCCCGATCCTGCCCCAATAAAATATAGCATTACAGAAGCACAAGGATTCACAAAAAACCTATATTGAAAACAAATGGCTGAATCATTGGAATTCCACACCCAAAATTAGCTGCCAGTTTTGGTAAACTCTTAGGATCCCAACAAGTGAACATCAACTGTTATCATTGCCATGCAATTGAGGACCTACAACACGTATTCAATAATTGCCTTAAATATCAACTGGCAAGAGCAAAATTTTTTACAGCTCAAAAAGCAATTGGATCCACTTATACCTACCCAGACATACTAGACAATAGCAATCCCAATTTAAATTTAACATTTTGTAACATCATAAGTTTCATAGAAGCAATAGGATTAAAAAATAAAATACAAAACCCCAAAACTCCCTGTGAGGCATCTAGCATCTTAAAAACATACCATATCAAATTACTAAACCTAACACCCCACCCCCCCCCCATTAAATTAGGTTTTGTCTTCTCAAACAATCGCTAAAAATACCCTTCCGCCATTATTAAAACATCATACAGCTGGACACTAAAATCAAGACAATAAATTCCATTCAGTTACTGATACTTAGGGGACAGGCTAAGAAACTAAATTAAAGAACCATAAGGTCAGATGTCTCTAACATGTCTTAGCGACCCGAGTATTCGGCAAAGATATGTCTTATCTAAATAGATTTTGCCTGAAAAAAAATTAACCCTTCATTAATAACTTTAACCACAAGTAAGGAAAATAATCAAAAGAAAGTAGGAGGCGGGCTAACAAATTTTTTTTAGGGAACATATAAGATCAGATGTCCTTGATATGTCTTAGCGACCCCAGTATTCGACAGGGATATCTGTCTTATCTAAACAGATTTAACCTGAAAATAAAATAACCCTACCTTAATAACTTTAACCACAAGATAGGGAAATAATCAAAATAAAGTAGGAGGCAGGCTAACAGATGTTCTTGACATGTCTTAGCAACCCGAATATTCGGCAGGGATATATGTCTTAATAAAATAGATTTAGCCTGGAAATAAAAACAAATAAAAAAATACCACCCTTTTAATAAGGCAAAAGGCAATTAGGAATTTAAATGGGGGGGATAAAATAAATAAACATATATATATATCTTTCATCTGCCTGCTACTAACACTCAAACCTACCATGTTTCCTCTCTCATTGCTAAAAGCATTACAAAGCACAGAGCCTCTCTCAATTCAGCAAATATTCCGAACCTTTCTGAATTAAACTCAATCATTCTAAATTCAAACTTCGTGCAAGACGACAACTTTAGATCAACACCCTGGACTAGTCAACGGACACCTTCCTGTGAATCGGCGCCTGCCCTCCCACCCACCTCCTCTCGTGCCAAGACAGGACATCAATTAACAGCGTGCAATGCGCGCAATAATATTTACCAATAAAAATCATGAGTGTGTGTCGGTTCCAATCCAACTCATCCCTACAACTGGTACTAGCTTACTTAAACATGAGTGCGTGTTGGGTCCATTCCCACCCACGACAGCCCACCATTCAGATAGCATGGGACAATGTCTCGCTAACTGACGGCTTAATTATCGGCACTCCTCAAGTGAATAAACGCCTGGGAGATGTGGCTTCAATTCCTTTCCCCAGGAACAATTAGCATCCTGCTGTGCAGGAATAAATCAGAGGCACATGCACTCCGTGCGAACGCCTCTATAATCGAATCAATCAATCAATCAATAAATCAATCGGTCTGGCTATCTATCGATGACTCGTCAACATTTAAGATGAGCAGACTCACAAAACTCTTGGAACTTCAGATGCACCTAGAGTATGCCAGGCTCCTCCTGGATGAGCTGGCCATGGACACAATCCAGGAGAGTGCCAAACTTAGCGAAGAGGAGGAGAAGAAAAAGCAAGAAAAGGAGACGGAAATAAACAAATTATCCTGCCTCACTTGATGCTAAGACAGAGCTGTGGAGCCAAGTCTATGGTGAGGATATCTCCACAGAGATAAGCACCACAGCCACAGCCAGCACAGAGACCCATAGTCTCACAAATAAAGAAATGGGACCAAGAATTTGAGATGCAAGAGCGGGAACCTCAGCGTCCGCAGGAGGTAAGAAGTTAGCATCCATGTGTGCAGAACAGAAGAAGGAGGGAAGTCTTCACTATCCCTCAAAGTGAAGACTGGGAGAGTGAAGCCAGACACCACCACCACCACCACCACCACCCCGTCTGCGCTCCCAACCACAACTGTGAATTGGGAGCAAGAATGGAGCCGCCGTTGTATCTATGGTGCCCGGCCTGGGAGATGTCACCATGAACCGGGTGCACCCGATGTTAAAAAACCCCAGCCTTTTTTCAGGGCTACCCCAATAATATGGAAAAGAGACTATTCAACTTGCCAGTTTGAGTGAATGTGGGGTAGTGTGATTATATTCACTTACTCCTTTCCTAATGTGTGTGTGTTTGTATGAATGGACGTACGTTTGTGTGGATCGTATATTTTAGTTTTCTTTTTCCTCTTCTCGTGTGTAGATATTGTGGTTTTTGAGTTAGTGTAAGTTTGTATTGATAGTGTGATTGTGTTTTTCTTTCCTCTTCCAGTGTGTGGATAGTAGATATTGGTGTTTGTGGTTAGTATATAATAATTTGTTCTTCTTCACGTGTGTGGATATTATATTTGGGGTTTGTCTGAGTTGGAGTACGTATGTGTGGATAGTATATAATATGTGAATTGAGTGTAAGCTACGTTTTCCTTCACGTCCGTGCTTGACAAATATAAATTTGTGGCATTCTGTAAAGAATAAACCAAGAAGATTGCTTTAAACCAAATAGACGCCATGAAAATATTGCAAGAGGAAACTGATGACCTGGGAGTATTAGAGGATTTTATGATGAAGTTGGAGTATGGTGTTTGTGCCATCCACAGGGCAAAAATGGAAACCAACATTGTAAAGAAAACGAAAGAAAATTGAGAGAACTGATGAAACAAGTAAATTAGGACAAGGAGGACGAAAATGACAGAATAGGGATGAGAGCATGGAATGAGAAAATAGAAACGAAGAAGAAAACGAAAAAAGGAAAAAGATGAGGAGGAGGCGAAACAGAAGAATGAGAAATAGGAGAAGAAAAAGAAGAATGTAGGACAGAATAAAAGAAGTTGGTGGAGGAAAAGAAGAGATTAGAACAAGAAAACGAAAGGCCCTTTTCAGGGCCACTCATATGCCTCAAAAAGATTTGCTTACTTGCCTAAAAATGTTTTAGTCGGTTGTATAGTTGTTTATGCGATAGATTAATGTTCGCCAATCTATGTCTGTATGTTGTATGTGTTATATATGTCTTTGTCCCGCCAAGCGTTCTGTGTTTCTTCCGCTCTTTGGTCCCGATTGAGGTCAGCCCCTTGCAACATTGTTACCAATCTTCAGTACTGTGACGTTACCTCACAGGTTTCATTCCTATTTTCTCACTCCATTCGTCTCAGTCAAGGTGTCCACGCGCTGTGAACTACTTTATTTTTTTTTTTTAAAAAGTAAACCCTTGTTGTCTTCTGCTGTGCCTGACGTAGTTGTTCTAAAATCAAACAACAACAACAAATTTATAACAAAAAACACAGGAACTTAAAATAAATCCATATTTGAGAATACACCATAGTAAAACATTTCTTCGAGAGGGAGAAAGACACACAAGCATACGATGTCGAACTTTTTGGTATTTTGCTAGTTCGTTCCACACAGCATGGCTAGTTTTATTCTATATGCAGGCCTAGCTCAATACATTTTCAGATCAGTGTCATTAAATGTAGCGAAAGCTACGTAACTAGTTTTAAATACTTCGTGTGAAACAAATTATATACTGTGAGCTACATTTAATGATGCTGACCTGAAAAATGTCTGATACAGATAGGATAAAATTCTTAGTGCTGTGTGAAATGAACTATGACAGAAAACACTGATTCATGCACATAGACTATAGACCTAGATACTTCATAGCCTCCCAATCCTCTTAACAACTACATAAAACTTAGTAACAACCTGAAAATGTGTGATGTCAGACATGCTTTATTCTAATTTTGTTAAGCATCTCCTTTGTGCCCCGGTTGAATCAAAAATATACCTATACTGTTTAATGACAAATAATGCACTTACCAGCCAGAAGGAATCATTTATCCGTCAACCCATTAATCCATAAGCAAATTTCACGGTTGCACTTGCCATATTTCCAAGACAGAAAAATAAATGTTCAAAGAATCCGTGAACTTGAAAGTTTCGTAAATGGTTATTCGCTAGGGTCCGTATTTGGAGGGTGTTTTATACACGGAGGAAGTTTTACAATCAATATTAAGGACAACACAATTATGTCACAAACAGTTTCACCTCCTGCAAAGAAAAGAAGAGTTATATACGATAGCGACACAGATCACTTATTACCAGTGAAATAACTAACGGATTGACACTCATGCTACATGTAACTTTTCGTTTTAATAATAGCCTATACTACTAAAACAGAGGTGTGGGCCCAGTATCGTTTCATTACTTACAATATAATTTTCTAAATTGGAACTGAAGAAAATGAAACATTTTCTTGTAATAAATATTAGCTATTTATTGTTAATTACATATAACATTATATATTAAATGTGATAATACCTCAATGCTATACAACGTTTTATGTTTTTATTTTTTGGCTCACGCATAAAAACTGTGTACTTAGGATGACACCGTCACTCCACAGTCCTCATAAACATCTTTGTATTAATGAACCGCATGTTAACATTTGCGCGTGAACTATACTGCAAAAGTGAGACTTTCTATTCTACTTTAAAGGAAATTATTGGGTGAGAAAAAGAATCTACGTTGGGTTTTGGACCGAGACAAGGAAATCCCTTGACTGGGATTTCCTTGTCTCGGTCCAAACCCCTACATAGATTATATATGTACCTATAATACAACCCCACGTTTCCTTGTCTGTATACAGCCCCATGTTAAATTCCCGTTGTCCATATATCGTCCCGGGGAGGGGGGTGTCTGAAAAATATTGTCCATATATCGCACAGGGGGTTCATGTAATGCATTTTTCCATTGTCCGTATATCATCGCCTATTACTACTCACGTTATGAGTGAAAATACAAAATGTTTCCACTTCACGAGTGAAATATTTCTCTAAACTCAATAAGCGTATGTACCCTCATTATATTTTGAGTACAGTCAACTCCGCTTATATGCATAGCATCGGGAAGGACCCAAGCTATGTATGTAAACGGAGTATGCATTTAAGCGGAATTCATGCATATTTACAATGTAAAACGGGACCATACTTTCGCTATGCACTTAGTTGAACTATGCAATTAAGCGATATGGATTTAAGGGGAGCCGACGTATGCACTGAATAAGAATGCTCAAGACCCAGAAGAGTGTGTTCTTGGAAACCTTTAAAATGTTACGTATATTTTATTTAATTTAGTTGTTTGTTTGTTAGTTTAAATTTTACAAAAATTCCATTACATGCTATTGCAATGTAACTGTATTTACTAGATTTGATATTGTCCAGAATAAGAGTGCAGTTCTGACTGATTTTTTTATATATTATTTTCAGAGTAAACAAATAATAGTAGAAACTTGGTATCTAATGCTGACCTAGTTCCTGACCATGATTAAGAACCAGTGATGGTTTCTAGTAAACAATTTTAATTTTTTATATTCTTTCTCAGAGTAAGATTCATGAGTTGATTCAAGGCCATATCTGGAGTACGTGACAAATAACATGTATCAGTTAGGTTTTTCAAGAGGACTGACCACATCCGGGCATCTGTTTCGCATTGTAGCTAGATTTATTATTGATGTTTTGAGAAAGAATAGTCATTCCTGCCATAACACTTGAGAAGGCAAAGCGTTTTATGTTGTGAACAGTTTTGGGGCTAATCATTTTATTTTTCCTCAAATTATTTTGCTTCCAAGAGATTTTTTAAAACTGGAAATACTTGTGCTCTAAATTGATTCTTAGACAAAGACAGTTATCGAAGTTTATACAGTATTCAAACTGGAATATTATTTTCAGTGATTCAGCAAAGAACTGTTAATACATCAATACGACGCTGACTACAGCATACGTCATCGTCTTCCATTTTGGATTTCATCGGGATGCGAACTCCGCTTCATTAGGACTTTTTATTTCTACGACTTCAATTTTTAATTTCTTGGATTAGTTTTGGACTTGATTCGTAAAACCGTAATTTCTTTTTTCTTATTTTTAAATTGTTTTTCTAGGGAATTATATTATTTGTTAATTTGTACAAAGCTTGTTGTCCTCACTCTTTTCTTGTTACTGTTTGAAAGAGCCTAAACACACAAAGAGAAAATCAAGACATTAGACTCACTAGAAACATTATTATGATCTTTACAGCTTCTCAATGATAATGTATTCTTTTGAAGATCCCAAAATGAGGTTACACAACTTTTGTCGGACTTATTTGAAAAACTGAGTAAATGAATGTCACGTGAGCATTGCTTAGAATGATACCAACTGTGATGAAAATAAGAACTGCCAGATTCAACATTGTTCTATCTTCTGACCATGTGTCTTATTAAAATTGAGAGAGTGAGTGATTGAAAAGTATGTTCCAATTGTCTTTCTCGAGCGTTTTTATTAGTCTTAACTTTGTTCCTCTGTAACATACCATTTTCCCCCAGTAAACTGAAAGCTCTCTACTTTGAAAACCGAAACAAATTTCGAGCTTAAATGTAAAATGTTCACCTAAACACACACAAAACAAATATACAAAACCCACAAACCGAAGCTCACTTCTAACAGCAGGTTTAGCTATTTTATTCTCGACAAACACCCCATACAAATCTATTTACTATGACCAAATTAAGAAGTAGTCTAATTGGTGATAAATCTTCCCAAGGAAACGCAAGGTAGTATCAAGATCTGACACGCGAACAGACACAGACTAGGCCTGCCAATAGTCAAGTATGAAGTCTTTCAAAGATAAAATAAGCCAGCTTTTAGGGTAAAGTTATAAGCAAACTCTCGTCAATAACCGGCTTAATTAAAAATGGTTTGTCTCCTTATGATCTGTTATTGAATGATGCTATTGATGTGCATAACTGATCCACAAGATGAGTGTTATTTTTGTGTTTATTCATTTCATTTTAAAATTTATTTTCCAGGTTTTATTAACCAGTTATGGGGTATAATGAACATAACAGGAGTGTTGACTTTCGTCTTGAAAGGAATGATCTTGAGTTTTTCCACAAGTCTTGTTGCAACTCTGTAAATCTCTGACTAGACGTGAGATCTGTTGTGGCTCTTCCATCATCACATATTGAACCTGAACAAATGTATTCTTTTATATAGAGGGTGGCTCAGTATTTTGGGAGAGAAAGAGTTCAACCCTGGTCTAACCTTGAATAATTCACTGTCATGAAACTATCTTACCTTTATAAGTATAGAAGCCAAACTAAGACGACATTCTCTGTCGCTTCACACACTGAAAGAAGTGATGGCAAAAGGTCAGCCAAGCGATTATGAGAAAGACATGAAGGATCCTTGTCTAACATTATCTGCCACTTCCTTTGCAAGTCAAGATCGGCCGAGAAAATTAAAAGTCGTTCGGTAGCTACTGAAGATTACTTGCACATTCGAAGCTACCAACAAAGTGACTTCTAGAAAATTTAGAATGACTGCCTACATTTGTACGGTCAAATTTAGAGTTCTAGTATCAACCCAGGCAGAGAGGCGCCTGTCGTCATTACCTACTTACTATAACATGTATTACAGAAGTTGAAAATGACCGCCCCAATCCAAAGATCAAGATTTTTTCAGACTGTTCATCACTCACCACAGTCTGTTGGATCGAGTTTAGTACACCTGTTGAGTAAACTTCTTCCAAAATCTTTTACAAAATTCGACACGAACAAAAATCGACACACGAGTTTGGCATAAACAACATAAATGCTATTCTTCAACTGATATGTTTCATCTCTGTGACTCAACGGTGACGCAAACTTTTATCATTTGATCAGCTTATGTCTATTCAAAACAAATACCTTCAAAATTAAGAACGATCAAGATCAGATGTGTTTAGCCCGTGCCTTCGAGGTGGCTCGAACGTAGGCAGAGAACAACGCAAGAATGGAAGCGATTACTGGAGAGAATTAGAAGATTGATTAGTTGGATTATAGTGGTGTGCGCACGTACCACTGTTAATGGTCGCACAGCGACCTGATAATTGATCCTGGAGGATTAGAAGATCATATTTACCTCAACAACTTGAAAAAAAGCAGCTCTCCTTGTAGAACAACTATGAATTTCGCAAGAGACCAGCGAGTGGATTTCCTAAAATTAAAAGACTTCAGCATGTGCTCGTCCCTCTTTATACGTTAATTGTTTACTTTCGTGTCATTCATGAAGGTCTCGAGGAAACCAATTTCGTTGGATAAAATTCACACATATCATCACCAAAATCTTTTCGATGCTATTAATAGCATCAAAGGATTTCATGGATACAGTTACTATTACGACGAAC